>JAWWEU010000111.1:12926996-13021956 GCA_035583155.1 Acropternis orthonyx | reverse complement strand
GTTCTCCGCCGCCACCGCAGGACCGGCCGGCGGCCGCACCCCCGGGCGCGCCCGGGCAGGGGGGACACGGCGAACGCGCCCGGTCCCTCGCCGGGTGTGCGATGATGCGCCTTTGCCGTTGCGGGGGTTGTTTGTCTTTAAAACCATTTCTCTGTGCCCGGTGCCAAGAGGGGTGTTTTTGAGAGAGTTGGTGTCGGTCTGTGGAGCACTAATTAATTAATTTCAGCCATTTCTAGGTGCTCGAATCGTTGTTTCTGATCTGACTCCAGGTTTTGGACTGCACAAAGTTAGACCCAAGAAAATGATCAATTTTGGGTTCCGTGCCAAATGGCCATTCAATCTTAGCTATTGTCTAAAAGGTGATATCCGACCCCCCTTCCCTCCAAAATGTGCTGGAGTCTGTCTTCACTGTTTGCTTTGGAACAAACACTATTGCCTTTCTTATCTGTTGTGCTGCAGTAGGAACTGCAGTCCTTTCCTGATAGACTTGAAGTAAATAATTACACTGGTATTTTTTAAATAAAACGAGAATTCTCACTGATGAAATATTGCAAAGAGGATGGGAGTGATGCCAGTCCTGCAAACGTGCGTGTAGGGGTTGATAACACGTGTAGGAAAGATCTGGGCTTGGAGAAGCAAATGCTCCCCATGATTTACAGTTGCCAGTGTCAGTCTCACCGGGATGGGAACTTGTGTCCTGGTTTATGTGGTTTTTTTTAGCCAAGCTTCTATTTTTTTAATACAGGAAAATATTTGCTGCCTCTAAGTAGCTACTTGATGTCTTTCAGCAAAGGGCTATTTGCCATCACTAGGACTTCTCCATAGCTGTTCTTCACACATTTATTTCTTATTTTGGATCTGAGAGATTTTGCTTTGCCATGAGATTTCACATTACTGGCAGTTATCTCTTGGCCACATCTGTAGTGGGAGAATTTCCTCCCTTTCTAACAGACCGTTTATACTTGTCAGGTGAAGAAAATAGCTTGAGTTTACAACTATGCTTCCTAGGAAAAGGCTACAGATAAAATGCAAATATTTAGTTTACAAAATACTGGAATATCATCTTTTTATAGCCACTAACATGTTTAAACTGCTTTTTGCCACTATTGCTTTTGTGTTAAAGCATTTTGTTCACTAGAAGTGAAAGTATTTAGAAGTATCAAAGAAGATTTTCAATCTCCTGTTGTGCTCAAGGCAACCGATGCCACATGCAACCCTTAAGAAAAATTGTGGTTCCTATATCAAAGTGTCAGTTGTTTCCCATTATAAATACTAAAACTAAGTAAAAATAAAATAATTAAACCAATAAATCACAAACCAAATAGATGTGGGAAATAATAGTAGATCTCAAGGGCAAAAGAAGCAGAAAAAAAGTTGGGAAAGTATATCTGACCTAATCAAACCCCACTGAAATGAGCAGAAAGTCTCCCATGGAACGTCAAGGGCTTAATAGGATAGGTCAGATATGGACCATTTAATGACAATGTCTGTAATTAGAAATAATTTCTGTTGCGTCAGAGAATGTAAAACTAACCTAATTTACCTGAATATGCAGGAATTTTGTTGCTGCAGATGGATGTTGGGATTTGGATTCTCCTGCTATTTTTGTGTTTGCATGGGAAATAAGACTGGTTTTTTGGTTGGGTGGTTGGATTTTTGTTGTTGCTGGTTTTTTATATTTTTACTGTTGGAAACATTGAAAAGTGAGGGTCTGGTTTTCTGGAGTCCTCAGCAATTTCACTTAGTGTGAAAGGTCAATGATGTTTTTAGTGAGAAGCCAGTTAGCAAAGTTGATGTAACTCATATTCTCACTGTGCTGTGCATTGTTCCCTCTTGGGTTATGGTTGGGCCATAGATGGGGACTGAAAAATTGGCTATTTCCTTGGGTGACAGGACTGAATTTGTTTCAAGCAGTGGAAGCTGACTGACTCTGGAGTCTCCAGTGGCCTCTCTGGAGGTGCCCTGCCTGGGAAAAGATGATGCTGGTGGGATGCTGATTAGCTTGAGGAATCACATAATAGATATGAAAGCATACCAGTAACTTTCCATGAAGAAAAAAACTAAGCTGAAGCAGCAAGGAATGTGGTTTAGCTGCTTCAGCATGGACAAGACAATATTTCAAGCATCACCGAATCATGGTTTCTAAGAATTCAAGTTGTTGACAGATTTTCAAAATGTTTTGACAACTCATTTCACTAAGATTTTTTTACTTGGAGTCTTGAAAATTTGTCACCATTTTGGAAAAATTCTTTAGATTTTTTTTGGTTATAAAGCTGGGGGGAAGGTTTTTTTTTTTCATTAAAGTCCCACTGAAAATGTATGGTCCTTTCTAAAGTAACTAACTCCTGGAAAAGCTCCATTAGCTGGATACAAATCCTCCACAGCTACAGGACCCTGGCTTGAAGGCAGGTTATGGTTTTGATTGCTCTGATCCAGATACCAGAGTTTGTTTGAAGAGACATCCTGAAGTTGCTGCTGTGTCCCTGCTCGAGCAACACTCTTAAAGGCAGTTATATGGTTAAATGAATGATGTTTTTATAAATTTTATTGATTAGTTGAATCAAATCTTGAGGGAATTGGTGAAAACCCCACTGTCTTTAAGACCATTTGCCTAGAATTTTTTTAAAATCTGATGGTCAACTGTAAATTGGGTTTTATGCTAAAATTGGACCCCTGCACTGTGGGCGTACTGTATGCATGATGCTGGCCGTTTTATTTGTCAGGACATCAATGTTTGTGAAAAGGATTATTTTAATAATCAAAAAGTGACATTTACATTATTAACTTGGTTGTTTAGAGTGAAGATTTTGCAAAGAAATGAGATGCATTTACTAAATGTTTAATTAAATCGTTGTATGAAAATAGGTCATAATACTAAACATTACATGCCATTATTAAAGAATAAGGTTTATCATGGTATTTTAAACCTGAAACAGCCCAGTCACTGATATTCTTTTCAGGGGAATAGTTATCTTTTTTCGTGTGGATAAAATCCTTAAATACTCAACCATGGTTTGACTGTGTGACTTAAAACAAGTTAGCATGACCACTTTTTTCAACTTCAGGGGTACCAAGAGCTCCAGAGTTGTATTCCTGGTTCCAAGAAAAGCTTTGCAGATACATGTCCCCACTGACTTTGCAGAAAATATCTGCTGAGAAAAAAAAAATTAAGTACATAATTTAGGAGCTTTTTACCACTATATTGCCATGGAAATATCTCAAGTAGTTATTTGGAAGTGTCTTATGCAATTTGATTGTAAACCTGCCATACAGTCCCTGACCTGAAATGTACAGCTTGTTTGGAGTAGCTGGACATGTTTTCTAACCATGACAGTGACCAAAGTTAAATAGTTTTCGGTTACTGCAGCTGGAACTAATGTGCAGATGTTCATGTTTTCCTTTTTATGCATCTCAATATCAGCAGTATAAATTACTCTTTGTCTGTAATATGTGCCAAGGAAATTACTTTTCAATGAGTGGCCTTATGGTTAACCTGGGTGCTTAACAAACTGCACAGGCAATGAGATGGTCCTCTTCTTCACTTGTACCTCCTACTGGATTTAAGGGGACAGTCTCTTTGGTATTACTTTGTAATTAAAAGCAATGGATGAGGTAATTGGTAGTCTGTGCAATCAGGGCCTTGGTAGCATTGTGAGGAAGGGTTTCAGTCATAATCCATAACAGAAGTGAATGTGCCTGGTTTTTTAAGTTAGAAGCCTGGATACTTTGGGATAGAGGGTGAGACCTTCCTGGTACCCTGCTTAGCACAAGGACAGATTAAGACAGTGAAAAGTATACTAAGTGCAAAGTATTAGGGGGACAGTGTGTGTTTCCATGGATCCTTAGATGTTACTAATGTCTCCTCACCATCTCAGGATACTTTTGTAGATTTTGAAGCAAAAAACTAGTCCTGTGTCCCAAATAGGCTTTTGTATTCTTGTATCTCCTCTCTATCAGGGTGACCTTTTGGGGAGGGGAAAGAGAAAACAGGCAGGTTTATAACTGGGCCCAAAGCCATGAGTTGCCTGTTGCAGGCAGCTGGGTTGAAAACCAAGATATCTTATGGGTTGACAAGCAGGTGGTCCATCTGGAGTCTTGGGAGGAAAGTGTTGTCACGTAGCTGGGCTGTGTAAGCCCTAGTTGCTCTGTCAGTAGCACTCTGGCTTTCATGAGAGCTGAAGAAGCTGACAAGATAAACTTGAGAATCCTTTGGGAACCATATCTTGTACTCCCAAACTCAAAATAAGTCAGAGTGAGAGGTAGGAGTCAGCCATGTGCACGTTTTGATTTGCTAGTTCTCACTTTGAGGGGATGCTAAGCTGTACTGAAACAGGAATACTGTTACCCAAAGAGGTGGTTTTACTAGGAGAATATTTCTGCAGGTTTAAGAGAAGCAGAAAACAACTGCTGTTTAAATCAGAGATTCCTGCATTCTTCCTGCTAGTTTATGAATAGTTATGCAATGTCTTTTTTTTTTTTAATTTTTCCTGAGGCCCAGTCATCTAACTGCACTTTCTCACTTTCACCACTCTCACTGAGAGAATGATCTAATTAGCACTGGCAATTACATTCAATTTAAATGTGATGAATAGCCAATTTCAAAAGGCCTGATCCTGTATAATGCTCTGAGCATCCTGATCACATTAGTGTGTTCTCACTTGCCTGTAATGTCAATAGAAGCTGGAGGCACCCTGCATCTTGTGAAAGTAGTTCTGTATTCAGATGACTTCTTTTCCTCTCAATCTTTGGCAGTATGAATTTTTGCATTTTATGGGAAAACCATCCACTCTGGTAGCTTATGTTCTTCCTGCAATAGTTTTGCTAATTTGTTTTCTATTCTTGCTTTGCGCAGGGGAATCTCAGTCAGTGGCTTGGCATGCAAAGGATTTTTAATACATTTTAATAATGGAAAGCTACTATTCTACAGCTCAAGGAGATGCAGCTCTGTAATATTCCTGAGACCCAACAAAACGTGCATTTCTGAATGCACAACCCACTGTTGAGTTCATGTAGTCTATTTGGCAACAAACCAGATACCTTCTTAGGTTTCTTTTGGATCGCACCTTGTTCAGCATAAGGCCTGGCCTTTCAGAAGAGATCAGCATTCTTCAGCTCTCCAACTGAACAACTGAATTTTTGAAAGGACTGAATGGCCAGTTAGGCTGTTCTGCAACCTGTCATTTCTCTTGACAAGAATTTGGAGGAAAGAGGACAAGCTCTTTGTAAATCTCTCTGTTGAGGTGAGAGAGGTGGCCCCTATGTTCTGTGGCTGAGATTTACAGTGCAGAGGGGATGGATGGATGGAAAGATGCATGGATGGATGGATGCAGAAACCTACAGAATGGGATTGGTGCAGCTCCTGAGAAATCTGCATCCTCCAAGTGCATGCATGCCTGTGTACCGATGAGCTGCAGGGAGCTTGCCAGGAAGGGAAGTAATTTTAGAGTGTGATTTGGAAAATGATTCAGTTTAAAAATTGCTATTTTTGATGGGCTACTTTCAGCTGGGATCCAGTCCCCAGCATGTTCCCAGAAGCACTTGCCTTGCTGCAGCAGAGCGTGGTGGAGAGTGGAGGAGGAGGAATGTCTGTCTGGGAGCCCAGAGTCCTGAATCTCGTGATGCTACTGAGAAAACAATTACAGAAATGGGCCCTCCTTACATTTCATGTCTCTTCCTACATTTGGCAGGTGAGTGCTTTAACCTAGTTGGCTTCATGGATATGGCAAAGGTAACTGTCTCACCCTCCATAGGGGTTCACTGTGCTCAAGGGAAGGTGCAGGCATGTGGATCTGGAAATGGGGCTGCTGGGCAGACAGAGTTTCAAGACAGGAAAGCCTACTTTATCGTGTTTACATAAAAGCCAAGGACAGCTTGAGGAATTCATCAGACAAAGTTGTGAAATGGCAAACACCTTTTTCATGCCATCTGAAGATGTACTATATGTATTTTACAGACCCTGTGGCAGCAGCTCCTAGAAATCTCTGCAGCCAGTGGCACCGAAATGAGACCTGCTAAGCTGACACTCACTCCATCAGAATGAGGCTTTACAGAAGTTCAGGGCAGGTGCTGTTGATCACAGCACTGAAAAAATATTGACAACCTCTTTGGACTGCCAGGTTTGCCTTCTAGGGTGAGAAGCTTCAGAGAGCAATCCCATGCTGATTTCACCTGTCACTTATCAACAGACAGGTCAAAATGTGCCTTCTACCCTGGATTTTTCCATCTTGTTTCTTTAAGGTAGGTGCTGGCCCTTTACCATGCTAAGCTTTTCATAAACAGGTTCCACTTGTGACTAAACAACGAGGACATGTGGAGTCGAAGTGTATGGCTGAAAACTGTGCTCTGGTTCCCATGCAAGTATCAGAACTGCTTGCTGGTGATAGTTTTTGGGAGCATTAGCATTCATCACAAATTTATTGGGACCTGACCCCAGGCTCCTGGGATTGACTGGCTGGTGTGCTTCCCAGGCAGTGGACCAGATGAGACGTGTGTGTGAGTGTGTGCACACAGAAAACCAAATTATTTCCCTTGCATTAAATAAATAAAAAAAAAAGCCTAGTTGGTTGATCATCAGTGTATCCATCCAGTGTATGGCAACATTGTGTTAAGTGACTAACTTTACACAAGGTCTCGTTTTCACCTCCTCCTCTCTGAGAAGTGGAAATGTGGATCGTTTTCTGAGTTGCTTCCCTGCTCCTGTTCACCTTCTGAAATGCAACAGATGAGTAGCCCAGTGTCAGGCTGGGTGGGAAGGCTCTGAGATCCAGCAGGAAGGTTCCTGAGGCGGCAAAGGAGTGCCAGCCCCTCAGGGACTCACCTTGCACATAGCGGAGAGTGTTGACTGTTTCACTGTGTTAGAGCGGAAGAAATGATGGTAGAAGGGGGCATAGCAAGGCGCTGCTTAGTTATTATTTCTTTTGGGGAATATTTGTGTGTGAAGAAACATTATGTATATTCTGTATCTAAGGCACATACAAGGAAAGTAACATCATCTTTAAAGCAAACTCTAAGCTTCTGCTAGGAAGCAGAAGGTGAAGAGAATGGGATGGTGAGGTTGGCTCCCTTTTACAGCTGTCCATTCTTGCTTCTAATGTGGTGACCAAACAGGGGAATGTATCAACCTTTAAGAAAAATAAAGTTATAATTTGCTATGTAGAGTGTTTTGAAGGTCCTTTCTTTCCAGATTAAGGTTTCTTGTTATTTACAGCCACATAAACGGTGTTTAGTCTGTAATACCAATACATTCTTTGTGCATGTTATGACAGAAAGATAACTGCTGTGCCACTGGGCATCCAAAAATGTGCCAGGGAAAACATTCAGGACCAGTATAGTTTGCATCTCTGGTCTTAGCCTGGAAATTAACTTCAGCCTCCCTTTTTCATATTTTTTGAGATGGCTACTGCCCATATTCACCTAGGCACTAGGGGGAAATGAAATGAAGAAGTTTGGCAGTATTTAGCAGTCATGTCACAAATGAGCAGTCAAAGCGGTGGAAAGGGAAAGTGATTAAACTTCTTGCAGGGGATTTAATCCATTGCAGGTGTACTGTGACTAGTGCTGCCACTTTGGTTTGACACTGGGGTATGAATAAGCCCTTAATAAGCACTTCTCTGGTGAAAATTCATCAGTGGAAACAAAAAATAAAAATGCACACTGAAGAACATACAATATTGAAACTGAGCTACACGGTATGCTTCAGGTAAGTAAGAACTTAGGTAAGGAATGCAGTGAACATAAAAGAATAGTGGGATGGCAAATGGCTAAGAGTGGACACTTCAGAAGCAAAGTAAATAATGGTAACTCTGAGAGCATGCTGTGCCTGAGAGATCACCCGTGTAACTCTGCATCTGTGAGAAGTGCAGGAGGCAGGGATGGAGAATAGAAAGGAGCACAGACTTCTTTTAAAAGGTTTCTGAAAGCTTGAGCTTAGAGTCCTTTCTGAGCATTTCATCCCATCTGCACGGTCGCCTTGCTGGCCCTTCAGGTTCGTTGCCTTCCAGTTAAGTGAGATAGTCAGCATGGTTTGGCGCAGAGGTTGGAAAGTTTTCAAGCATCGCTTGCCAAACTGTATTTTAATTTTCTAAATTAGAAGTTCGGTGTGCTAATAGATGTTTTGGAGATGTGAGATCTTATCCCTTGTGAAAGCAAGCTGCCATTGGGCAGCTGAGTGTCATGTCCCCCCCAGCAGGCAGGGACTGCTGGCTTCCCTTGGACTCTCAGCTGCATCTCAAGATGGAGCCATTCCCATTTTGCAGTGACTCTGTCAGGTTCAACCCATGAACCATCTGCTGCCACCACACTATCAGCTTCTGACTCCTGGTCTAACAGCCAGGTCGTCTGATTCAGGCTTAGAAAACATGGTATTTCTCACCAGTTATAAGCTGATGTATTACAACACCTTGACCCAATAATTTCTCTTCCAGTTGCCTTACTTACCCTTCTGACCTTGGTGCTGCTTCTCTCATTAGGTTGAGAAATATTCCAGAATAGAATGTCAGCATTAGAGATGCAATGAAATCATGGCAAGCTTCCCAACATCCATGAAGGAAACAGAAGAGAATCCTGCTGGTGTGAGAACCATTGTACTGGGGAGACCTTGTCATGCTGCTGATGGTGTAAGGGTAAAATATTCTGCTGTGAAAAAGATGTGTTCTAGCAAGCAGTCCTCATTGCTGCCCAAATGCCGGCATGGCTTATTATTTTCTAATGAAATGAAATACATTTGTGCTCTCTGAAGTTGACTGTGTTGATTTAATTTGTGTTTTATGATCAAGATTCTAAATTTCATATCTTTCATGTTTTATAAGTAGTGAGCAGGGATTTAGCTGCATGAGACCCATTAATATCAATACAGCTAACTCCCCATGCACTTCTTTAAAGACTATTTTATACATAACATGGAATTTCACCTCTATATTTCTCTCGGTCTCTGCAGGAAAAAAGTAGTGATAGCTAATCTGAAGACAACCACACATTTTATTATTGCTCTCAAAGCAGTAAGCATTTTTAGTACTCTGAATTCTTCCTGCTGATGAACAGGCAGTGTATAACATAGAAACAAAATAGCTGCTTTTTTTTTGTGGCTGTACTGGGAAAAGCGACAGAATGATCTCAGACAAGAAATCACAGATTATTATTTATTTTATGTGATTTCAATGTGCTGCCTTTACAGTTTTTTGCTTCTAGAACTGGTATGCACTAAGTTAGGGAGATATTTCTCCAGTGTGAAATACTATTAGAAAAGGAATATTCACTTTTCTAGAGGAAATATTCTGGATCTGCTTCCTTCATCATAAGTAAAAATCCAAATACTATTGAGAATGGGAATGGAGGGGAGGGGAGGCAAGCCTTCCAAGCAAAAGATGTTAATTTTACTCTTTTTGTTGTCCTTACGAACCATGTTTCTGACTTACATCCAAGCCATGAAATTTTTCTCTCTGTACTAGAAGACAATTGTCGCATCTTAAACTCTGGTTCATCCGGGAGAATGGAACAGTCTAGGGGTGATCCTAGATGATTCTGAGTATTTTCCAGCAGAAGGAAAAGTCTCTCAGCATCACCTGAGGACTGTTGGTGGATCTTGATCATAATGAGATGTTCTATTTTAGCTCAGCCTGGCGAGAACTCTTGACAGAACGGAGTCTGTGTTGTGAGATGAACCAGCTGGCTGGACCCACAGCACTTCATAGGGTGTATCTGTGGGATCACACCTGTATTGTGCTTAACCTTAAGTAAGGAAACATTACATTTGTCAGAGTTCAGTCTTCCTAAAATTTGGCTTTCCTGATTTAGCTTATAATTCAGATAAACAAAATTCAGGTTATTCTGATGGTACTTCACAAGGGTTGGACTCATGGTGGCCCAATCATATTTTTTGCCTGGTTTGGAATTGCAAAATATTCCTTTGACTCTGAACTGAGTGAGTACGTTCTGTTTGGCAAGTATGGAGTGTCTGTGGAGCTGTGCATTTCTGGTCAGGAAGAAGATGGTGCACTACACCAGTCAATGATATTGTTGTGTATTAATCCCATGAATCAAATTCTCTCATCTGTGATCAAGTGCTGAAGTTTAAAGGGGCCACTATAAACCAGAATGTAAATCATCACCTTAATGCAGTATGTGGAAGCTTGTTCTATGGAATTCAGACTAAAAACAAAATAAATCTATAAATCAGATGGAAATGACTGAAGAGATAGGTGCCTGGATTTTATCAGTTGAGTATTGAATAATTATGCGTTGCCAGTGTGTATGCCCAGCTCTCTCTCTGTCATACCCACACACACACGCAGAGGAAGTGTGTAGCTGATAGAGATGTAACTTAGGAGTTCCTTATTTGACAGTTGTAGGACTTATGAATCCTACAGTCTGCCTGACTTTAGGACACTTCTAGGCTGCATCGTATTTACAAAGTCACAGAATGGGTCAGAGTGGAAGGGATCACAATGTGTTATCTGGCCCAACCTCCCTGCTCAAGCAGAGTCATCCCAGAGCACATGGCACAGGATTGCATCCAGAGGGTTCTTGAACATCCCCAGACTCCACAACGTCTCTGAGCAACCTCTTTCAGCCTGCGGTCACCTGCACAGTAAAGAAGTTCTTCCTTGTGTTCAGGTGGAACTATCATTAAGGCAAAAATACCCATTGTATAGCACAATAGCTCCTGCAGATTAAGTCGCATAACCACCTTTTCAACCTTTCTAGCAAAGCAGTTCAAATTTTTGTGCTTTCAAATGCTTACAGCTCATTCTGTCAGAACAAGGCAAAAAAGGGAGAAAAGGCCAGGCCTTGAGATTGGTGTCTATACATGAACCAAAAGGGATGAAGATCAGGGAAAGAAAAGGTATGTTTAAGCTAAAGAATAACATTGGCCCAAAAGCAAATGAGTGTGTATTGCCTATGAATACACTGAGAGTGAATATTTGAGGATGTTCCTAGTTATTGAAGTAGTCAAGTTTCTAAGCAGTGTTCCAGTAGGAAGAAAGAGAGCAAAAAGCTCGACTGCCTGTAAGGTGGAATCTGAAGTGTATTATATAAATCAATGCCTGCAATAGCAGAAAACTGAATTTAATGACAAAAGGGCTCCAAAACATCATTGGGCATTTTAAGATGGATAACATACAGACTTTAGTCATATATGGTATTTCTTCCTGACCACTGCTAAAATGGGTGTTGTATTTTTACACTCTTTGCATGGCAATATTGACTTTTAGGTGTCAAGTAGCTATTGTAAGTTGGCTGGGGAATGTATTTAGGAAAAAAGGCTAGGGATGCTTTTGCTGGAACGTCATCATCAGTGGAAAGAAAAAAAAAAGTTATGTCTGTTATATTTTACCAACATGAAAGCTCCTCAAGGTCTCCACCATTCAGAACCCAGCAGGAATTTTCCAACTGAGGAGGAGAAAGAGAAATGTTTACTAAAAGACAGATTGCAAACATCAAGCTGCCTGTTCTGTAATAGATCTTTTACACTGAGAATATCCAGAAGATCTGTACTTATGGTTAGACTTATTTGGAAAGCCAGTAAAATACGTTCTGCTGAGAACTGCTTCATATTAAGCCTGCAACCCAGGGATCTTTTATAACACAGCAATTGCCTTGGATGTTCATTTCAAGGCAGACACTGCTCTGTACATTTAAAGCAATGATTTGTCTTTCAGACCCACAGGAGGTTTGAGGTTTTTTCGCTTGCTTGATTAAGAAGCATAAACATATGACAAAAAAGGCTATTAGATAGGTTTTTGTTAAATGCCACACTCTAGCTTCTTCCTGAAAAAAGAGAGGGGGAAAAAAAAGGCACCTCTGTCTGTGCTTAGAAGTCTGGAAGGTAGGCAAAAATGTTCTTGAATAGGGAAGCTGTCAAATTCAGTCCACGGGGCTGCAGCTAGCTCAGTGAAACATGGAAAGCCCAGAAATGGGGGAGTGATGGTCACATGCCATAGCTGTTGGCTGAACAACCCTACTGTCATTTTTAGGAGATGCGCTTTGACACTTTGTCATACTGACCTTTAGTTTCTTATCACTGCAGATTGATCTCCTCTTGTGTACTCTTTTCCCAGCCTCTTTAATCAGTATTTTCTTGATGAGAAGATGATTAGTAATTAGAAGATTAATTTCTACTAGGAAGAAACTCCAGTCTTTATCAATCACCCCTTCAATTTCTGCTGCTAAGAAATTCAGATATGGAAAAGAGTTTTAATGTTTACTGCCATGCTTCATGCTTGGTAAGATGAAATTAGATCCACATCTCCTAGGCTCCTATCTAGTACTTATGCACAAACTCATCATCTTTTGTGCAGCAGCAAAGCTTTACTAGGAAAGCAATGAGGATGAACAACCCTGGGGTGTCTGAGCACTTGCTGCATTTGCCTGTTCCATCACTTCTGTAAGTCTTGAATCCTCTGCAATAAAGCATCTTTCACAATCATTTCCCAACAGAGGTGTGATGGCTATAAGCTCGCTCCTTGTCTCTGATATTAAATTCCCTGATATTAATGGATTATGGCCTTCAGCATCATCAGTATTTTTGAGAACAATATTGTGACACTGGAAACTCAATCAAACCTCACCTTTTACATTAATTGTTACAGGGTTTCTACCTTTGCTGTCTGAAAGGAAGCAATTATCCTGGATTCATGAAAACTTCTCAAACATAAAAGACATGAAGTAATGATTGTTTTCCCTTCACCCTCTAAGAAAGAAGGCATTTGGAAAGGAAAATAAATAAAGACACTGGTGGAAGGAAAAGGAATATAGGTGGGGCCATAGGTCCTTCGTAAGAAATTCTGCCTGCTTGCACCTGCACAGTGCACTAGCAGTTCAGCAATTTCTCAAAGGCAAGTGTGTTGCTTTCACAGCAGTTTTTGATGCATCTTGTGGGGCACCTGTGGCTAAGAATTGCCCAGCTGTGATTTGTAATTCTGCTTCCTGCCTGTTTCCACACATGCAATAAAAACTCCTGTACCCTCTTCTTTTTGAGCATAGCTGGCTAAAGGCAAGGATCTCCAGGGAAATCTAAAGCAAAATCATGTTCCTGTTTTATGATGACAGTTAGCTTTGCACTTAAAAACAAATATAAAAAAATTCTAACTTAGCCCAGAACAGTACTGACTTCTAGGATTAAAATTTCTGAGCTGAATAATTTGAATTTTGATACCCTCCCGTATGTGTTCATGAAACAGTATTGTCCCAAATGGCTAGTGCTTTCTCAGTCCTGCTGAATAAATCTATTTTAAGTCAATTCCCAGTAAAAGAGTTTGAAAAGCTACTCTTGCTATTGGCATTATTTGCAACAGTAAAAGTCTGCCAAACTTCAGCTTCGTCCTGAAAACACTGGGAGCTCAGTCCCTTATCCTGCAAAGCCTTTCATCACAGGCTTAATTTTGAAACACATGAACAGTTCCTAGTGACACCTGCAGAGTAAGTCATCTTCAGCATCTCCAGTGAAGCACACCCATCCCCCTGGACCACAGTGATTTGTCTGTGTGTTGTTCAGAGCACAGCACTGTAAAAAAACCTTCACCAACAGGAGGTATCTGAGGAGTTGTCAACTCTGGTGCTCCATGGAGGTGAGTGGGGCAGGGGAGTGGGGACCAACTATAGTGAGCAATGGCATTTGGGAAAGGCAGGAGACTTGTCTTCGTGCCTTAAAATTTGTACTTTTCTTCATCCCAAAGATTTTTTTGGCTGGAAGTTTACCTTGATCTGGGAGTGTGTTCAGGCCAAACACAATGTCAGGCTCCCACAGGCTTTCGGAGTTTCTACTTGGTTTTCATGGGAAGTTTCAGGGGTTTCACCTCCCCTACAGACCTTTGCCCAGTGAGGGAAATGCTGTGAAGGTAGAGGATGGAACGGCACACTTGTTGTTCAGCCCTCAGAGATGTAAAGAGGTGCTGGTGAAGGAGGATCTTCTGCTATAGCCTAAAAGCTGGCACAGATACCACTTCACTGCACTCAGGGCTTTTAATCTGATGGAGCCTTCTTTATTCAAATAAGATCACTCTCAACTGACATCAGGAGTGAAAATCTTGAATAGAAATGTATCTGTCTGTAATTATAATTAGATTTTACAAACTTACCCTCTCTACTACTTTGGCTATGCAATGATTTCTTTCCTTGCTGTGCTGCTTGGGGAAGAAAGCCTGGTAGATCATCGCCTGTAGGCATGAATTGTTCTGTAGAAAGGGAGAGTTTATGAGGGCAGGTGCACAGGAGATAAATGGATAGTATGGCCCTGTGTTGACAGAAACTGTTACTGGCATGAAAAAGCTTTAATTTCAGTCTCACTATAAAATATGAAGCCAATAACTTAGTGGATAGAGAAACTCACACTGAACACAGTCATCTGAGCCTTAGAAACGTGAAGAGGGCTCTGACTTGGATGGGTTGAAGGTAGGTCAAGGTGAAACCCTCTTGCCCACAGCACATGAAGCAGCGACTGATTGTGCATGGGTAGCTGGACAGCATATTTCAGGCCAGTGGATGTGGTGCTGTGCATGAGATGTCCTCTGACTGCAGGAATACAATAAGGGACTGTGGAGGGGAAATCAGCTTGTGCAGTGAAAGCCTTAATGCTCAGGAGCTCAGAATGTGGCTCACCAGGAATGTTCTGTAAGAACCTAAAATATGGTGGACTCTTTGTTCTGTTTTGTTGTGTTTTGTTTTTTGAGAGCTTACTGCTGCTTTTAGTGGCCTTCCAGAGATCAGCTCTCAGCTACTGTGAAGTGCATTTATGGTGCTGGCTGTATGAAGTGATTTCTGATGGAAGTCTTTCTGTATTTTCAGTTTTTGCGTTTGTCTTGGTTTGAACAAATGGGAAGGAAATAGTTAATAGTTAAACTTAGCAGGTAATACTTTTTACAGCTACTGAACACATTAAAAATGGTTTTCTGTGCTTGGCACCTTTATGCCTTTGAGAATTCTGCTTGTGTACAGAAAAGAAGTAATTTTGCTCCCAGCTACAGGCAGTGGCAAAGGAGTCTTGTTTTTGTCCAAACTCTTGCTTTGAAATCTTACTTCTGTTCTTTCTCAGCATTGTTATTCCAACCCAGGGTCATTCAGACAGAAAAGACATCCTTAACCTGAGTGCATGGAAAGCAAGGTCAAGGTCTGCCCATTAAATAAACTGGTATAACAAACTGAAAAGTGCCAGGGGAGAATTAGACACAGAACCTTACCTGCAATTTTGTACTGCTTTTGCCATTCAGTTGACCACTTTAGCCCCTGGTATCTGAAATACCACCTTAGGATCAAGTATTTTTAATGCAGGCGTTTTGCTCCTGCATGTTGTGAGGTACTTGTGAACTGTCAGAACAGGCAAAAAAGTGTAAAATGCTCCTTTGGATTAAGTCAAAGGGGTAATTTTGAAAGACACATTGCTAAAAGGGTTGTTAAGACATTACCCAGGTAAGGTGTTGAGCCTCATTATCATTAGAGGGACAGGAAGAGCTTGATGGGATGTAGGATCAGGCATGGGGCTGGTTGTAGGGTTTGCAAGTTTTTCCCCTGTCACACTTTTGACATGAATCAGAAAAGTGAGCCCTTGGTTTAAAAATAACTCTGGTGACCATCTGAATCATCATCGTAATGGACAGTGAGGAGGATTATTTGCTCTCCTGAACCTTGCCTTGACAACTTCTTTTCAAATATTTGAAAAATATTATTACTGGGGATTTAGGGTTTTTTTGGTTTGGTTCGGTTTGGTTTGGTTTTGGTTTTTTGGTTTGGTTTGGTTTTTTGTTTTGTTTTTAAGGAAAAGGATTGCTCTCAACAGAGAAGAATAGGAAAATCATTCTATTGAGTTTTATCAATCTTTGCCAGCACATGGGAATCTCGGCTCCTAAATCTTTAGTTTGTAATGAAACGCAAACTAGAGTGTCATGGTCAAGGAATCTTGCCCCATAATACTTCTGTAAATTGAGGTTTTAATGTGTATAAATGACAAGAGTTTTAATCAGTGCACTGTATATTTTTATTACTATGAATGAGCTCTAGAGACATTATTTATGAGGAATCAAGTGCGATTTTATGGTGGGAACCTGAAGGGGACTTAATTAACTAAAAGCAGCTCCACCAAACTCAGAGAAATGATGTGACAGTGGGAGGGATCAGAGCTTTGCCTCCATCTTTACTGAGCTCATCTGACTTCCTTTACAAGCTGGTAATTAAAAGACTAATGACTGCTGAGTGTCTGCCTCTTACACCAAGTCTTAAAATATGATCAGGTTTTTATGCCTAATGGAAAAACCAAGGTATCTCAGTACCTGAGAACACAACATGAAGTTGTTGCTTTGCTACTGGTTTTTTCTGAAATAGCAACAGAAACTCTTAACTGCTTGGGAGATATCTGGTCATCTATGAATTTCCCTTAGTTTGGGGAATATTTCAAGGACAAAAGACTTGTGTCTTGTGGTCAAAAGACCTCTCAAGAAGAAGAAGCAGAATAAATATGTTCCTAATGAATAATACCTGCTTTAGAGGAAAGAATTTCTTGGTAAACATTGAAAGTGGAACTAAACAGGTAGATTGGCTTTAGCTGAGTTGTAAACTGTTCTGCTTGTACAGAACATGGGAAATAAAACTGGGAATTTTATTTGACATGGCTGTAGTGGGGACCAAGAAAATAGCCATTACTGAGTGAAAACTGGCTTTTGTGTACTGTAGAGCTAGAAAGTCCCAGTGTAACAAGGCCATTGAAATGTCATGTCAGTTATTCTGCAAAATTGTTTTGAGCAGTTACCAAATTTTGCTAGAGACTGCTTGCAGAATTAACTGGAAAAGCTTTTCCTAAGGACCAATTTGCAATATAAAAGTCACAGGTTTTCTCTCTCATCCAATAGAACTGGAAGTTCTGAATCTAAGTCAAAACATTTATTTTTCTGACTTAGAGCAGTAGTCATAGCCCTATGGAAAATTGATTCTTAAGCACAATTTGGACAACTTTGTGAAAGAAGACACACTGCCTGTATAGAAACCTAGATCCTAAAACAGTCAACGTGCAGCTGGCAGAAAAGGCAA
The DNA here is from genome assembly GCA_035583155.1 of Acropternis orthonyx. Classification (NCBI taxonomy): domain Eukaryota; kingdom Metazoa; phylum Chordata; class Aves; order Passeriformes; family Rhinocryptidae; genus Acropternis; species Acropternis orthonyx. Next base: position 13,004,943 of record JAWWEU010000111.1, on the reverse strand, counting down.
GCAAACACCCCAATGGTTTAATACAACAATGAAATGTTAAAGTTGTCTCTATGAAAGCTCTGTCCTATCTGCCTCATTTAATGGGGACATTGTCACTTAGGACCAGAAGGGATTGTCTGGCCATCAGATAAAAGTAGGATTTAATCCATTGATTTTTCTGGGGAGCCCAAGACATTGTGTCTAACTCAAGCATGCCTTTTGGAAAGACTGCAGTAAGTTGCAATGATTAATCACACTTGAAGTTTAAAAATGTACATATCTCTACTAACTCAGATTTGCCTGGCTGTGGACATTAGTTGTTGTTTAATATTTACTATTTGAGTTCTTGTTTAGTACTTACTTTTGGTCTTCATGGTAGTGTTTATAATGCAGGCACTTCTTGGTTTTCTTTTTGCAGGTGACGGCGTATTTAGCATAGTTCTCAGCCCGCTTGATCTAAATCTCATACTGGGGTCCTCCATATTGTGACTGCACTTTTGTAGAGTGGAGCCCTTCTCAAGTGCAGCCTAGAACTGTGTCTAAGAAATAAATAGAGTAAGCAAGGCAAAATAAGGAGAGGAAATCGGATGGACAGGAAGAGATGTCAGAAGCATGAAATCCTTGTTTCTGGCTGATGCCCTGTCTGAATGCTTGCCAGGCTGTGCACAGCAAGGCTGGGTCACAGACATGACTTCACACCTCAGATGAGAGCAGGGTTTTTAGAAGAAAGTAGAGAGGCCACCAGGGATTGCAAGGGAGACATGGAAAAATCTTTAAAAAATTCTCTCAGAACCCTGTTTTCTAAGTGCAAAATTATTCCTGTGTTTTTCTCCCTGCCTGTTCTTCAAGAAAGGGATTAAAAGATGAGTTACCCAAGGGAATGGCATGAGGTTGTGTCAGGGGAAGCTAAGGTTGGATAATAGGAAAAGCTTCTTCACCCAGAGGGTGGCTGGGCACTGGAACAGGCTCTCTAGGGAAGTGGTCACAGCACCAAGCCTGTCTGAGTGTAAGAATCGTTTGGACAATGCTGTCAGGCACATGGTGTGAGTCTTGGGGCTGTCCTGTGTGGTACCAGGAGTCAGACTTTGATAATCTGAGTGGTTCCCTTCCAACTCAGAATATTCTAGGATTCTATGAATTGCAGTATTACAGCATCTGTTTTGCCAGTGATTTGCATTCTGGTTAAAAAACAGTGGCAGGTACACTAATACATTCTGGCTCTGTCAAATACTGGAAGTTAAAAAAAAAAGTATATATAAATCACATTGCAACTATGAAAAAGCCCATTTTATAAATAAGGAAACAGCAGAGGAGAAGGGAAATTGTTAGATGTCTTGCTGCCCAGTATATAAATTGCTGCATGTAAGACACTTAAACTGCAAGAAGGAATAAAAGACACTGAAAAATGAAGGAGAAAGCCAAGACACAACCTAAGGACAGAGACTGGCAGACTGGTCTCATCTTACATGGTGACTTGAGCCATTCAGAAATAGAAAGGAAAAATTCCTGTTAAAGAAAGAGCATCTGTGGGGAGGTGGAGCAGCAAAGGTGGCTGTGGAGCTCTCCTTGCAGCAGTTTCCTGGAGGGGATTGTGGGTGATCCTCTTCCTATTGCATGTGTGACCAAGGTCACAGAGCTGCAGGACCTTTGTGCACTTGGGAACCATTGCTCTGTCAAGTTCTGCTGAGAGAGTGGAGCTCTGTGTGGCTCTGTTTAAATGGAGTGCCTGCTTGCAGCTCTAAGAGGGTTGCATGAACCTTTAAGGGACCTTCAGATGGAATTCATATTGGCTGGAGTATTATGGATGCTAATGAACTATCTAAACCTGGCTGATTTCCACAAAGTTCACAGCAGGCACCTTTTTTCTCACCAGTGCCATCCTGTCCCCTGTTTTCACATTTCTCTTGCAGAGCACTGGGGTAGGGGAAAGGAGAGCTGTTCACAGGAAAGTCTCCAAAATTTAAAAATGGAAACAAAGTGGTTGTCCTGGTCTCTCATTCTTAGCAGTACCTGAAGTGATGTGACACAGAGGGGCATGAGGCTGTTTGGCCGGTTTCTTTAGGTGCTCAGGGTGAGGGGCTCCATGAGCCCCACCTTAGACCCTGCTCTTTGTCAACAGTGCAAAACCAAGGTGCTGGTGGGCTCAGTGTGGCAGCACAGAGGCAGCTCTGGGGTGCCCATCTCCAAGCTGGTGCCTGGAACTCTGCTCCAAGTACCTGCTCCCCCTGGGTATGTCGCTTTCGGTCAAGGTGGCTGCGAGTCCTGCGGGCCTCAACCTGTACCACTCTGCAGTGCTGCACTGTGCAGGGTGCATGAAGTAGGCTAGGTCATGGCTTGGGGAGCGGCTCCGCAGTGCAGCCAATGCGGGAAGGCATGTTCCTTGTTCACAACTCTGAACAGCTACTAATAGGAGCTACTTCTGCCTCCTTGTTGGACATAATGTTTTCACAGACCTTTTCAGGGAAACATCTCAGGCAGGGGAACAGAAGGGAAATTTGCTGATAGCACCTTCTCAGTCCTGTCGCTTTTTTGTCAAGGTTAAAAAATCATTTGGAAATTAAACTTGGAATCTATCTCAGTCCCTCCTCCTCTCTCCTCTCCTCCCCTTCTTCCTTCTGTCCCATTTTCCCTGGAAAAAAAAATCACCATGCAACTCAAGGGGGACAGTCCTGTAGAAGGAGCTAGGAATTAATCTTGTTGCTTGAAATGAAGAATGGAAAAGTTCTTCAAAACTTTGTAATTTATTTATAAAATACAAGACTTATGATTGATTTGTTCTCCCTTTCTTATTAATCTCTGCCATCTTCAGACATTCAAGAAGTGTAAGTAAGCCCCCCCCCGATTCATTATGAGTAATAAAAAGGTTTCTGCCTCCTTTTGCTGAGCATTGTAGGACTGGATTTTATGGATGTTTTTCTGAAACATAAAAAAGAATTGAAATGTACTTAGAAAATGAAATAGAACCTTAAGAGGAGTATCAGTTCTTACTACATTTGTGATAAAACTTTATGATTTATCTTATAGTGTAAGAAAAAGGAAGCACATCTATCTTTATTTAAAGGATGTGCCGCTTGGGAGTAAGGAGCCGTAGGTACCACTTGCTTTGAATATGCTCCCAAAACTTTTCTTGGCCTGCAGACATACACCTGCATCTAATGGACGTGGCAGGACATAGGGTCTCATAGCTTTGCAATGGCACTTGTGCAACTCCAGGATTTGTTGAAGTATTCAACACTTGAAGTTACTGATTGCAAGCCTTTCCCAGCCTCACTTGATGAATGATAGACAGATGGACAGGAAGAGAGAAAGATGACAGAGTAGGGAAAACCAGCTTGGCTGCCATTAATCAGTGGTGAACATCTACTCATGTGATTTCCTTCAGCACAAAAAAAAAAAAAAAGGTGTAAAATGTTGTTTTGGTTCAACAAGCCTATGGCCAAGATGTGCAGAGCTTTGATGAAAATGTGTTGGGAGAGTCAGGTGTGTGTTTTGGAGTCCAAGACATGGGAACTGGATGTTAGCAGTTGTACTGAGAGGGGAAAAGTTCTCCAGGCTCCCAGTGGCATGCCAGAATTGTAGATAGTCGGGTATGAATTTCTTCCTCTCTTTGAGCATCCTGAAAAAACGACTTCTACAGCTTTATTAAATGAATCTGATGGTGAAAGTGCATGCTCTATATGTGTATATCACAAACAGTATGAATGTAGATGTGTTACAGTAAATTGCTAATACATTTTCCTTTTATTCTTTTCCTTTCCCTCAGCTCCAATCTAACATATTTTTGAGGTGATGCTGCTGAATCACATTTAGAGGGAATGAAGGACTGTTTGGTCTCTCAGGTGTGTTTCCCTTCAGGAGAGCACTGTTTGTTGCAGCTGTGTTAGGTGTGATGAGTCACTGAGTCTTGCCAGGGACCTGTGGAGAGCTGAACCTGTGTTTGCATTGGAAGTCTCTCACACTTGAGAAACGACTCAATGATGTCAGGAGTCTCTGTGAAAATTATTATTAGGTTTTGGGGGTTTTTTTGTAGTGAGAGACTGCCTCGCCAGCTGCAGAGGAAATAAACATTTTAAAAACTGATTTAAGACAGTAAAAATGTGCCATTTAGTGCAACTAAAGCTATGTGTACACAGACAGTGGAGGTCATCTGTGACCCTCCATCCGCAGTGACCCTCTGCAGCTCTGTTCCCAGTGGATACCTTACTCTATCTGCAAATGCTATTGGATGCTGTGGCTTTAAATTGCGCTGTATCTGCTCATTTCAGTATATATGAACCTGAGTAGAGTCTCAGACCTGGATATTTCAATGTCAAGAAATCTTCTCAATAGTCAAAGATTTCCTTCCTAAATTTGTTCTATTTGTCTCTATTTTTTGCCTTTTTTTCTTTCTCACCCAAAGCTACCCCGAATAATATCTCATTTTTAAAGTTTACATCCTAGACTATTTAGAATTATTTGTGAGTAGTTACCATGTTCCCTCTTATAGTGCTATTAACTTGCCCAGCTGATGTGCATATGGTCTTGTGAGGACAATTTGTCAGCAGCATTGCTTGTCCCTTATACTTGAAGCTGGTTTTGGTACAGTTTTCTGTAATTTTTCTCTCTGTCTGAATGAATTTAGGACACCCCCACCTCCCTAATATATTTCAGTCTTCACCCATTTGTGGAATTTTCTTACTGATCTTTAAGTCATTAGTGGAGATGATAGGAAGAGGGACATATAGCCCCTCTAATGCCACTGTTACAAGTCTGTGTGCTGTAGTTAACTAAGACTACCTATGTATCAGCCTCAAGGTGAAGGTAATAAATCTTGCGCATCCTTGGGACACCTTGCCAAGTGACTGATTAAAAGCAATCTTCACAGAAATTGTTCTCTCTGCAGCTGGCCCATAAAACCGCAAACACATTCCCTTTTTCTTAGTTACTCCAGTACCTTTGGTAGAAGAAAGCTGTCAGTTCTCTGAGGAGACTTGAATACCCCACTTTTAAACTTCTAGCTCTACTCTTCGCTCCTGGTCACTGTACCCTGCAGGTATTCAGTTCTGCTGAACACCTGGGCTGCAGAAGACTGAGAATTAATGTGTTTTTTTTCTCTTGATACCATTAGGCTGCATGTTTCTGCCTGCAGACAGAGTTTCTGGAGCATGTATGTCCTGTCTCAGGAGCAAAAGCTGGAACAAGCAGTAAGGCTGCCAGCAAAAGTACTGTGTGGAGACAGATGGATGGCTGATTGGCAGTGTTGTGGAGGCAGGGGGGTATTTGGGTGGGGAAAGAAGGTAAGGAAACAGAGAAGAGGCATTAACTCCAAAAAGAGGATGGAAATGAGGGAGATAAAACACTGCTTAAGAAATTGTGTGATTTTAAAAATCCATTATTTTGCTGTCAAGTGAATTACAGAGGAGAAAGGGAGATTATTCATTAGATGCATGATAGAGACAGGACATAAAGGATTAGAAATGCTGTTTGAGCGATAAAGCTTTCACCAGGCAGGGAAAGAGTAATGATCTTGATTTCATTGTGCTGTTTTTCAGGCTGACAAAGTTCTAATTTTGTTCCAAAAATAAAGCTATGAACCAAATAGAAAGGGCTCCTAAATTGTGTGTGTTTGCTTGTGTGATGGTGTTGACTGTGCATAAGACAATTTGATAACTATATGTCAGCGGTGTAGAAAAGCCTCATGCTTTATGGAAGCCCAAATAATCCTCAGAATAAATGCAGATAACGTTTCTTCTTATCGATTAGCTTTCTGTCTGTTAGTGTAGGATGAACATCCAGTGACTTGCAAGAATTGGCAGTCTGACCACACCTTCTCATGGGAAGAGGGCTGTGTTTGGTGTGTCTGTGCTGGGTCTGGCTCCTTCAGCCCAGAGTCATAAAATGCTGTTCCAAAAAGAGTCTCGTCTGCCTCTTACCGGCATTCTTCTGAGTCACACGTGTGCATGATCACCCAGGGTGGATCAGCTGTGCTCTGGGGACAGCGCCACTGCCACCTCTTGGGGCTGCTGCTAGTCCAGCACCACTGACCCCGTCCGGCCTAAAGCATCCAGTTTGCCTTTCACACAATTGTCAAGCCCAGCAAGAACAGGTGAAGGACCCATGCCAAGCTGGAGAGTTGGTCTGACAGAGGAATACTGGTGGCCTGACTTCAGCTGGGATAGAGTTAATTCTCTTCTTAGTAGCTGGTATGGTGCTGTTTCGGATTCAGGATGAGAATAACGTTGGAAACACACGGATGTTTTAGTTGTTACTCGATTGCTGTGCAGGGACTGGCTGAGTACCAGTCAGCAGGTGGTGAGCAATTGTGTTGTGCATCACTTGCTTTACTTGGGTTTTATTCCTCTCTTTCTTTCTGTTACATACCTTTTCATCATTATTATTGTTGTTGTTGGTATTATTATTATATTTTACTTTATTTCAGTTATTAAACTGTTTTAATCTCAACCCACAGGTCAATTTTTTCCAGTTCTCTTCCCCATGCCACCAGGTCAGGAGGAATGGAGTGAACAAGCAGCTGCATGGTACTTATTTGCCATCTGGGGTTAAACCACAACAACCACGCACTTCACTTCTATTTCATATATATTATGACTTAGACAGTCCCTTGATTGGCTGTGGGGGCAAGTTTAAAATTAAATTGTAGAGCATTTAGTTTATCAGAACAGCAAGTACTGGGTTTTTTTTACAACACTGAGAACAAGATAGCTGGTGAGGAATGTAATAAATACATTCAAATCCCTTCTGCAAGCAAAATTCAAAACTTGGAGGAGCCCTTTAACTGTCTAAGCTCACAGCAACCAAAAGCATTTTACATTCAGAGCTCACAGGAAAGCAATATTACAATGCAGTGACCTGCACTTTCTTGAGTCATTCACTCTTTTGAATCACTCTTATGTGATTCACACAGGCTGGGTGAAAATGCAAACCTGATTTGCTAGCTACTCTTTTTTCTGCTTTTCTTTTTAACTTCTTCCTTCTTAATTCTGTCCTTTCAGTTACTTAACAGTATATTTATCTCAATTTCCAATTTGAAGTTAACAAAGGGAAGGATGTATTAACTACACAATCAACATATAAAGGTTGTGACACATGAATGAAGCACCAAGAAGATAATGAGATATTAAAAAAAAGTTATTCTGATTTATAGGCACTGGAGAGTCACATTTTCATACACTCTTGGGCAATTCAAAGGCTAGAAATGTACTTAAAAGGAACTTCACAAAGGTAGTTTGTTTTTGCTCAATGGTGCCTTCATAATGTTCATGTCTTTCTCCTTGAGTTTGAACCGATGATAACCTTAATTAAAGCAAAAGATTTTGATAGCAGTTCCTAAGTGTATTATCTTCCTCTTTGGGCTGCATTGTACAACTAAATGATTTGCTTAGACCATATTTCTCAAAATTATCTCTTTCTTCCTGTAGCATATTCCAGTTCTTGTCAGCAAGACTTGTCAGCAACTGAAGTGAGTTCTTTCTCACCAGCTTTTTCTCTTTTGCTTTCTTTTCCTTTTTGGAGCATAAAAACAAAATATGTTTCTAAGTTTGTTAATTATGTTTCTAAGACTGAACCATAAGAGACTTCAGCAGATCCTTTCTGCATCCCAAAAGTTTTTTATCTGAGCGTGTTTACATTTACTCTTTAAGTGGGTCCCCTCCCTCCATGCTGAGCCTAGTCTTCTCTACCTTTACTATTTGTTCATGAAGCTCTTCATCAAATGTACAAAGATGAGGTGTTGTGCATCATGTTTTGGAAAAAACACACGAAACTCTTCTCTGGGAAAGAGATCACATTTATCTTTACTAATTTTATTCTATACTTCATCCTTCTTTCCTTTGTGTCTGGGTTTGTGCTTATTCTTGTATTCCAGCTTTGTTCTCAATCTTCCATATTGTTGAAGTCCAATTCATTAAATGTCTTTCTCAGTGCATTCTTTCCACTATCTTAAATATGGATAATCCAGGGAAAGGTCATCAGCTTCAGCTGCTCTTTTAGTACAGAATGGAATGAGCTGTAAAACAAAGCCCAGATAAAGTCAAAGCAAACCTGAAAAGATTGAGCTGGAAAGCAAGTACTGTTTGGCTGTGCCTAAGAGAACTATAAAAGTGCTTAATTTAGCCATGAAAACAAAACTGAAAGGATTATTGGCAAGGACTTGATGAAAGAAAATACTGTTGATAATATTGATCGTACTTGGCACTTTTTTCTCCAGAAAATGCTTCACAAGCACTAACCAATTAACCAAAATACAGTGTATTTCACACTCTGTGGATCTCTTCTGGTTCAGTTTTTGAGCTTTGCTGCTTCTGTGATAGCCAGTCAAAGATTAACCAAAGTATAACAAAGTTTGTTCTGGTGGAGAAATGGACCTGTTTTAACCTAGTGAATACTCTTTGTGTATGGCGATATACACTGCTTTATCAAACAGCGGTCAGCACTTCTTAATGGAGATACATTTGTTCTTGTCTAATTGGGCATTAAATAGGGAATAAACATCTTATTCATTCCTAGTCCTTGGGTAGAAGGGCTTGGGAAGAGAAGGAAAGGTGCTGTCAGTGGGCCAGGGAAGCTCACGTGTTGCCAGCTTTGCTTGTTGTTTGTTTGTTTTAATACAATCACTTTGGGACACTGTCCTTTGCTGCATGTGGATAGAGGAGAGTAGAGGACCCATCTAAGGTCTAACCACTGTTGCAAACCACAACAGGAGGACTAGGAGGAGTGTTACTGTCTCTTCAGCCTTCACTCTTCATCAAGTGAGTCTCCACAGTGGAGATCATGAGATTTGACTACAGAAGAGTTATGTACGGTTCCAGTTACTAATAGTAAATACTATTAATTAAATAACTATTAGCTTTGCCTACAGTCAAACCCGTCACACATTGCTGGTATCAAACACCTCAAGATCTGAGTCGTTTTGCAGTTTTTCTTTTAGTTCTTAATCAGTAGCTATAACTGGACTTTTGATTTCGCAGTTGCATTGTGAACCTTGTATGCTTGGCTAATCTTTTGTTTTAAGGGAAGGGGAAGACAATCCCGATGAATGGGCTGTCTAGACAAGAGCCACCAGGAGTGAAGTCAGCAGAACTGAGTGGTAACTGGCGGAAAGGTAATTCCAGCAGTGGGAGGTCATGACCACCAACTCAAGATGGACCTCTGACTCAAATGGAGGGAAGAACTGCACCTGTGGACTGATTAGCATGAGGAGCAAGAGATAGAACCAGTGAATAGGGGATTGAGTACTGATTAATAAAAAAGTTATGTAATCTCTACACAATGCTGATGCCTTTATTTGTTAAAATGCATAACTAGGGTAAAGTTTTGATGATCAGGGATCCAGCCTTTTGTGGGTTATATACCCAGCTGCCTACTTTATCCAAACTAGAATAAAAACCAAAAATACCTCACCTCAGTGTGTGAATTGACGTTGCACACCAGGTAATGAGCCCACAATTGGGACAACATAGCTAAAAGCAGACGAAGTCTCGCTTTTACTTTCTGTCTTCATCTCTCATACTCACTGTAGAGTACAGCAGGTGTTTAACACAAAAAAACCAGTGGCTAGTGCTTCATCGTGGATAAATCACCATGCTTTCTAGGATTCAAAATTCTTGGTAGCACATAGACGGTCCTTATGCATGAGGGACAACTGAATTTTTCCACTTTGACTGCTGGTGTCTATCTCCCATCTCCAGCTTTTCTCCCTATGCCATTCCCAGAGATCTGAAATGAATAGAGGGATGTATTTATAAGCGATTACATCAATTTTCTTTGCATTGATAAATAAACTTGACAGCCCCTGCATAATCCCTGCAAAGCCAAAAAAGCAGGAGTGAGGTGTGGGACTTCAAACCAACTTGGTTGCACCTCAGCCTGTGCCAGGTTGACCAGTGATACTGAAGGAAGGGAGAAGAAACCAATCCCATTTTGCATAGTAGTCTGCCCAAATGCTGGCTGCAGGCCAAGTCAGTATGTTTGTTTTCCAGACTCTAATAAACCCCATGGGTATGCAGTCACTGCTGGACTCTCATCTGCCCTGCCACTAATGATGAACACATGCCTAACCATGATTTTGGCTTGAGAGGGAGCCTGCAGGAATTGTAGCTCAGAGCTCCTACCTCTGGCAGTTTGAAGGCAATGTGAGAATCCAAGTACAAAACCTCCGGCACAGCTGATACTGAGACTGTGCCTCAGTTGTTGCAACCCGTTAATTTTCTAGCATTTTTTATTTAGCATATTTTATTAAAAGCAGAAGGTAATTAACTCCAGATGGTGTTACTCAGTTTCAAATGTCCTTTCAAAGGTAAGGACTGCTTCCTGATGCACATTTTCCCAAGTTCCACTACAAGCTAAAGTAAAACAGAAAGGTATGGAGAAGGGCTGCCTAATGAATGGAATCACAGTCAGGAGAAATTAAACAGGCTACAGCTGCTCAGCATCAGTAAGGTCAGTAAGATGGGGAAGTTTTATTTGCTGATCCTCACAGAGCAGTGTCAAGAGGCACCCCACAAAACTGCTGGGTGGCAGGTTTAAAATTAAAATAATGAACTATTACTTCATATGGTTTGTAATTCAATTGCAGAACTCATTGCCGCTGGCCACTGGAGACTTATCACTCAAATGGCTTCAAGCAGAAATTAGCTCCTTCAGGAAAGAGAGGTCTGCCAGGGCCTGTTAGCAACAGAGGTGTTCACACACAGACGTGCTCGGGAGCCACAGGGGTGTGCTTTGGTGGAAATATTGCTCTACGTGCTCCTGATTCTTATTCCATCCCCTAAAGCACTTGCCATCAACCACTACCAAGGGGATCTTTGGTCTGATCCAGTGCAGCTATTACTATGCAAGAATTCCTCAGCTGAAGTTAGGAAGGTAATATTAAGCCCTGCGTGTCTCTGTGCAAATAATTGGTCTACATTACATGTGTAGAATAGGGCTGGGTGTAGCAAGAATATGGGAACTGAGATAAAGCACCTAATGAGCCTGCCCCAAACTATGTATCAGCATAAGAGGACACTAAGGGCTTCCCTGGTCTCAGTCTTGAGATCCTGATGGTGTCAAATGGCCTTTAAAATAACAACAGAGAAGTTTGCCTTTCATCAAAGAAAAAGACTAAATAGCCCAAAAGTCTGGTATCTTCAAGATGAGCTGTAGATGCCTTAGGTAGACACCTCAGCAATCACACTGTCCATCTCTCTGATGTTCTGACCATATCCCTCAACAGCATGTGCCACCAAACCTGGTGACGGAGGACCAGTTGTTTTCAGACAAGAAGACAGATGACTTCCCATTGGTTTAGAGATGACATGGAGCACTTTGTTTTGTAATGGACAACAGTTTCTAACAGCTGTTGAAGGTAAATGCAGAAGAACAAGGTTGCTGGAAGGTTTCCAGAATATTAGTGACTCCCTTGTGTTTTGCAACCCAGTGTCCTCCTTTCAGAGAGGTGGGATGGCTTGGTGGGAATTGCATCAGCAAAGCCTTTAACACCTTTCCTTCCTGCAAGAGGCATTTGTATCATTATCATCCAAATCATAATAATATTATGATTCTTCTGTTACTATTCTACCTGTTCTCTTTACTATTACCATAGTAAGAGCATGGGCAGGACTTCTCAGTATAAAAGGAAGGAATGTGGATTTTCTTTTGTTGACAATATGTGTGGGCTGTAAGCTGGCAGATTAGGATCCTGATTTTTCCAGTCTTACACACTGCATAGTGTTGTCACTCCTAGAGTTGGTGAAAAGTAGCTGTATGATGCTAGAACAGGAAAATAAATTTTATAATAATTACAAATCACAGAGAAAAAAACCCCACAAGTGTCTTTTAATGCAGAATAATAGAAATACATCCAGAATTTATAATGATCCCTCTAATCTAAACAGGACCTGAATATTATATTTTGGAATAGGGGGAGTGATCAGACATACTTCCAGTGCAGCTGCAGACAATGCTCTTTTAGGTTGATTATCTATCCATAATTCAGGACAGTGAATTCTGCCTTTTCAGTTTTGCACAGTCCCTTTGTTTCTGAACTACTTACATTTCCAACAGTATTTAAAGTGGTAGAAATCATGCCAGGAGGTACTATCTCTGCAGTCTTACCCGGGTGTATGTTTGGTACCATCAGTGTCTGGCCCTGCTCCACGTACCAGGAGTAGTGATGAGAGCTCCTGCCTGAGAGCTGGGAAATCAGGATTCAGCTGGCTCCTCAGCTTGCTGCCAAGGTACAGTTCATTTCTGTTGCTAAAATCTCTCTTGCGTGCAGGAAAAGCAATTCCCATTTATTACACTATAGGGAAAGTCCCATCTGGAGAGTCTGTGTAGCCTTGTGGGTTTGAAGTTTGTGTTGTCCTGGGAATACTATAGTCTTTGGCTTTGAAAAGAAATTGATGGTCCCACTGCATTTTCTTAGGTGGCAGATCCCTGGCCCTTGTAATTTATATATGATTTGAAAGTCCTGAGTTTGGGGTACACATAGATTGAGCTACTGTGTTTCTTCTCCATGTCTTGGGTGTAGTTGGCAACTGGACCAGCACTAGATGTAGTGAGGATGACCTGCAGTTGCTCTTGCTTTACCTCTGCAGAAAAAGTTTTCTAATGATGCCCAAGTCTGCTTACTCAACATCTGATTTTTACACACTTTTTTTCAGGATAAATAACAGCATTTTCCAACCAGTTGGCCTCATCATCCCTCCTGGCCTTGAAAATCTATGAATCTGAAACAAAGAAGATGAAGAAAGATTTCTGCTTGTCTCAGGAAAACCCTTATATTTTTCAGTGTTAATATTTCTAATTTGCATTTACTGCTTTCCAAGCTTGGGAGGTTAAAAATTATGTGGAACTGCAACTATGAACCCTCCCTCCACATATACTGGGACAGGCAGCTATTTATAGCTTTTGATTTGCACTTGGAGGAAGAAGCATAAATATTCTTCACTTCAGCAGGAAAACAGTTCCAGCAATACAAAAAAGAGCCTCAGTGCATAGGAATGGCATAGGAGTCAGGCTGTGTTGATTATGCTGTTTCAGCTAAGATTTATCTACTTGAAGTTTTTGAGACTTGTACAGTCTTATCTTCGTTTAAGGATAGTATAGCCCTATGGAGCCAGTTGTTAAGACTTACATCATTAACAGAATGGTGTCCAATAGATGCTCTGTGAAACCAATTCAATTCCTCGGCTTTATGCTCCTGCATATTCTAGGAAAAGACCAGCACCTAAAAATCACTGAAGTGAAAATTTGCACTGTATGACTGTGTTTGGCTGACATGATAATCCTTTGTCATATCACATTTTAGCAAGTCATCTGTGATGAGGAAAGATGGAGAAGGGCTGTAATTGTTCTGTGTGTTTGTTGAAGGATTTTTTCAAGAGGTATTTGATGAAATACAATCCCTCATTATCATGTGTAATTTTGCAGTGTTAAAAATAATTATCAGAATACACTTTTCAATAGCTTTTACAGTTTTTTATTTCAGCATACCTGGGTAGGAGTTGCATATGTGCCTTATTGATGGTATGTTTTTGACTGCTCCAAGGGGGATGTGAAAGTGCTCTTCCCTGGTCAGAATTTCTCAATACATTATTTATTCACATACTGCACCTATTTTCGGTATTTCTATTGCATGCAGTTCCAGTGGAAATAAATGTTCTTCATTTCAGCCAACTGAAATGCAAACAGTATTTTAAATTAAATATAGTTACTAATTTTAAAAGGTCACTCTTTTATTTTTATTAGTGCTATTAATTTCCTCAAACACCTTTCATGTAGAGGTCACTAAAATGAAGAGCAGTGCAACCCGAACAGTCAGAGCTGTGCCAATAGTGGAAAGGAGAAGTCTGGCAGATGTGGCTCCTTGGTCCTAAGCACTGCCACTAATCCTGTGTGTATCTGCTGTGTGTATCCTGTGTGCTGTCTCTGACCAGAGAGGTATCTAGTCCTGCAGCTTGGAGCCTTCAGCAGCAGAGCCATACCCAGCCCTCTGTGGGTCTGCTCATCAACTCAAAATGCTTTTTACAGTTTTGCACTGCTTGTTTTTGGTAGTGATGTACATTGGCTCTATTGGTTTTTTATGGATTTCCACTTTGAGTTATGTGGACTACAAAATGCTTTGGGATTCCAAATCAAATGGAGACCCAAACCTGAGCCCTGGACCCCTAGGCATAGTTAAATGCCAAGCAGCTCTAAGTAAGGATGGGAAGCCTCTGCAGGTTGAAATAAGACCCAAGGCAGCTGAACTTTTTTTTTTCCTTTTTAATTGCAAATAGTTGTAGAAATTATGGTATAAAATCAATGTTAGGAACTGTCAATTATGACTTGCATTAGCTCTGTTCTGCCATGAACTTGCTTCTCTTCACCACACAAATCTTTTGAAACTGCAAGGGAACAAACATTTCTTACCAAGTCTGAGAGCCTTCTGCTCTTAATCTGAATATATATGGATATCTCACTGAATCTGCCAACATCCATTAGAGTCACCATTAACATGCCATGATGGGATTTGAACTAAGCAGTCCAATTTATAAAATTGTTTGGAGCACAAAAACTTTTAGGAGCAGCTGAGTGGTGAAACCATACTCAGGGGACAAGAGTTTTTCTATCAAACTGCCTGGCTGTGGAACAGGAAGACAGATTGAAAGAGGAGCATTCAGTATAGCTCATGACCTGATTAATGAAAAAGGAACATTGGGGTCTGCGATAAACAAAGGAGCAGCCTGAGGTGTTTTGAACCTTCTCAACATGCAGGAGAGGCAGAAGAAGGCATAAGAGAAGACAGCCAATCATCAGTCTGCTACTCAGGACTATTTTGTTTACTGAGGGGACACAAGAATGGGGAAAACAGTTCTCTGGTGCACAGTCAGAGCATGTCAGATTTACCCCTCTTTCCACTTCCCTCTCCAGGTGCTGCCTTAGGTTAAGTGATGCTCTGAACACCCACATGCCCACTGATGATTTAGAATCCATATTTGCATGAAGGGATTTTAATTCAGGTCCTCTGTGGCTTCACACACAATTTCACTGCTCCCTACAGACAGTACCCATCAGCATTGTGTCTTTTGGCCTCTGTGGGATCATTATACCCAGATCAGTTGTAGTGTGCAACATTAATTTGGTATTTTAGCAACAGCCAGGAGCCCTGTTTCAGCTGCCCATGCCCTGCTCTGTTCACACTCATTAAGGTGGAAGAGCCAACCCTTGAGACAGGAGGCTGTGGCAGAGCTTCTTGGTCAGCCAACCCAACCAAGCATAGGGCTGTCAGAGGAGCTTCTGGAGCTGGTGCATCTGCAGGTAGATCACCTGCCAAATTCCAATTCCAGGTGTCAAAAGCACACCACTTACCCATCTCTCTCAAATTCACATTCATTTGGTTTTGAATGCCAAACCAGTATCTAATTGTGGCCATGTCTGACTTTTGCTTTTTTTAATCCCATTTCTAAGTATGTGCAGAACTGTGTTTTGGGTTAAGCCAGTGTGATCTCATATTAGGAACAAATTGGAGTGACACTTGGTATTTACTACAGAGCTGTCATGGTGCCACTAGCAGTGGGCTTTCCTGGGAGCTGGGCTGGCCTGTGTGTTTGTGCATTGCTCTGGCTGTGGAAGCAGCAGAAGAAGAAAATTCATAATCTAAGTTTCATTGAGCTGAAGCAATTCCTTATTTGAAGTTGCCCAGCCATGAGATTGGCTCAGAAAGCATGTCTGCCTGAAATGGAAGGATCACAAAGGGAACAAGGAGAAAAGGTAACAAGGCAGAAGGTCATTGGTTTAATACCCTGATAAAAAGAAAGAGAGAGCAGGGTTTGTGTCAGTGGTGGAACTAACTCATGACGGTTGAGAGGGCTCACAGGGGTGGTGGTGTGGCACAGAGCTGCTTTTGAGTAACATGAAGTTGTGCAGAAAGAGACAGAGAAGCCCTCTGCTTATAAATCAGTGTCCATGTGATGCTGGTTGGGCATCAGATCCTGAGCCAGGCAGGAGAATGTACCTGTCAGGGTGATAAATATTCTGTGCTGATCCACCTGTACTGTGACTTCAGCAGACTGTTCTTCAAATGAAATGCCAATCACCTATGTTACTTCAGTGCAGGAGATCCAGACCCACAGGCTTTGTCTGCATTAATAATCCTCTCTTAGGAAGAGTCCACCTTGAAGGATGGCCCTGGCTGCAGCCAGAACCCCTTAGGGCTGGAGTGCTCCTCGAGCAAGGGTGGAAAAGCAGGGACACAGGTCTTGGGGACACTGTCCTACCAAGGGTTACCTTTGCTTCTCTGCTTCAAATCATACAAGGACTAAAACATTGGTTTCCTGAGCCTCAGCAGTATTTGCTGTTTAAAAAGTAAGGGTGAAAGGGGGCTCTTTTCTCATATATTTTGAGGCTGTTTCTTTGAGGTGTCAAAAGAAAAGAGAAACAGTCAGGAAAAAGCAAACAAGAGATGGTTCTTTTTTAAAGAATGTGATTAAATGTAAGGCACAGAAGTATTCTTTATTAAAAAGAATTAATTAATTCCCTGATCACCTAATAATCAATACGATCCTGTCTACAAGCTCTCATTCAGTGTGTGTTTTAAGATAAGAAGAGTTTCTATCTTTGATAATCTTTGTTTGCCAAAAATTAGAGCTGTACAGATGAACCCATTTCTCTCCATCTCGCCAGGATTTACAGCTGCAGTCAGCCTTCCGAGGAATAGACATCTAACCCTTCAGCAGGTGTGCAGTGACCAGGAAACAATACTGCATAAAATCCAGAGAGGTGACATGGTATTTCCCCTGGGATTCTTGTGAAAATTACATGGAAAAGATGGACGTGTTTACAGATTGCATTGTGAGGGCTGTAGAAAATGTATCAGCCAAACCAGGAAATAATCTTGGAAATGACAGGCCCTCACTGGAGGTTAATGCTTACTGAGCTGTGGGAACTGATCCCAGTGGTACATTATCAGTCAGCCTGTAAAAAACATGTTTTCCATGAGCTTACATGCCAAAGGCTAGCCATCAGTGTGGCACTTCTGGATTGCAGGTATGCAGTGTCCTGAGCCATGCTGAAGCTGACAGAGCCAACAGCTGTAGATATCTGATGGAAGAGCTGCTCCATAGCTGTTAGCTGTGGGTCATACCTGCAGGCCAGCTCAGCCCTTCCTCGTCACTGATCCACCCGAAGCACAGGATTAACTCAAGATGCAGGAGAAGGAAGAACAGTGCCATTTGAAAAACTTGTCCAGTGGTGAACTCCAGCTCTCAGCATTAAGCTCTCCAAAACAAAATAGATGCAACAAATAAAAGCTATTCATCTGTCAGGACTGAATGTACATGTTGTCTGATTTCCTAATGTGCCATTGGCCATTGCCAGCAGTATCTGTTTTTTGAGCTGTGTGTCTGAATTGCATATTCCAAATGGATAGTTTCGTCCTTGGGTTGTGTAAGTACACATTTGTTCTATTAAAATGTCTTGTTGACTAGTTGGATTCCAAAGAATAGTGTTCTAGATGTGTATGCACACCTGAGCCAGCTGATAGTCTGAGTGGTTTCTCTGAGCTGGATGCTGTAGGTGGCACTAGTGGTGTGCCTGATGTT
The DNA here is from genome assembly GCA_035583155.1 of Acropternis orthonyx. Classification (NCBI taxonomy): domain Eukaryota; kingdom Metazoa; phylum Chordata; class Aves; order Passeriformes; family Rhinocryptidae; genus Acropternis; species Acropternis orthonyx. The sequence continues at coordinate 12,987,403 of JAWWEU010000111.1, read as the reverse complement.
AAGTTATGCTGCGTTTATCCCCTTTTGGCTGAAGGGGTAGCTTTTTGATTAAGGTAGAGGAATTTGCAACTGTCTGTGGGGCTGTCATGTATTAAGCTGTGCTAATTTTATTTGCTTTAACTTCATGAATACTGTACTACCACTAGAATGATTTCAAAAAGCCCTTCCCAGAAAGCTGAAATTGACACATCTTTTACATCCATGCAAAAGGCAAAGGTATATTTGATATATGGGAGCCATCATCTGCACTCTGTGTTGAGTTAACAGAGCCAAACATATTTGCTTGAGCTGCAAAAATGCCTCACTAAAATAATTAGTTTCAACATGAACAGAAGTTGAAGATTATTTTGTAATCTGTTGCAAGCATGTCAGTAGTGTTGCAATTAAAAGTGTTTGCTGAGATGAATAACATTTTGAATTTACTGTTGTGATGTACCTGCCTGACTGCTTGACTCCTGTAAATCAATACACCACCAATGACACTACTGGAAGTAAGTGGATGAATGCCAGCTGGAGACGTGGTCCATTATCAGACTATAAAATTCTCTTTCCAGAAGTATTGTACTGGGCAAGGAGTCTAAATCTATATATAAGTTTCTTAATTAAAGCAGATGGCAGGAGGCCATAAATTTTAGCGATGCATAACACAGACAGGTAACGAGGACACATTTGTCAACATTGCAGTGAATCACAGGAGCATAAAAGGAAGCTCAGAGAAATGTGCTATCCTATAAAAGCAACAGGATGGACTCACAGCTTCATGGCTTTGATATTCGGTATGTGTTCTTTTTATATACCTATATCTAAATTCCTAGGTTTGCTGCTCCAGTGCTGGGGAAGGGTTATAGAGCAGCCAGTGATGAGAACAGCGTACCTTAAAGGAGTGGATTTGATCAAGAATTTCTGTTAAATAGGAAGAGAGAGGGAATCTGCCATGAAATCCAGAGGAACTGAGCTTGAGTTGCTACAAGTAGGTTGAGCATTTTTATGTCTCAGCTCCCTTTATTTCCTAGTTCCTTGGCTGGTTGAAGGTGGTTGAAGTAGGTAAAATATTTAACCTGACTTTGCTAATCTGTATTTCCCAGTGCAGCAGACATAAGCAATCAGTTCTCACACACACTCTCTTTGCACATTGCAATCAGTTTGCTAGATAAAATACTAATACTCCTGAATATACCCAAGGCACAGATGTAGGTTTTCTTTTTGCTTCTGAATTTTACTATGTTTAATTTTCAGTACTCAAGTGCCACAGCAGACTAACGGGCTGGGAAGGTCCTGTCTTAATGCTGATGTCTGGAGCAAGTGTAGCATGGAGGGTAGCAGCCTGAGCTTTGCCACATTGCCCTGGCTCTTCCCTGGCACATGGGCACATGTGGTGGTAGAAGACTAATTTCTCCCAGCTGTGCTGTTCCTCATGCTCTGCTACTCCAGCGTGCGTCAGCCATGCAATGGACTTCGCAGCAAGAACAAACTCAGATAACTCCATACATGTCACAAGGGGTAAGTGTAGCACTCCTCTGGCAACAGCAAACATCCCCTGAAAAATTACACCTTCATCCTCTGTCACATCAGCCCACCCACCATGGATCAGAACTGTTTTGTAAAAAGACGATGTGAATCTCTTTTTATTTTATCCTTTTTAAGTGGTAAGTTTGGCGTGTGGTTGTGTGAAGTACTGAGTTCTGGATAATGAAGGGGAGTGATAATGTAAGGAAGTGATTGACCTTGATATTGCATACAGAGTTCTTTGACTTTTTGGTGGGTTGATTTTTTGTTACTTTGTATTAATAATTTTTGTTTGCTGATAAATTATTTCTCTTTCTTTTGTTTATTCTTTTAAAATTTGGTGTGTTAGCCTGCTCTTCTTATTAACGCTGCATACATATTTTCTTATGCATCCATTGAGGAAATAGAGGAAGTGCTCCGAAACCTTGTACCTGACCTTGGGTTGTTCTCTAGAATCATGTCCTGTCACAGTGTGATGCCCTCCAGCAAAACCATGACTTTTTTATTATTATTATAATTATTATAATTCTTTTCAGTTGCAGCTGACATGCATTGGGATGCCAGTTTCTGTACCTAACAGAAATTCAGACCAAGTCTGGCTGCTCTCCAGCAGAGCTTGTTCAGTGCTGCTGAAAGCAGAGACCAAATCATTCCAGCCGAATTTAAGACAGCCACAGAGAAAAGACAGAATTTATTTCCTGGCTCAATATGATGCAATCAACATCATGAATTCCTTGTCAAAATAACATGCATGTTGACACCTATGAGCACACGTCATAACACCACTTTCCAAAGTGCTTGATAGCTCATGAAGATATGGTATGTATTTCTGAGGAAGCATAACTACCTCAACTGTTTTTCTGAATTCAGATGGTATGTCATGATTTCCTTCTTCCTGTTTCTTTCACTGCCTTGCTTCTATTGATGGCTTTCCACTGAGATAACTTTTTAGCGGCTGGCTTTGAAAAATCTGGTTTAAATTGGTGCTTGATTGCCCTCTCTTCTGTTTGTGTCAGAGGTGAAAACAGGAGATTCACATATCTTTTCTTGGAAAGCTGTTGGGAAACAAGTAAATATTGCTGCTGCAATTTTCCAGCGTCTGAAATAGCAGGAAGTCCATTTCCATATCAGTGCAAAGTGCAGCCATTATTGAGATTATCCCAGGGGAAAGCATTTGCTCTCCTAGGGGTGCTGGGATGCGAGTTGGAAGGAGCAGAGACTGCAACTTGCTTGTGGTGGTGACCCAACTCATGTGAGAATTTTGAGCCCCCTCCTGCATTGTCCCCGTCCCTTGCCTGTTGCCTCACACTGAGTTTTGAAACTGCTGGGTGGTGGTCACTTTGTTGTCTCCTGAGCTGTGGGAGCTGCAGCCATGCTGGGCTAGAAGTGATACTGGTGACCAGTGAGCCAGCTTGCCTGACTCTGGAGTAGCTTCAATTTCAGGCCTGCTGGGTTAAATTCTGTTTTCAGTTAAACCGATGATACGTAATTAAAGAAAACAGCCCATGAGGTTTTTGCAGAGGGGAAACAGATGGTCCCCAGTTGGAACGCTGCAGCCACAGGAGAAAAGGACATTCTAGATATTGTCTCAATGAAAAGTCTTTCATATGTATAAATAAATATAATATATGCTATGATGCCTATATACCTTATATAAGGATAGAGGAGCATTTTGTGTGTCATATGTCATGAGTGCAAAAATGCTGACAAGAACCTCAGCAGCAATTCACAGGAGAGCAAGGTTTTTGTTCCAGCAGCACTGGCAGTGGCACAGCGTGGGCAGGGGGAAGGGACACTTACCTCCTGTTTCTGGTCCTGATGCTGCAGTAACGCCCAGCAAAACCAAAATTGCCATCCCTCTGGCTGTCTTTAGCTGTGGTTGTGACGTGCAGCTGCTCTGCTGGAGGCAGTGACTGTTCAGCCTGGATGCTCACTGAGGGGCAGGGTCTCATACTGGCTCGTTTTCTCTCAGAGTCAGGTGTTTCTCAACACTGCCCAGAATAATCTTCTCCATAACCTTACCAGGCATGAAGTGAAATGGACAGGCCTGTAGTTTTTCTGACCACAAGACAAGAAAAAATTCTTCTTCATTCAGGCAATAAATTGTAGCTTAGTCTTTCAATCATGTATTTTCATAGATTTGGGGTTGTTTTGTTCTTTAGTCTGTCCATTCTGGAGAATTTGAACAGCTTTTTTTTTTTTTCATGTCCTTTGTTTGTGAAGATTACAGTTATTTAAAAAATTACCGTGGGACTTTTGCGGTCAAGCCAAATGAAGCAACACAGCTCAGATTTGGAACACTGAACATTAAGTTTGCAGAGTAACTCTAACACTAACAGCAAGTATGTCCAAGCCAATGTATCCAATGGAGCTGTTTAGTAGTGCTGACATCTGAGTGATGGTGTGACACTAACAAAAATATAGAAAAAAAATCTCAACAAAATCTGTTCTTTTATTTATTTGCTTGTCTCTAATAATGTTAAATATTATTCTGATGTGAAAAATTTCATGTACAACAGCTCAGCAATATATTTCAGTTACATTGTTACTTCTGGATTGTGCACATGTAAGAACCTGCATATAAAAGGAGGGCTCAGCTGCAGCAATTGCTCAAGTAAAGGATAAATTGGCACTGTTGGGAAGCAGGTCCTACTTCCATCAAGCTTTTGTGTGCTACAGAACCTGAGAAAGATTCTGGAAATGTAATGGAAAAAGTATTGTTAAAAACTAATTTGTGCTATTTCTTATTCCCCATTGCAGTGCAACTTGAATGGATAATGGTAATCTGAGATGGTATTGTATTCTGGGTGTACTAACTACTGCAGAGGGATTAGCCAAGACCTGTTTGCAAAAGTGACACTTCTGTGATATTCAAATCTGTCTGTGATATTTATATGCTAAAAAACTGGAGCTTTTGTGAAGTGCTAATATGCTTCTATATTTGTGGAGGGTTTCTCCATTGAGACTGTGAGCCTACATAGTCTTCTGCAGGTGGACAGAAGTGCCCCACACCCAAAGGAGGTGCAGCTAAAACTCAGTGTCTTTGCAGAATCTGTGCTGAGAGGTAGGGGTGTAGCAGTGCGGGCTTGGTGATACATTAATACAGCTCCATGATTTCTGATCCATTTGGAGTGCAGGGAAACTGCCCTCAGCCTTGGCTGCACACACCTAGAAGGGTCAACCCTCTCTGAATTCCTCTGCATAATGGGAGAGACAGTCTCATCCCAGTTTTGGCACTTTTGCAAACCTATCTGCAAAGTCCTCCCTTGGACTGCTTTGGGCATCCTCTTCATCTGTTTGCAAAACTGATGACTGACACTGGAGCCTGTTCAGAGAAGATCTGCTAAGATGATGAAGGGAAGTGAATGAAAACGCACCACACAGGAAAACATAAAAAAATGTGGTTTGCTTAGTCTAGCAGAACAGGAATGAAAGAAGCCCACATTGCTGTCTATAAACATGCCAGGTAAACAAACATCTTAATTTAGGAGAAAGTAATCCCAAAGCTATGTTGCAGAGATGTCTTCAGCCAGTAGAGATGCAGAAGGTTGAGAGGGCACAAACCCCTTTTGGCTTGTTTTTTCCCACTCAATGAAGAGCAGATGGGAGAAAAAAAGTTTGTCAATCAGTTGGAGAAGCCACAGAACTTTATCACTCTTGGCTGCAGATTTTATCTCTTGGTGCATTTTATCACTAGAGGTTTGATGCCACTAGGGGTTTGATGCCACTAGAGATTTGAGCAGGATTTTATAATCAGCAGCTAACTCAATAAACACCATTTCCTCCTACAGGGACAAGTCCTGGAGCTCTTTCAGTCCTCAGGACTGAAGCAGGATTTTTTGCATTCCTGCCACGTTCCTGCTGGGAAGCATTTGTCATGTGGAGTCCCACCACCACTGGTTCAAAGCCAAGTCCAAAACCCTTCTGGGAATGAAGTGACCAGACGACACCACTCTCCCTGGCATCTTCCCAAAGCAGATAGCAGCTTCTAGATACTCATGGGAGGGACCATGAACTTCCAGTCCTTATGTGCTTGTCCTAAATAGGCGCAATTAGGTAAAGTTTAGGTAGGTGTGGGAAGGGTTATCGCCAGGAAAGCTGCTGTGTGGGTGGAATAGGGAATGGACCACGAGCTGGTGCTGTTGAAATGTCTCAGATGAAACTGCAAGTGGTGATTTGCTGTGCTACTTATCTTGATACATTTATATGAAGGGAAAATTTTATTCTCTGGTAAAACCACTGGTTTTGTAGCCTGACAGGGTGCAGCACTTTAGACTGACAGGTGTATCCAAGGGCTTTTTCTGTCAGCTGTCAGGATGAACTCTGCAATGCTGTGTGCTACATGAAGACGACTGAATAAATTCTTACCATAGAAGCACAAGGCGATTTCCAGGTGACAATAAATATGATTTATGATGGAAGAAGAATGGAATACCTTCTCTTTCGCTACCATTTGAAAACTTGAAATATTCACTGAAATCAAGCCTTTTCCTCAGAATTCTGCAGCTAAACCTTGCTCAGAAGGTTTCTAAGGACTGTCTTGCAGTGTTTTAAAATTACTTCAATGGCAATAAAAGTGCCCATGAAAGACATCTTAAATGATTCCTTGAGAATCAGAAAAACTGCAACAGGAAGGGAAGAAAACTCAGCATTCATCAGAAAAGTTGTAGGACCTTGCAACATCAGAGGAAAGTATTCTGCTTTCAACACCTGCCTCCACCTCCCCCTGTCAAAGTAAAATTAAGTTAATCTAAGACCATGGTCTTTGTTCCTGGTAGGTAGCCAAGAAAGAAAGAGTAGAGTTTAAAAATGGTCTGTGGAACTAGACAGTGTTATATAAGTACATACAAAGTATCTGGGATAGTCCTGAAATAAGTACAGCAGTGCTGTACCATATTCTGTCTGATTCAATGCAGGAGTCTCCATAATCACCTTCCCTTCTCTTCTGGAGCCACCTTTCAGTTCCTCCCAAAGCGGCTGATGTAGTAACACAAATGGTAAACGACCTCTGATGGTAGTATTGCAATGATGATAATAATAAAGCAGTATTAGTGCAGGTTCTTATGTGTGAATTTGACAGGAGTGCTTTGCCTAATGATTAATCAGCTAAGGATGACTGGCAAAACCTTATGACTCAAGACAAATTAACCAAGTTATGGAGGAGACATTAATGCCTGATTCCCAGCCCTGACAAAATGGTCCGGTGGCAATGCCATTCAGCTGGAAGGTACTGTAGGTTTTGAATTTGCTCTGGCATTTCTGTTGTTTGCCAAGATGATGATTAAGCATTTTAGTCACATGCTTAATTTTGTGAAATTGCCAAGGTGAGAAGCACTGCTGCCCTGTCATTTAGCTGCTAATCTACTAGAAAATTGTAGTGCTGCACCCAGAAGTGGTGCTTGGAGTGGATCTGTGGTTGTATGAGACATGAAGCTGGACCTCGTAGGGTCACACAGCATGAGGAAACCTCACACATAGCTGGGAACATGAGGAGAATACTGACCTGGTGTTAAGATGATTCAAGATGATTTTGCTAAAATTATGCTAAAATTGCTGCAATACCATGTTTGGCAACTTCTTACAGTGTTGTTCTTCTCAGGCTGTCTAGTGGATAAAGTATGTAAAGGTAAAATGAGGAAAGTGAAAACACAATTTAGTAAGGAACAGAAAAATTGCTGGGGTGCTGTAGTTGTGTTTCAAGCAAGATTCACATCTAGAGGGTGGACAATTCCCAGCTCAGTTCCTCAGCAGACAGCCCACTAACCTTTCACTATCTGCAGCACATCTATTCACTTCACTTTGTTATCCAGGGTATACCATAGCAAATGCAGTTTACAATGTTATCCAAATTAACTCCTAATTCAGAGTAAGGGCAGAAGAAATTCCAGTTCTGTGAGGTCTTATACAAATATACCAAGGAAATGACAGCAGGAACACTCTCCTTTTGTCTGTTTCTCTAAGGCATTGTTATAACTGATGGTTTTATTATGCGAAGAAATAAATCACTTTTACAGTTAATAAAATTTAGGATGTAAATGTTTATCTCTGCTATATCACTCCAGGAATGGAATGGGTCAGCAAATGGGCTGTGACATTATCTGTTGTCCTTTAGACTTTATATAGATATTGGATTGATCAAAGCATCTTTCTAAAAAAAAGTAACAACATGAATGTAAATATTAAGTTCACCCTAAGATGTGGGCAGTTGGTGGGTGTTGACTATTTAGAAGTTCTTAACAGATACTATGGTTATTTCGGAAATATGAGCTGTTTAAAACCTTTAAAATTACTTCTAATCTATTGAATCTAATACGTTTCTAGTCTATAGTTTTTGAATATCACTGTTTTCTAAAGAGGAGGAAGATCTCCTTTCCATCCTAGCTGTACAAGCCAGGCATGTTCTTCCTATTGTCACAGCTTGCAAACAAATTATTCCTTCATCTCTTTGCTGCCTGAAGTTTTCACCTGATTTTGACCTTACACCCTTTGTGGCTATAACTCCATATCTTTTTTAGCATTACCTTTGCCAGCAGCAGATACCCAATGGAAATGTTTCTTTTCACCCTGTAATTTTTCTGCCCTCAATGATCTCTATCTATGGAGGAAATTGGACTTTTATTTCTGTGTTTCCGTGGGAGCTGAGGTGAAGACTAGCTTCAGCAAATCATCCTAACAGCTTATTATTTCTGTTCCTCCTACATGATCTCTCTGCTTATATAACTTTATAAGGCATGAATTTAAAGCCAGTACAGTCAGTGCCCCCAGCTGTGACACTTTTCCTTGCCTTGACGTGACCAAGGTGGAGTTGAGCCTGCCAAGGGCAGCACTGGCATCGTGGAGCCCACAGACACAAACAGGAGGTGGTTGGGAAAGAGGACAAGTGGCCAAAAAGGAAAACAGGTGTCCCTGAAGGGAGAGGCATGGCAGCACCATCCTGATTGCCAAGAGCTGATCTTATATTAGCCATGAAACAGGAGGATTCAAGCCAAGATACCATTATGAATATTGATGTTCAATGAAACTTTTCATTTTTTTTAATTTCCCCTTTCTTCAAAATGTTCAGAATTGCAGGGCAACAACACAAACCACTCGTAATATTTACCCTTTTTCTTTTCTGACATTTCCAAAAGATCTTTGATGTTGCTTCCATGAAGATGTGAATGCACTCAGAAGTACTTGATAACAGAGCCGGACACCAACCTTTGAGCCTCTGCCTTGGCACTTTGCATGACTTTACTGCTGTGAGTTGGCCTCAGTGAGGGCCAAGTGCAAGTACAGCCACAGGAATAACACAGAGGTGAGAAATGATAAGACAAACTGTAAAATAGATGAATATGCCTGGTGGTGATATCACCAACCACTTCAGCTTCTCACCCTTGGCGTTTGCAATGACTCCATCCAAAACACCAGGCATATTCGTAGCCTTGTAATTCATGGGTATCTTTACTGCATGCAGCATTTTAGGTGTCAAAATGTAGACTGAGCAAACTCAGAGTGTTTTTTTCTCTACAGCATTCTCAGTTCCTAGCTGGCAGGGCATTTGTCATGCATTGGCAATGTCTACCCTCATTTCCAGAACGATTCTACAGTCAATAAGCTTTCCCTCCTCTGTCAAACTTACCTCTCATCTCAAAGTTGCTTCAATAGAGCCCTCTCACCTCAAAGTTGCTTCAATAGAGTCCTCTCACCTCTACTGAATTGTACACCGCTTTTCTGAAAGAGCAATGCCCACATTTTGTCCCCTCCATCTGGATTTAGTTCTCACATTAGTGTCATGCAAGCAGAGACAGAATTGGAGCTCAGATCTGGTATTTGCAGTAGACACAGACCCAGACTTAATATGTACAAAAGGATCCATTTCACTGAAGCACGTTCTTTTCAAGGAAGGCAGTAATCATTTTTTATTGCAGTTGGAAAGCTCTTCTAAGGGACGGGTTGATCAGCTGTTAATTCCAAGTCAGCAAAACAGTCCCCAAGTAAACCTTGAGAAAGTCATGATTTATTTTAGGCATGAGAAATAGTGCATTGCTCAGAGGAAAATGGATTAGATAATCATCAGAAAAAAACCACAGGAACTGGCACTAAAGAATCAGTAGCAAGAATGGATTTTTTACCTTATTTTCATTAATCATATGAATTTTGGAGGAAAAAAATCACATTTTGCTCCCTTTGAGCTGGGCTTTGTTAATGAATTCTAGAGAATGACTAAGCAAGAAAAAAGTTGAAAATTAAATTGGCTGGTCGATGAGGGTCAACACATCATGTTTCAGAATGTGAAGAGTATCCTAAAATAAAGCAATGAGACTTAGAATCATAGAATCACAGAATCATAGAATGATTTGGGTTGGAAGGCACCTTAAAGGTTATCTAGTTTCCACCCCCCTGCTATAGGTGGGGACACCTTTCACTGGAGCAGGTTGCTCAGAGCTCCATTCAGCCTGACCCTGGACACCCTCCTTTATGGGGCATCCACAGCTTCTCTGGGCAACCTGTTCTAGTGCCTCACCACCATCATAGTGAAGAATTTCTTCCTAATCTCTAATCTAAACCTACCCTCTTTCAGTTTGAAGCCATTCCCCCTTGTCCTGTCACCACAGGCCCTTGTAAATAATTTGTCTCCATCCTTCTTGGGAGCTCCCTTCAGGTACTGGAAGGCCACAATTAGGTCTCTCCCCAAATCCTTCTCTTTTCCAGGCTGAGCAAACCCAATTCTCTCAGCTTTTCCTCACAGGGGTGGTGCTCCTATGGTTTTCCCATTCAAAGGCAATGTCCTTCAGAAAAATGTTCATGCCTTAAGAGTTCCCTCCTGTGTTTAAAACAATTTTGGTTAATGGAGGGTTTTGCCTTTTGAGTAACTTCATCAAAAATGAGTGAAGCTTCTTTTACGATAAGTTGAAAACACCAAAACTATCAGTGCTTTCCAAGGGGAAAACAGAGTCAATGAAGCCTGGACTTCTTTCTGCTCCTGCCAGAAGGTGTTATTAAGTGCCATCAGCAGAGATAACGGCACCAACCACTGATACCGGATGTACTGAAGCAGTGACGGTATCTTGTGGAGCATCACTGCTGTGATAAACACAATAGTCTATAGATATGAATGACACACTTTCCACCAGTGTCTTTCATTAGAACGACTGGGTCAAAGCAGAAGATGCTGCGAACACTGCCTTGATGAAACACTTACAACAAATCACTGACATTCAGCTGGTATCCCAACACTGGCAGTGCTGCCATAAAACACTCGGCAGCTGTGCAAACCCCATAGTATTATCCTGGAAGCTCTTAATTCTTTTAACATCTTGTCCTACCTTTTCCAATCCGCCACTTGCTTTCACAAAAAAAGGGACCTACTGTGCTTCCTATTGCTGCTCCTGCCTGTCCAAATATTTCCGTCCCTGGAGCAGGAAGGAGGAGTCCATATGGCAGCTCTTTAAAGAAGGTGCAGAAGATTTGAGAAGGAAATGCCTCTTCATTCCCCATTCTGTCTGCAAGAACAATATAATAATGATGATGATGATGATGATGATGATAATAATAATAATAATAATAATATCAGTAGAAAGTGCATACTCCTGTAAACGAATACCCCTAGCATTTTTTCAGAACTGTAGGGGAAAGCTAAACAGAGGATGGAAAGACATTAAAGAGTGGCAAAGAAACAGGGAGAGAGAAGCAACAGGAATGCTGATAGACAGCAACTTCTCTGTCATTCATAATACATAACAAAACTAGTATTTCCTTGTGCTTCTGGTTACAGCTCTGTTAACAGATGAAGACATTTGGAAAAATTTATATTCAGCCCTGGCAGTCAGTGTCTTTTAAATAATCTGGTCTGCTTCCATTCCTTTAAATAAACTTGCATTATTCATAGATATAACACCAATCCCATGACTTAAGTGCTATCATATACTGGAATTAAATCATAACAATTTAGTTCTGGGGGTTTGTGGTTTAGCTGAGACTTGAAAGGACTTGGTAATGCTTGCCTTTATCACCTCCCAGCAGCACCAAAATACATCTGGGCATGGAGCCACCAGACTTAAGAAAATAACAGCTAGCATAGGATTCTGCTGCATAAGCTACTATGAGTTCCTCATTAAGCTGTCTACCACAGGATATTTTAGATATCTTCCATATCTTTGAAATCATCAGTGACCCCGTTCTAAATGCTTAAAACATCACCTGTAGGATGGTCATCATGCTTGACCACTTCATTCCTCAGGCAGAGCAGATCACTTCTCTGCAAGTATAGAGCTCTCTGGTACAGAATCAAACACTTCCTTGGAGACTGCTTCGTGGCTGCACAACAATTTGGTGCAAAAACTAAGCACCGTTTGAAATTCAGTGTGGTCTATTCAGAAAGCAAGGTGTTCTTCAAGGGAATATTTTCCTAACAAAGAAACACCACAGCAAAATAATTATCTATGGAATGTATTGCCGATGAAAACACAGTGTGTGCATTTTTAAGGAAGGCAATATCTGCAAAGACAACATTGAAGAACTTATGTATTGGGAATTATTATCAGTGTCATAAAGGCCAAAATGAAACAGTGAGAGTGACACTCAAATTTTTCATATTTGTCCTTGTTTTACCCCTCAGGACTCCTCAGCTGGGTAGATGCGGAAAAGGGAATGTGTGTAAAACTTCTCATGTTTATTTGGTGAATTATATACACTGTATTTAGTACATACATGATTTCTCTTTACATTTTTTAAATTCCCCCATCCCTAAGTTATGGATGCTGTGGACACTCTGTATCCAGCCAGAGAAATGGGACCCCAATTAAGCAAGCTGCTACTTCAGGAGAGATTCCTGGGTTGTTGGAGTGCCACAGAAAACCTATCTCATGCACAGCTTCATATTTCTACATGAAATATGTTCATGGCAGGACTGCCATATGGAGTTTTTTGGTGAACAATAAGGAAATGTTTATTCTGTCTTACAGACCTTTCTAGTGATAACTTTGCAACAGCTTTCACTGTGTTATTGGGACAGTGAGCACTTTGAAGTATGTGTAGGCAGCACAATTCTATTATACTGTTGTAATTATAATATACTATATAACATTTTTACAGCATTTCAAGATAAAAGGCATCTTCTCTTTTTTCTGAATTTGTTATTGCTTTCATTGAAAAAGTACCTCAGCATTATTTAATTTGTCAGCTTTTTAAGTTTTTCCCAGAGCTGCACTGCACTTCTTTGCATTAAAAATAAAAAATGGCAATGGAGGAGACACAGCTTTCGGGGCTCATTCTGACATTAGCAGTCAAAGCAGCAGACAGATATCTGACATTTCTCTTGAGAAAGGGAGACTTACTGTGGTTTTATGGGCATAACAAGTGAGATACGAACGGGGACCACAACTTCTAATTGCTCTTCTTTGTAAACCAGACTTTGATGTATGCTCAGCCTGTGTCATGGTTGGAAGATTTTTTGTGGTTATGGCAAGTTACAAGTGCAAGGAAAAAAAGCAGCAAAATATTTCTAGTAAAGGAGCTTGTATGTTTTACTACATTAGCTTTGAGACACACTCTCATGTTACCTCCTAATTACATAAAACTTAGTCACGTGTTAATTGTAACTACCTTTTGTTACCTAATATCTCACTTAACTGACTATTATATCCTAGCATTAATATTCTGCTGCCTTCTTCTTATCAGCCCACTTTGTTTTAAACAGGAAACATTTCATATGGTGAGAGACTAAAATAATTCCTGAGTGTGAAGATCTTTAATGACTTGTCTGCGTGGCATGAAATGGAAAAAGAATAACATTTCCCTCAGAGTGATTTTCACAGAAAAAAAAAAAAGGTGATTTGATGAAACCTGAGTATTTTGGAGCACACATTTGTTGTAGCCAGAATTTTCTGCAGAGTAATAAAAAAACATTCTCTCCTTGGGTTGCTCAACTTCCCTGCTGCTACAGGGAAAGGCTGGCAGTCGCTCTGGTTTCCTGCAAAGGGCCTGCCTGTTTTTGAATAATTTGGTTACTGAAAACCACCCTGTTTCCTTAGAAATCATGCAGGGCATGTTATTTTTGTCTGTGTATTGTACCCTTGCCATAAATATGGACTTTTATTCTGTCTTAGAAAGAATTTCTTCAATTATTTCTGCTGGTCTCACCAATATAAGTGATGCATGAGGCTTACCTATACATGCAGAAAGGAGCCAAGAAACAGTGTATTGTATCTCTCTGTTAGCCTGGGGCATTATTCTTCGCTCATGTCAGCATGGATAGAGCTGCGTGCTCGGAACAAGCAGGGAGCTGATGACAAATCTCTGTGGATATGCCTAGGCCTCAGAATTGAGTTTCCCTTCTGAGGGATACTAAAAAAAGCACCAATAAACACAGCTATTAAAGGAGACTGCCAAATGTATGGGAAACAATCAGGTTAGGAAGGTGTATATGTCCTGGTTTCAGCTTTGCTATATGTCTGCCAAAATATTTCACCAGGATAGGTACTTTGCAAGCAACCTTAGAAATGGCTCAGGAATTTAGACAAGAAAAGCATGCACTTTTTGTACAAAAAAGTGGCTTCCAAATGACAATGCACCTAAGCACAGAACTAACTTCAAACAAATCAATGCTCTCATGGAACCAAAACCTAAAGTAAATCATGTAATTTGTGCTCATTGATTTGCTTTGGAATGGGACACCTACTAATGCAAGATACTGAAATCAAACACCCCACTGCATTAAAACGCATTTCCTTCTTGGGAATCCCTCTAAATAAAATGAATATAATAGTGGGGAATGACTGTCAGCACATCAGCTTATAAATAATACTTTAATGAAAGCCAGTGTGCTACCTTTGATGTTAGTATCAGTAGGTTGAAGATTTCACCTTTCTTTTGTTGAACTTTTCCACACTTTGTTTAATTTTCTTTAATTAATTTTATGAACTTATTTAAGAGGGTTTTCCAAAGGCTGACTTCCACGGTGTTCATTTTGATGAGCATGCATTTGGGTGAATGGAAACCTTTTGCATTATTCCATTTTGGTGCTTGGGTCACTCAGGTTACTCAGCAGTGTGTTGTTTTTCTTTGTGGATTTATTGGATTTATTCTGTGTGAAGGTGGTGATTTATGCATTGACAGGAAAAGCCAACACAGATTATTTATAAGGTCCAATGGTTGACACTATGCCAACTCTGTAATGCTGAGGGGCCAAAGGTTTCATTATCCATTTTGAATGCATAACAGTCCCTTTTTGGTTTTTTTTAATTGTTGCAAGGGGTGCTGAATCAGGGTGGAATTTGCTTGTGTTTTAACGCCACTTTCAAATCCACATTTGGATCATGCTAATGCTGTTATTTCCACACTGACTTTAATGAAAAAGAAGGGAACAGGAAGTTGGACAGAAATTACAGATACTCTTGTCAGAAGAGCAGGAAAAACACACAAGATATTCAGTGGATATTTCAGCTGTAGAGAGTGGAAAGAAGACAGACTTGACAATAGCTAAGTGACATTGAAAATATCAGCCATGTAGACAGAATTAGAGTTATCTCAGTATCCTAAATGAGCCCCTCCATCTATAGGTATTCTATAATTGGCTCATTCAGAAATATGGAGTAGAAGATTAAGATAGTAATTTTAAAGTTATTGGTGATTATTAGAATAAGGAAAATGGGAAAATTTATTAAATACATGAAACAGGTGTTCAAAAAAGAGCCTTTTGGATTTCAAATGCATCTCTTTACACTGGTTAGAGGGAACTTAGGGCAGAATAGAATACTTATGTTGTGTTTTTAAGACGGTTGAAGCCAGTTCTGCCTTTGGACAGAGCAGGAGCTTCATTATTTTAAAGGAAATCTGGAGGAAAAATTAAAACTTCATGTGACTGCTCAGTAGGTCAGCAAATAAGGGTTATCTTGCTTTGTAACTTGCACAACCATCTGTATTCCAGTGAATTTGTGCTCTGAAGGAACATGTTGGACAATGACACTTACTTACAGGAGCATTAGGAAACAGGGAAAGGCTGTTTAGAGTAACGCTGTATGAATACCATGATGAGAGCTCTGAATAAAGAGCATCCAGAGATGGATTTTAAAGCCAAATTTCTCCTTTTCTGAAAGAGAAGCTAAAGGCTGTGACTTGGTTTTTATCTTGAATGTGTACATGTACCAAAGCCTTTCAAAAGTGCAGGTGAGTTTTTTGAAAAAAATAAAGAAGTAGCCAAGGTCATCATCATTACTGTAATTACAGTAAAAAACGGGAGATGGAGTATTCCTGTCTTTGTCTTGAAGCCTTTAGAGAAAACAACTGGTAATAGAGTTATCTTTACATCCTCACATGGACCATAGCAATGGTACACGCCTTATTCTGCTTCTATGCAAGGAAAATCTTCCATACTTTCTGCTGCATCTAAGTTGCTGTATCACTCGTGCTCCACTTAGTGTGTCCCATGAATTTCAGCTGAATTCAGGACTTCAAGATGATGATTCAGAACTGCAAGAAGGCAGACAGGATTTCTGCCCCAGCCTTTGTATCCAACAATAAATTACTTTTCCCCTGTGATGCCCATACACTTCCCTTAACATACCTTGCTTGTTTCTTTGTGATCAAAGAGCAAATACATTCTCCATCTTAACAGCATTTATTTCAAATGAGAGAACGCTGATATGAGGAAGAACAAAAGTCCATGCCAGAGAGCAGAGTGGTTAAATGTTACCGCTGAGACACTGCAGGGAAAAGGGCATGTAAGTGTTGCATGCTTCTCCAAATGACTTTTAAGAGGCGCTAGGCAGGAATATTCAACCAGTTGCCACAGACCTGGTACACCAAAAATTTCTGCACTATTATGCCAAACATGCACGCTGTGGGCTCGCTTGCAGAAGCCAACAGAAAGCTCTCCTTGCTCTCCTCCTGCTCACCTGGGCAGGTCTGGCATGTTACTGGAGCATGGACCATGCCAGGGACTGTTCCTGCCACTGGCAGTGAAGGGCCACAACCTGGATAATACTCAGATCTCAGTCTGGGGTTGGCCCAGCTGCTGGAGGAGTCTGCTGTTCTTTTTGAATCTCTCCTTTGACTGCCTCTGTCAACCTCTCCCTCCTTCTCTCCTAGGTAGTTTCACACCTCTGTTGTCGCAAGGGAATCCAGAGGAGGTTTCTTTATCCTGGAAAGCTGAAGGCAACTTACTCAAGATAAAACTTTCTCATTTTGCTCTTGTTGGCAAGTAGGTACAGCTTGTCCCTCACAGCTCAATAAACCTCAAGAATGTTAGTTGGCAGGTTTGGGGAATTAGAAAGCTTTTATTTGTGCTGTGACAGGTGGCCATTGCACAGAAATGTGAGAAGAAACAATCCAAAAGTAGCTACTGGTTGCCAACAGACTGACAAAGAGTTTCAAGGGAAGCAGGAAAATGTGGCGGCAGAGGACATGAGCCAAGCCAGGATGCTCTGTCAGTAGGAGGGAAAGGAGAGCCACCAACCCATTCCTGAAGTTAGCAGAGCTGTGTATTTTAGTGATGTTGTTTTCCTTCCTTTCCCATCCTACTTGCAGCCACTATTTACTGAGACTGTGCTATAAATAACACTGGAGAGTGAAAGCTGATAACAGTCCAAGGTACATATCCAGGAAAGCTCATAAAATTCAGATGCGTTCCCTAAGCTGAATGATCTTCCCAACAGAGGGCAAACATGTAAAGGTGATTATCATCTTTTCAGATCACAGGAAAATGGGCAGAGTATAAATATATAACCCTTGCTTCTGGTTTAACTGGCAGTGTATGGATCAGTATGATTGTGATACCCTCCCTGTCCTGCTCTTCAAAGGGCAATGTCTGCTACACATTGAATAGAGAAATTCTGGGGTTTTCTAGAAGGTGTTTCTCAGTGCTTTCTAGAAGGGGGAAATACCCTCACCCATAAACCTGAGGAGGCTTATGTAGACACAGAACATGACTTCAGTCACTTGACAAATCTCCATCTTAAAATACCATCCTTAAACAAACCCAGAAAGCCCTCTCCTAATGGCTGGTACGTGAGAACTGTGCACATTGAAGCACACAGAAAAGCCCATTTATTGCAGCTATATATACAAGGCTGAAGTCTGAGTATTTTTGGACGTCTTTTTTACTGCTGTGTTCTGCACAGCTCCCTTTCAGTGTGTGCCTGGTGTAAGTGTCTGTGTGAGTCACAAACTGATTTTAGGAATCAGAAGCACTAGGGAATCTGTACACATTTGCTGGCCACAGGTTGCCTAAACTTAGGGAAGAGAGTGTGGTCATTTTGGCCTGGTGTCTTCAGATTTGTTTTTGAAGACATGCCATTCACCTGGAAAGAACTGAGGTTTAAGTTAACTTCTTAGGTCTGAAACTTCAGAGTTGCCATACTGGTTTGTTTTGCAAGAGCCACAGAGTTAGGAAAGGTATTCACCCGAAGACCCAGCTCTTGTTTGGCCATGTTTTGAAGCTCATTTCAGGGGATATCAGGTAATATACACAGACACATACATATACAAAAAATCAGCAGCTCTATACATTTTGCACATCCGTAAATGTTCAGAATAGGGAAACTGCTGGTGTCAGCTTGGGCCAGTGCCTGCTGACACTGCTCACCTGTGCAGAATTCAGTTTAAGGTTACTTACAGGCATTGGATATTTGTAACTTTAGTCCTGTTTCTTTAATGATGCCTTGTTTTTAATGTGTTTCTATAAATAAGGCACTTTTAATAAAGTACGTTCTGAACAACCAGTTTCAAAAATCAGTGGAAAATATTGAAAGAGAGAAAAATTTTGGTGTTGGAATACGTCTGCAGCCCCCACTGAACATCCAGACCCACAAATGCACTGGTGTCTAGGCTGATATTTTAGTCTGTATCAGAGAAACCTTACCTATAATGTGGCACAGCTCAGAGCAGTGAGATGGGTATAATGGTATCCCATTATAACAGATCAACCACTCTCTCAGTGGACAATTTCATAATGTTTTCCAGGCATAGCACACAACTGTGCTTATCTTTTCTAATTTTTGACATAGATTCTTTTCCTGGGTATTGCTGACCTAGTGAGAAGGACATCAAGGATGTGTTTTTGAAGCATAGGCAGTCACCATGAGGTTCTGAGGTTAAGCCTTGCTCCAGGAGGGACACTGGGAACAACCAGAAGTAGAAGAGGTTTCCACTGAGAGGAAGAGGATGGAAAATAGCAGTGATGCAGGATTGGGAAAGTGTCCGTGTTGGAAGTAATGGCACAGGAGAGAGGAGAGCGGATGGCCAAGCAGCAAGAAGTGGAAAGTGATGCTCCTGATTTGTTCTGATATATTCTGTTCTTTTTCCTCTTTAACTGTCTGCCTGCAGAGAAGAACAGAATGTGCCACAGTGAGTGATGAAAGGAGAAAAGCATCTCCTTCAGGAGTAAATAAATTCAAAAGGAGCTCTTCTCTTTGCATTGCTAATCTTGATGAGATATATAGCTCTTGAATACACAATCCATTTTAATAAACCTGTGGAGTACATGCAAATGCTTCTTTTAATGTGGTCAGATTTCTTAGAGCATCTTTTTGATTTATTCAGTCAATTTTCAAGCATCTATCTAAATGTAATTCTTAAATAGCCACTTACCTAGTTATTTTCCCTTTCTTATCAGCTCTTAGATAGGTGGTCTGAATTTGCTAATAAAGTTGCTGGAGGGCTATTACAAAATGAACTTTCCAGGTAATGTAAGTATTTTGTGTTGGTTATATGTATTGGTGATCAATGATAGCCTGAACTGACATTGCTTGAGCGTGCATTAACCTCCTCACTCTTCCTGTTGGGGTATTAGGAAGTTAAAAGTAAGTATTTCCAAAAAGTTGTCAAAGATTTACACCTTCTGAAGAAACATGAATTGCATTACAGTCAGTTGATGATAAGCAACTGTTCTCATTTGCATCACTTGTTTTTCTTGGGCATTACTTTCCTCTCTGTTCCTTGGTTGTTGTTTTGTTTGTTTGCTTTTAATTAACATTTTTCCTATTTATTTGATAAACTGTCTCTGTCTCAATCAACAAGTTTTCTCCCTTTTACCCTCCCAGTTCTCCTTGCCATTCCCCAGTGGAGGAGTGAGCAAGCAGTTGTGTTGTGCTCTGCTGCTGGCCAGGGTTAAACCAGGATAACCTGTGAGCAAAACGGCTACATACCAATGGTGAGAGTGTTCATCCTTCCTCCTTGGTCAGGCTGTGGATGTCCCCTGTGTCCCAGAGGGGCACACCAAAGCCTCAGCAGTCCAGCTGCTGTTGGAGCCACTCCAAAAGCTTTCTGGGTGAGCCAATATGTTTATATTGGCCAGGGTGGAAGTTTGGTTTATAGCAGTGCCATGAGTGAGGGAGTCCTGAAGAAACTCCCCAAGAATTTGAATGCAAGGATGACATTCCCAAAATCCTCTTTCTCCTAAACAAAGTATAATATACATTTTAATTTATTAGCTTCACCTATATCTCTTTAAAGTACAATTGCCTTAGAGACTCTTAATTTCTAGAGATAAATACCATGGCCCTCTAAGCAGTGCATCCTTCTGATGGAAGAGGTGTCCTGTTGTCAGAGAAGCTGCTTTTGTTAATTATTTAAATTAACCAGAAATGGTTCTAGCATGACAGTTTCCCATTAGTGGCACATTTGCATCTTGTAGCTAAACATTAAATAAACTATGTTACAGCACAAATCCCTGTAGAACAAGGCAGGCTTCTTGGCTCCTTCACCACAGTCCCATGCACTGCTTGTCTCATCACTGTTACCTAACGAGCCCCTTATGATGATGCCACAGTGAACATCTGCTTCCCGGAGTTTCAGTGCAGGGACCAAGCAGTGCCTCCCAGGTGTGAGGTACAGCCTGCACACAGGATGCAATTTGAGACATCTTAAAGTAACCCCATGCACCTATTTTCTGATCACAACCTAAAAGAAATATTTAAAGCAAGATGTGTTGGAGTCTGGCGAGGTGAGTCAGAGTCTGCATAAAACCATCTGAATGCTCAGTAACTGAGCATATTCTCTTCTATGATGTATTTTCATAGAAGAGAAAAAGAAGCTCCCTCTCCTAGAATTACTGAAATCATAGTGATATGTGCAAAATTTCTGAATGGTTTATTGTCATTAAAGGGGATGTTCAAGCTAGTCTCCAGACATCTTATGCATGCAATAAACCTAGATGGTTTTGTAAAGATGTAAGTATGTTTGCACCACCTTAATTTTATATGAATATATTTTATGGTTTATTAGTAATATTTTTACCAGCAACATTTGGGATTCTTCTGCAGTGTATACATTTTTTGTTAAATATTTTTCATAAAATATGGAACCTTATCAATTAATTTAAAAGAAACTGCTTTAATTATTTTTGTATATTTTTAGATGTAATTCTCCACTATGAGCTGCAATGGCACAGAAAGTTGCAACATCTTGTGCCCTCTTTCTTCACTGTCTTCTGGATTTTTGGAGAGAAAGTCTAGAACTCTTATTCTTAACCCACAATAAATGCTATTTTCCTAGGCAGTCTTAGCTGTTGCTTTGGTGCCGCTTTGCTATAATGCAGGCTAAACCACATTTATTAATCTCAGGTGATTTACAATGTAAGTACTTATGACAGACAAAATGTAAAAGACAAAAGGCACATGCAGAGAGAGAAACTACATTTTTTGGGTCACAAGGCAGATGTAGCAGCAGAGCTGGACCTAGAAATCTCTAGGGCCACATCCTACAGCCCAATGTCTTACTTGGCAGTAATATACTGTACAGTTTTCAGGGCTTTTGGTTTGTTTTCTACTGCCACTTTATTCTGTTACCTGCTATCATACAGTCTTTTGTTTTTCTCAGCATGACTTATTTTTCAATAAAAATCCAAGAAACTTACAGCTTTCTATGAAGAAACATAGATTTTGTATATAAGCTTCAAGGCAACACTCTATTTTTCCCATATGGCAGGCAATTGCTTAGCAATAAAATAGTTTTTCCAACATAGTAAGGGTAATAAAGATAAATATTCATGTAGTGTGACTTCCTGTGTCTTGAGAAACATCATTAGTTTTTAAATCCACTGTTCAAATGAGCCCATGGTGTTTCCTACAAGTTGCCACAGTGATTCTACATCAAAACCTGAACAGGTGCTGTCTCCATACAAGTGAATTACAGCAGAAAATTAAAGCAGCACCTGTGAGGGTGATGGGGTGTTTGAAACACCCTGGAACAGGTGCACTACTGCTACTATAGATGTAGATACCAATACAGATATCAATGTACTCTAGAGAGATGTCAGTGTTGAAAACCAATCCCTAACCTCTTCTAAATATGAGATGCTGGGCTGGATTCTTCCTTCCTTTAGACTGTGCTGCATCCTACAGAGATGATGGTAGAAGGTAAGAGCCTAATGATGCTTCATCATTTCCATGGTGCTGTATGCTGGGCTGACTCAGCCTCTGGGGGATTTGGGATCACAGAAAGGTACTGGCTGAGTAAGGGCTGTTGTGCAGGTGAGGAGAGTGGAGGGCAGCCACCCTCCAAGCACTGTGTGCAGAACTGCCTTGCAAAGGGCAGTGCAAGGGAAAGTCCAGGAGTGACTCTAAAGCTGAGGAACCAAAAAAAAAAAGTTCTTTGCCAACTGGTTTGCATCCTGGATGCTCTACTAGTCCGCCTGCACTGCCCATGTGCTCAAAAATGCTGCAGCTTTATTCACACTTCTTCAAAAACCCCAAGAAAATGTCAATTAAATAAGCTATTTATAACAAATGACAGTTTTGTGGCAATTTCATTCAGTGTTGTTCAGCATATAATTGGCACATACTTCCGTAGGCAAAAGGGAAAAAACAAGAATGTAAATTACAGCTCTCCCTCAGCTTGGAGATCATGTTTTCCCTATGTTGTAGTGAAGCAAAATGAAATTGTGACTCTGCTATAAGCTGAGAGCCCAAGCGCCTTACAAGAACTCCTGGCCCTGCACAGAACAACCATAAAAATCACACCATGTGCCTGAAAGGGCTGTCCAATTATAAATGGTAGCAACCTGGGGTCTATCTATTTTCCTTTTGTCCCCAAATTCTGTTGTTTGGGTTTTTTTCCCCAGAGCACTTGTAGCAGAATAAAATTAATTGGTTTGTTAGTGCAGGTCTAGATTTTATTGTGTAAAAAGCAGCACAACCAACAATATTTAATCATCTAATTTCCAGGTAAGAACCGGAACGAGCTCTGCAGAAATTGTTTCTTGACACTAAAATGAGTGGTAACAGGGGAGAACTGGTATGTACTGGTAGGAATGAGTCCTAACAGACTCAGTCTGTAAAAAAATCCTAATTCTAATGTATGATGAGGTTTTAAAATATTATATAAAAGCTAATTTGGCAGTAAAGGGAGGAGCTGGTTGACCCCGAAGTGCAATCCAGGCTGAAAGGCTTCCTGAAGAGACACATAGAATCTTAACAGGGAAGCAGCTCCCTTAAATGTTACCCATTTGGCCAGTAAATCACCGATCCACAGCACTTCCTTTAGCCGTTCCCTGTGGGTGACATGGGTCTTGCAAGATAATCCCTCCTATGTGAGGTTTAATATTTCATCCATTTCAAATGGGATAAGGCTAGGACTTTGTTCATGAGATCTCAGCTTAGGCAGAATGTAATTCAAAATGTTGAAAATCACTTAAGCTTGTATTTCTTATCTACAGATTTAAGGGTCTGAGCCTCATTTTTTTTTTCTACTATCGTGAAGAAAACACAGGTTAATTTAAAAAAAAAAGTATGTATAGAATAGCAAGTTTTCCTTTTCTCAAATGACACTGATTTGAATCTAGGTCAGCCTCGGCATATAATTCAATGAAAGATGTTTTCCTAGTGTTCATTTATACATATACTTATGTGAATATTTGGATATACAAACAAACACATCAATATTCAAACCCTGAATGTGCCTTGTGGACAATCAAAATGTGCAGTTTCAAAGGGCAAATTCATAATCAGAATTATAATAGAAAAATATAAAGCATTGGTTAACTTGCCTACGGTTTTCAAAAGAGAAAGAAGATGTGGCATGTGGCACTTTGGGAAGTCCTTTAACTGGAGACAGTATGTTAATTTTCAACTTTTCTGCACTACCAACATCCTTCCCTGTCTCTCCTACAAGACCACTGTGGATCAAAACAGGTACATGTGCGACATGAGCCCAGTCAGTGAGCTACAAAATGCTTCACTCCACCTGCCACCTGACATGTGTATGTTTGCTCTGTTAAACCTCCTGTACCAGCACTCTGTTGGCAGTCATGCGGTGCCATCCCCTCTGTGCTTAGGGACTCAATCCCATGAGCTGCACAGCCATGCCTTTCCCTCCAGGGGAAAAAACCATGTAAGTTCTCCTTTAAGGGCAGGGATATAGATGTGGGATAGGTCCAAAGGGCTCAGGCATTTTCTCTCCTGTGCAAGTCCTGACTCCCTCGCTGATATGCAACCCCAGCGGGAGACATCCAATGGCATTTTTGCTCTTTATTGCCTACATTGGAATGAGTAAATGGTCCCTTGGGCCGGTTGTTTGTTTCTGTACCTCCGCATATTTTCCACATATGTCCCTTGGTCATGTTTCCCATGCACTCTGTGACTTGCACACCTGCCTTTACAAAGATCTAAGCGGCACAATGCTGCTTTTTCTTTTGACTTAACCAAAATCTGTGCTGTGCAGGAAGTCATGAAGTGTTACAAGAAATACATTAGAAGGTGAATGCAAATCAAATTACCAAATTGTGCTGATGCTAGAAAACACCTGAGTATCCAGCTCTAAATGAAACTGTATATTGGCTGTGGCTGTACAAAATAGGAGACACCTTAGAAAGCACTAGTTTCAATGTTTTTGCTCCAATTTGAAAAAAAAAAAACTGCAACCCACCGAACCTCTGTTTGCATCTACATTTTAAAATATTCCCACTCTGGAGTACTTTTTATTCTTTGCTTCATACCCACAGGGGACATGTAGGATTTTTATGGAAGCATTATTGAAAACGAAAACATAACTTTGACTGTAAGAATCAAGATATCTCAGCCTTCAAAATTTACAGATATTACTGGAAATTGGTAACTCAAGGCTACCTGAAACACTTGTTTGCTAACTCAGCAAAAGGGGAGCTAGTTGTTCCTATTACCAGAACAATGCCTACACACAATGATTTCCCCACCGAAAATCACAGGAGGGCATGAAGAAAATGAGGGAGGATGTAAGGACTAATGGAAATGAACTGTCACACTGCAGTTTTATTTTCCAGCCCAAAGGAGGCTGGGGAAACAGCCATAAAAAAATTGTACAATGCAATGAGAAGCCATTTATTCTTGTATATTGACAGCAATTGAATCTGTGCTCTTCCAACAAGCAGCGTTTTTGAGTGGGGAGAGTGCCAGTCACTCTGACCTGAAGCAGGGAGCAGGAGATGAGACCTCCATGGCCACCTCCAGTCTGCTGGATCCTCAGGACACTCAGGAGAGGATATGTTTCTTCAGCCCTTGCTGAGTTCATCTGTGGGAGGGTGCTCACCTCTTAAAGGCTCAAAACCACAGTAATCATGACATGAAAAAATAATGCAGAGAGTTCTTAAAAACCCACAAATAGGCAGTGATGGTGTGCATGTTTCTTGTCTGATACCTCAGCATCCTTTTGTCTTTCCCCCATCTCCAAATGGCATGTCAGGAGCTAACACTGACTTCATCCAGACAGCAGCGCTGGGGTTGCTGTGGCAGTGATTTAAAGATGCAGCTCTTCCCTTCTGTTGCTGTTGATCTGCTCAAGCCTTGGATGCACCATTTTCAGCCATACTTGCTGTTCCACAACAGCTTTTACTGCTCTTCTGGGAATGATAATGCTCTTGCTGGGTGGGATAATGGGTAACAAGCTCAGCCTCTTGAAAATTCTTGAAGTTCAGCAGAGATTTGTTTCTATATATTCCTTTTTCTGCATTGGAGTCTTTCCTCCCACCCAGCTGGTTTCTAATCACCTTGGCATCATCACGGCTTGTGTATCCAGTCACTTCCAAAGGCACTGAGGGACAGACACTATCACTGTAATGGTCCTGTCCTGCCAGGAATGTAGGGCTAACACGTACAATCATCTGTGCTCACCATGCTTGCCCCTCCCCGTTCTGTGGTGTTGTCAGCTCAGAATGAAAGCTCAAACTGAAGCTGTAGCTGCAGTGCCTCTGGAGTTAATGTACAACCTCAATTAAAATCTCCATCAAATCACAGACCTGCCTGTGCTCAGACTAATATAGTGTTACCCATTCCCTATGCTTCTGCTACAGCTGCTTATAGAATTTCAGTTTTCACATTAAATCCAGACCAAATGGTCTTTTTTTTTCCACATAAATTTTAACAGATTAGATGTCTGCTAGTTTCCTCATAGGCAACTCTTTTAATATGTCTGTCTTACTTTCCAATTATAAAATACAGTTTATTCCAGTATTTTAGAGCTTGTTATTAATTTCATTTTAATGCAAAGAAACAAAATGGAGCTTAGAGGATGTGTATATTTTTAGAAAGGACCATATGATGATTTGCCTGGCTTTGTCAGTACTAAATACAGGCTGAATTTTCTACTGCTCTGCCCCTTCTATGGCAATGTCAAAGTCAGTTATTTTAAATTCAAAGATGTGTTGAAGGTCAGAAACATAGTGTGTTTTTCCACAGTTCTCTATGGCGAAATATATTATAGAAGAAGAAAATTAATTTCTGTGCACCAATTTATATTTTCCAGGGAGTACTGCTTGCAACACTGTGCAGACCTTTGGTCCATGCTTGAATCAGAATGAGAGAGCGTGGTCTTTTCCTCTACACAGTTAATTCAAAACTGCCCTGAGTGCCCGCTAACCTTGTATGCAGGATGAGTGGGATCAGGGTGTGTTCATCCTTGGTCATCTCTGCACACACTCATGGATGTAAACTCAGGGCCACTGGACACTGCAGAAGTTTAGGTTGTACAGGATTGATTATGAAGCTGAATCCCAAGTGTATATATTTTTCCATTTGAGCCAAACAATCAAGTCAGGTTCAAGGTTTTGTTTGTCAGCAAGATCCCCTAAACGTTCATATTCCAGTTCCCTACATTATCTAGCAAACATATTTGTTAGGATAAACTGTGTTATTAAAGCATAAAAGTCATTGCCCAACAGCAAGTCTATACTCATGGTGGCTTGCCTGGTTGTGGAAGCTATAGTGCATTTAAAAATACCCCACCTGTCATATGCATGCAAAATCCAGAAATTCTGAATAAAAACTG
Source organism: Acropternis orthonyx (assembly GCA_035583155.1). Classification (NCBI taxonomy): domain Eukaryota; kingdom Metazoa; phylum Chordata; class Aves; order Passeriformes; family Rhinocryptidae; genus Acropternis; species Acropternis orthonyx. The sequence continues at coordinate 12,960,682 of JAWWEU010000111.1, read as the reverse complement.
GATGTTTACTTGTTTTCCCTACTCAGGTCCTGGAAAGTGCTGACTGTCTGGTAATACTGAGAATTTACAGCACTGTCTTGAATTAACAGCCATGGCAGCTCCCCACTGCCTAATTATTCCTGTTGTTGATTTTCCCTTAATTCACCCCAAAAAAATAATTTTACATTCTTTTATTACCAAATGTTCTAGTGACTACAAACACCATCTCAAAGGGACCATCTACTAAGCTGTTTTGCTCCTACAAATGGGAAGAAACAGAAAAAGTAGTTACTACTGCTCGTTCACTAGTGTGACAATAGTCCTACACGCTATATGCAGGATTTCTGTTGATATTTTTCTGACACTTTTGCAGTAGAAGGGGTTAACTCAGGGGGTGATTCAGCCCAGCCCCAGGTGGCTATATTACTCTCTGTTTTGTGCCTGGAATCGCTCAGTTTTCATTTCACAGTGTCTATTCCCCCCCTCCCCCTCTTTTCTGCACTCTTTTGACTTTTGGTTATAATTCAGTGGATTGCAGGTGATTAATTATAAATTACCTACTTACTGAATTATAAATGAACTAGTATACAAATCAGATGGAGCCTAACCGTGGCAAAGTCATAACTTAGAGCTTCATATGGCTGCACCTGGATTGCTGCCAGCATCCTGGCTAACCAGCTTGCATTGGCTGGTTGTCTGGCTCCGGGCTGTCCACACCTCACTGCAATCCCTAGTGCAGATACGCCTGCTAGTAGAAATTACTTATTTTTGTTCAAGAGAGAAAGCTGACAAGAAAGAACAAAGTCTGTATAGAGAACATACGTTGTATGAGCTGAATCACTCTGGTGCTGAATATGAAAAGTGGGGGTTTAGTTAGTGCTCAGCATTAATTCAACACCATTCCTACCAAACGGGAAAAATTTTGGTAAGTGTTGAGTGTGTTTGGAAACCCCACAAAAACAGATTGAGTCTAGAAATCTGAAGGGACAGCACGGGGCAATGAAAAGCATAGACCCAGGACAAAAATAGTATTGCAAGTCTAACAGTTCAGAACAAAACTGTGAGAGAAAAGGAGCTGCAGGAAAAAATTTAATCAGTGCTGAGCATTTCTCTGTGGAAGAAAAGCCCCAGTGATAATTAACATATTATCTTTTTTTCCCATATTCATATAAATGGTAAGGAGAGTTCCTCTGGAGTACATTATTCAGATTAGTACTTCTCACTGCCAGGGGACACAATGTTAATTCAGTCTCTGTTCTGTCTTTATAATAAATTGCTAAACCACCATGAGACAAAAACAGCTTTGTTTTGGAAAATGATAGCTTTTAGAGCAGTTGTCTCACATAACTTTAATGCCTATTTTTTAAATTACTCCTTATTTAAATGGCACTTATTATGAAGGCAATTCTGTAGCTTAAATATTTTTTTTTTTTGTGAATCAGAAGTATTTCTTTTAATTTTATTCAGAATAAGTGCACGTGCCTAGTGCTGCATAATGAAGAAAAATGTCATACCTATGTGAGGTCATATATCTTCCTCCACTGACCAGCCTTCATGATTCTTGAAAGGACCAAGTAGTTCCCAAAGAGTCTTCTTTCTGGAGATATAAAATGCGGAATTTCCATTAGAACTAACCAAACACTATCAAAATTATTTTGGTTATTTTCAGTCTTATTCCCATGATTAGAGGTTTTTAAGTGCTTTCATATGTGCAAATGGGGCTTTATTTATCCTACTATTCAAGGCTGGCTGATACAAAGAGACATATTTCACGTAACAAGGGTATTTGCAATTCTGCCACCATTTGCCTCTTCCAATCACTGATCAGTTGTTCCCAAATTTTGATCAGATGTGTCACATGGTGTCTGCCCCTCGCAGTGATGAAACACCCCTCAGTCCATGGTTCAGTGGTTCTGCCAGGTGTGGAGAGAGGGGAATTGGGATGCTAACATTGGGAATATCATGAGCTGGCTGGCCAGGCTAGATGCAGGGTGAAAGGAACAGTTCTGATGTCAGTTTGTTGTGCTTGATCCAGGAGATGTAACCTACATTTACCTTGTGTTTTGTTTGCCAGCAGCTCTTAAATTCAAATGACTCTATTTGCAATTAAGACTCTCATATCCAGCTGCCTGAATTAAAGGGATCATCTAATGCTTTCACTTCATTCATAGTTTGTGGCCTATATGTTTTGTAGTGTGGTCATTTCCCCTTTTATTTGAATTCCTTATCTGAACACTTTTGATCAGATGGAACAGCTCTGATCCTAGGAATCAGTGCTTTCCTGCTAAACAGGCTGAAGGCAGGTGTGCTACTGTTCAAACTTCCTGAGAAATCCTGGGAAAGCCAATAAACCCTAATGCATTGGTGTGGAGGAGTTGGCTTCTGCATGTCTCTCCCCAGGGATCTCTGAAGGCAAGTTTTACTACTTAGATTTGTTCATGAGAAATTGTTCTGTGCTTTTCCAGTGTATTTCTTCTTAAAGTATTCCCCAAATGAATGACAAACATCCCCAGAATGACAAACAATTTAATAGATGTTAATAGATGGCATGAGCATGTTATGGGCTTGATCACCTTATGGAATTTTAAACACGCTACAAGGCATTACATATGACTGTAAGTAACAGGCTTTATTCCTTTAAGTTATGCAATGGTTTGCTATCATTTATTAAAATATCTATGAAATATCCTGACTCTTGTAAGCTGCTGTAAACAGGCTTACAATATTAAGCAGCTAACAAAGTTAAAGTGATTTGAATACACTCATTCTTGTTACATCTTCTTATCTTCTGCTCATACTCCTGTCAGGATCATTTTAAGTTCTGTACTTACTCAGTTGCAGACCCTCCCGCCTTGATGTCACCTGAAAACTCAATCAGCTAATGCTTTCCCTATCATACAAGTTCTTAGTGAAAGAATTAAATAATGCCAGGCACTATGCAATTAAAATTACTTCAATTATAAATATTAAATGCTTTTAATTAAAAAAATGGTAATTAAGGGCAGCACTTTCCTGGGAGTTACATCAGTTAATCTGTAGTTTAGGATATTGTTTTCAGAAGTTTTCAACCATGGTGTATGAAGCTTCTGTCAGCGTAAAATTCTCACTGTGCTGAGTGTGCCAGGAGCTGATGAAGTGCTTGTATGAAGGGCTGAGTGCTGTCTCTCCTTTGGGGACTCATTATGGAGCAGCCTGAGGAAGGAGCTGACGATGGCAAATCAATGCAGTCCCACCTGGCTCCTCAGGTGTAGATGCAAAGCTGCTATGCAGCAACTTCAGCAGCCACATGGCCACAGGAAAGGGTCTAGACCCGGGGAAGGGGAGAATGTTTTTGGAGCAGTGATGTCCACCTGGACAACTTAGTAGGTCCCAAGGCAGACAGACCGGAGGAGAAGGGCACACACAACCACAAAGGGAAAACTGCTTACAAAGAGTTCATTTGCCTGCCCTCTTGGATGTAACCCCCACTGAAGTTTGACCAAAATTAAAAGCATGGATTATGAATGATTTGGAGTAATTTATGATTAATTTACTTCTTACCATTAGTAAGTGTATTTTCACAGGTACATACATATATCTATGGCATACAGATACAATTTTTTCCCTCCCTTTTTTCAATATTTTCATATTCTCTTGCATTCAGAATTTCCTGAACTGAAATTCTTGTCTCTGGTTTGTTCTATACCCTTCACATGCCATTTTCAGAGTGCAATTCACAAAATACAAACTGCTCAGCAAATCAGTAAAACAATTTTTTCTCTGCAAACATTTGCTGTTGGAATTTAAACAAAAATCCTTTGGGTTTCACTGTGCTGAGAGACTTAATATCCTGTCATACTTTTTCTTATATTTAAAAATTAATGACTTCCTATTTGCAGTCAGTGTTACATCAGAAAGTTCTTGCTTGCAATTAATTCCTTGTAGCTTCTCTCAGTGATGTTCCTTGCCCCTATTTCTGATGATGATCCAATTCTAGACTCCACTAAGATTTCAAGCAATCGAGAATGAGCAGGTTCTTTCATTTCCTTCAAGTTGATTTATTCAATCCTACTAAGATTTTGTTCCAGTTGCTATCTCCCATCCTCCAATATATGTATTTCATATATATTTATACATATATATAAAGATCTATCTATATATTTGTGTGTGTATATATATATATATATATATACATGCTGGTAATTAAATGTTGCAATACAGGATGACCTTCACAACAAGCTGTTTGAATACTGGGATTCATTCCATTAGACTGAAATGAATCCAGACTGAGGAAAAAGGTACACACTTCACTTTGGATAGTGCTATTTTGGCAGCTTCCTTGGCAAGTCTGTTTCTTGTCCTCGCCAATGCTGGCTCCAAAGTAGCAAAAGGAAAGGACATATCAATGAGGCAAGAAAATAAAAGTAGTTTGGTCAAAATGTAAAGACAACTATTGTTGGAGCAAAATAAATTATATATCTTGCTTTGATTGAAACCTAGTCATGCTGTGTAAATTATAACTTCCCAACTTCCTTAATTTACTTCCAATTTTAGCCCACAGAGTTAGATTTCCCATACTTTGCTATCGATAGTCTTGAAACAGCATGGGTAATTTAATTTTACTTTTCCTGTTTTTTTTTCTCCTTTCTAGCTGTATAACAAGAAGATTGAAGATTCCAATCAAACATTTCTTTAAATACTGCCATTTTCAGGGAGCTTTTGTACTTCATTTTTTATTTACCCAAGTGATAAAACAACAGCACATGTACAAAACATAAATATAAAAGCTTGGTCAGTACTTCTTCTAAATAGTGATGGCCAGATAACTCTTTTGAAAGGTATTTAAAAATGCAAGATTTATTTAAAAAAAAAAAAAAAAGGCTGTACATAACTTCTTGATAGTCTAAAAGAGTTATTTTTTGGTTAATAAGCACAATCTCTTCCAGAGGGAAACAAATATATCTGTAAGTGTCTCTTGGCATGGCCTGCAAATAAACTCTCTTGTCACTTGTTGCTGCCTGCTGCCATATACCCTCTCCTTCTTCATGTGGATTTTTTTTTTAAGCATAAAAATAGCACTTTAGGGACACTCACTTTTAAAATCTCAGGTCTGATTTGCCAAGGGTTGTACAAACCTGATGCTGGAATAGCTACAAAAGACTTCACAGACAAACCCATTAGCACCTTGGCTTCAGGTAAGTAAATGATTAGTAATATCTGTCATGAAAGGCCAGACTCCAGCAGTTCTGCTAATTGCTGCAGGGAGGCGCTTTATCAGTAGCAGTCTGGCAAGCCGGAGGTGAAACACCAAGAGAAGATGGCTAAGCCAAGTAGGAAACACCCAGTTTCCCCTGGTGCTACCAAGTTTTTCTAATGCCTGTGCTCTTTGTCCCAGCAGAGTGATGCAGGGAGCATGCTGTGATCAGGGGACCCTCAGATGGAATGTACGCATCAGATGGAGCGTGACCCGCCCCGTGAACATTGTCCTGCAGGAGAGAGCTGCTCTGCAGCCCTCAGCTGTCCTGAACGGGGCTGTCCATGCATAGCACTGAGCCCAGTAAGTGAGGAAGCAGCCTGAAATAAAATCTTGCTTTTAAGTGAAAAGCCAGTGAAATGGTAGTAATCAAAATTAGGAAACACAGGCTCCCTGCTCAGCAATGCTGATGTTCCTACATCTGCAGTCTGGTACTAGGAAAACTGGAATGGAGTTGCAGGAGAACAGAGGTATAAGGAATTCAAACTAGTTGCTTGTCCTTGCAGCTGATGGAGAAATTTCACTCTGATGTAAACTGGCAAGGGATCTGTGGGTGAGTACCAAACATACCGCTGGAGGAGATCCTGCAGGGTAAGGGCATCTAGAGAATAGTGCTGGAGCAATTCCCAGTACAACTCTGCCCAAATGTCCCTCTCTGTGCTGTGTTTTCCTCCCTCAGTCAGTGCTCCAGCAAGTTCATGGTCCTTCTGTGCACGAGCTGGTATTGGCTGAGGAGAATGAGAAGGTCAGACTGGTAGTGTATTTTTTAAGGGAGCATGCGCCTACAGCTGAGTTTGATCTTAGTAGGGTAAGACAGTTTAATAGGGTTTCCCTAACTTTAATACATGCTGGAAAATACAGTTGACCTTGTGGGTGACACTGGATAGGTTTACTACATCTTGAACCTAACTTTCTGGAACATTTAAATTTGGAGAAGCTGAGACTGAGAAAATTTCATAGCAAGCTATTTAATTCTAAAGCCTCAGGAAAAATTTGGAAAGTGGCATTGCAGTAGGAAATCTTATTTTTCTCAAGAACTGTATGTGGCCTAAGCAGACACATTGTTTTCTTCTGAAACACCAGATGCAGTGGGAAATGTCCTTTTAGAAAATGGACCTTGCAGCCTGCTAACACAGCATTTATATGTATTCGTATATCTGTAAAATGGATCATTACACATTGCACAAAAATCCATACCATCTTTTTGGCTTAGTATAGTAGTGGAAGAAATATTTCCAAGATTTCACTGGAGGAACAGATTGAAGATCATGACAAAGAGCGAGCATGTAGTGTAATTTATAGCTTGCCTGAATTAGACTTCTCATGTCTAATCTGTGGTTAAAACTGGATATAGTAGGCTCAAGTTGGCTTCATCAGCTAATGAAGAACTTATATCAGGATAGTGGCTGTTCATTTAGCCTGGCTGTGTTCTGCGATCCCATCTCTGCAGCTGTTTCCTGATCTTGTTGATGTGTTTAAAGAACACACATTTGGTACTCCATGCTTCTGGAGGTGGTATATCTTCACACTTCCTGCGGAGACTTAGCACTATACTTTATAGAGTAGTAGAAACAAAAGCCTAGAACATAAACAATCAAAATTCTTCTGGGAGAGGGATCCTATTTGAAAGCAAAGTCTCAAAGTTCAACCCCACAAAAAGGCTCATAGCCAGTTCTGCTGTAGCTCAAAACTGAGACCTGAAGAACGCACACCAGACATTGCTCTACCTTATGCTAGTTTGTCAGGGTAAATATTTCCACATTTTGAAATATAAAATAGGCAATAGTCATAATAATAGGCAAAACAACTCAACATGTAACATTTACTGGAAAGATTTACATATGGATGTGGAAGTTTGTGTAGGAGACCAAGACACCCCACCACATTATCATTAGCAGTAATAATAAGGTACTGGACATTTGACTAACGCAATATATATTTATATATAACCTGTTTGTTAAATGAATGCACACTAAAACAGAAGGACCACCTAACAGTCCATTAGAAATACTGTCTTGTGTCTTTCCCAGATCTAATACTCTTGAACTTCCTGGGCTATTGAATAAAAAAAGAGCAATAACAATAAGGGGAGATGTAAACATTGTTTCAGGCAGATGTTTTGTACTTATTCAAAGTGGTTGCTGCCTCTCCTTGTTGTCCGTAGCACTGAAATCACGACGCATCCTCACCTTTTGGAGGGGTAAATAGCTCTTTTCTGGAAGATATTGCTGCCGAGGAGGCAGTTATTTTACACTAAGGAAGCTTTCCTGCCTGGAATGGGACATCTTTCCCAGACACAGTGTTGGGATGTTTCTCTGCATGCATTCCACAGAAGGTTATTCCCTGGGCACGAGAGAGATAATGCTCACAGATGTGCTGCAGCCAATGGGGGAGCCAAGGGCAGGGAAGCGATGATAAAGCCTGAGGAACAAGCGAAAGCTTTGCCTTTGCCTTTTGCTCTGGGGCCGGTGCTGCCCCTACAGCACCATTAGGATCCATAAGCTTTCAGCATTCTCACCTCTGAAATAAACCTTTTGAATCCTTTCCACTGCTTACTGTTCTTTGGGGGAATATTTGCATTTATTTTGCTTTACAGCCTTGTAGCTACTGCCGGTGTTAGGTGAGGTACCCTCGTGAAGCCTATCAATCCCAAGGAAAAGTGGTACCCCTTGGGGGTATGGTGGGGTGCGGACTGAAGTGCAGTGTTGTAGGGCAGGAAGATACATCTGAGCTGCTTTAACTAGAGGGCCGTGACAGCCTCGTGGTGGTTTCCATAAGCTGCAAGACTTTGAGAACTCTCAAAGGACACTTTGGTTTCTAGACAGCCTTGTGCCCTGTGCTGCTAGAGCTGCAGGGCTGTGGGTACCTGGAGCAGCCCTCACAATTGCACCTCCGGATCTGAGGGGAGTTAATGTTCAGGGTCAAGTGTGACAGGGAGACAGGGAACACATGAATGTGTGGATAGCAACAACGGGCGTCATGGAGGTGCTGAGTGAAGCGGATGGCCATGGAGCTGCAAGAACCCCAAACAGAAAAAGCAAGGAAATGGCAAAATTCAGTCTGGAAGATGTATGAGGACATATGGAATGGCAGAAATATAGGATAAAACAGGAGGGTAATGCAAGGGAAGCAAGTGTGGTAGAGAGGCAGATGGGTGACAGAAGTGTGCGCATAGAAAGCTTGGAGGAGGATGTGACTCGGGCAGCAGCTTCTTTCATCTCAAATGAAAGTTACAGGGAAGGAGTGAGCACTGGAGTGGCACTTTGCCTAGGTTTTCTCTGAAAGGCTGCCAACAGTAGACGAAAATACAATGGTGAATTATCAATAAAGACAATTCAGGAGTCATGAGCTGAAATTACTTAAACTTGTGGGGTTAATAAAGCTGTAATACCATTGCAGGGCTCTTGTGTATGGAAAGAAAAACTCAACTCAGAAGGCAGACTCTGCCTTTGAAGTGGGTGCAGCAGCTCTGAACTAAGTACATTTCAACACCTGATGAAAAGAGCTGAAAGGATGAATAGCAGGGCAAGATTTCATTTTCTGGAGGATTAGGTTGCTTCTACTTAGCACTAACCTAACCTTCAGATTTCCAGCATTAAATAAGTATTCAAAATACAGTGGCATGTCTCCTGTTCCTGAAAACAGTTGTAAAACTCATTTTCAATTGCGTCAGCACAGGGGGAGGATATGTGTAAAGACGCAGGATTAAAGGGTTCACTAAGGTGAGGTATCTCACTAAAGAAATGTTTCTTTTAAAGAGGCTTTTTCAAAACTCTCTTACCATCACAATGCATAACTTGCTTTATTGTTGACTTATTACTCTGAAAGTGGAAGGCTACTTTTCTTATTTCAGGTGTATGCTGTATCTGTTTTCTTCTGCTTTGTTAAATCCCCAGTCTTCAGGGTCTCTTGAATCTCTTAGGTCTTCTGGATGCTCATGCAAACAGGAACTCAATAGTTTCCATTTTCATCTGAAACTGGTTTAAAATGGTGTCACATACATTTAAGTCACTGATTAATTCTGTTATTATAATCTGGTAACAAGGTCACATATGCTAACCAGGAAAATGTCCTTAGGCATGGCAATACAGCTTGTTGACAAGTGGCCTTTCTGCCTTCTCTTTTGTTTTGTATTGTCACGTGGACACATTGGCACAGTTCCAGAAAATAAAGGGATGCATGAGTTTCCTTTTCTGTAGCAAAAGTGTGAGATACAGGAGCACTCAGTGTTTTGCATGCAAGACTTTATCTTTGTCCTAGACACACACTTGCCCATAGAGACAGCGCTTGTTAACAATGGTGATTCTTTCAACAATTTTTTGGTGTTAACTTAACTGTAACTTCTATTAACAAAGCAGTCAGAAACTATTTCTACATTTGTGCGTTGAGGACCATGCAGAAAATTAAGTTCAAGATATAATGAGCACAAAGGTACAATGGAGTGAACATTTGTTCCTGCTTGTGCCACACCACACTTCTGTGTATCTGTATAGGTGTCTCTCGGGTGCAGAGGCTGGAACAACATCAGCCCTACCAGGAATGAGCAATGGGAATTGCCCAGCTAAACTTCTGTGTTAGCCTCCTTGCTCCTGTTTTTCCTGTGCTTTGAGCAGAGTAAACCCTGGAGGAAGCGTGGGATCTACGCTCAGGACAAAATTTCTCACTAACCACTCGGTGACTAAGGAGATTCAGTTAACATCTGCCCCAGGAGACCAAGGGTCAGCACAAAGCATGGAGAAGAAGAAGTTAATAATGCCTTGCAGTTGCCATACCAGCATTGCCTGTCTATTATAGAAATAACAGCTGATGGGCAGCCAAAACCTTTCAGAGATCCAAGTGCTTCTAAGACATGAAGTCTCAAAAATATGGTAAAGTACTGGTAACTGCTGTGCTGCTATGAAAATAAACCTAGTATACAGGGGAAGGTTTGTCTAGGTGTGAAAATTTTGTCTAAAAAAGAAGCAAACTGAAGTGTGTGTTGTAGATGTAGGAATGATTTTTGTCTAGTATATGATGGGAAGAAATACAGATACGGAAAATTTGTCCACCAGGATTCTGTTTGCTGGGGATCTAGTTATCAAAATTCTTCCAATACAAGGGAAATATGATGGACAAGCCAGACATGAGATTAATTGCTATGACATCAGGGAAACAGTATCATCAGTGTCTGGGATTGCTGGAGTGCTCATCATTAAATGCTAAGAATGGTGTTATAGCAAGGATATCAGAAGAAACAAAGAGAAATTCTTTGAAATTTTGGTCTGAAATAGGCAGTCATGGATTCTGTTCTTCCACAGCTTTAAAATTATCAGAAAATTTAACTTTTCTGACCAACAGATCCTATTTCTTACCATGCTCATTAAAGACTTTCTTCCCCTGCTTCTGTGAAGAGTGCAGGAAATTGTTTGGTGACCCCTCCCTGCTGCTGGGGCATGGCGTGTCCGTGATACAGGACACATGGAGACATCTGCCAGGGAAACAAGATGTTCCTGAGTACGATTTTATTTTACAATCTGTTTTTTGAGCAAATCTGGTGTTCACAGTCTGTACCAATGAAAGGAAAAAATACCTTTTATAAGGTTTTCAGAAAGCTTTGTCTAGTTGACAGTGTGGCAGCTACTGTTTTGACAAAGCAAGTCTCCAAGTCTGTGCCATCAAAAGGCCACAGAAATTCCCTTTGAGTTGAGTTGGAAGCAGTGTTTGAATGCACGTGTTGGACCTAGTCTTTCAAATTCCTGGAAGGCAACATACTTTTGTAGCCATGGGAAAATTAGTTTCTACTAGAATAATGATCAATTGCTCTCATCCTAAATTGCATGTTCTGTGGAGCCTTGCCTGTAGATTAATAACAAATGTAAAAGACCAGGTAGAATTGTGTTTCTGCAAGAGAAATTGATCTGTTAATACTTAAATTCTTTGCCATGGGTTTTAGTAAATCTTTCAGTTGAAGGTAAAATGAACTTCTTCGTATGGTTCCAACATCTTGGCTTGCAGTGTTTTTAAAGATGCATGAAGGATAGATATCCTTGCCTTTCAACTTTTTGATCATATCATTTTCATTTGGCCAGATACTATCATGGCCATAAATTTCAAAGCTGAAAATAGACTTGACTTATTTCCCCCTTATCCCTTAATTCTCTCAGATAATGATTCAGTGCTACCTCATGACCTTTCCAGTCTTCTAGTTCACTGCATGTGAAGTGAACATACTGATTTGGAGAACAGAAGTCTTACATTTTAGGGTTTTGAAAAAAGGAGTTAGATTTTCTAATCTTTTATTTAAAGCAGTAGGTAAGAGCAAGGTGGCTTTATTCCTTCACTGCAGGACACACACGTGCCAATTCTGGAGCCTCAGAGCCTGATTCTGTTTTTTCACTTCAATTAATTCTATTACAAAATCTTTACTTTTAACAAGATTGCTTCATAATATGTAATACTAATACCTGAAACATTATATCCTATTTTCACTTGTATTACCTTGCATCTTGATTATTTGATCAAGAATTATTTGGTCAAGAATTGTGCCATCATAGAAAAAAGCAAAGATCGATTGTCAGCTCTTGTCTATATAACTGCAATGTCAATTGCTACAAAGGGACTTTGTTAGTATGTTGGTTTAAAATGAATATTATGAGAGAACTTGTTATGACAGGCTTTTATGAAAGAATAAACTGTAGCATAGTGTAAATGTTTCAGATGAAATCCAATAACACAGTGTTGAAACTTGAACCATCAAGCAAGACACATTAAATCATGAGGAATTCAATTCTTCTGCCAGTTTCTTTAGCGGGCCCTTGTGGAGCAAATCCCGAAACATCTTGGTAGCCACAGACAGCTACCATTCCACATTACTGCTATGATGCAGAAGGGGCTTTTAGGAAGCTAGGGAATTCAAGACTGTAAATCTGTTTCACTGGTATATTTTCTTTTTATGTGCAAGAAGGAAAAAATTCATTCTGGTCAAAGGCTTAGCATAAATGCTACATTAGATGAAATGGGAGCCACATGGGAGTTTTGCATTGATGGGAAGAACTACACTCTGAATTTTCTTCTTGGCAATGCAAAGAGCATCACTATAGCAGTGTAAGTGTGACGCAGTTTGTGATTACCTTGACTGTGTTCTAAATCATTTATTCAGGGATGTCAGCAAGGAAAGGAGTGTCCTGGGTGTGCTTTGCTGATTGTTTTTTGTGTATACATTCTTTCTAGTTACACCAGTTTTGCAAAAATAACGAGTTTGAGCCTTCTCTTTAATTAACTCTAACCCTGATATCAGTGGCCCCTGGCCTATCTACAGTGTCTAGGCTGGACATCCAAAATACCAAAACTCTTGATTACAGCATGGATTACTCACTACTCTCCTACCTTCCCTGTTAATAGAAAGGCAACTCTGTTCCTATGACTTCATAGGAGCTTTATGATGTCATAGTGACCCCTCATAAAGCATTGGACACAATTACAGTAAGTACTAGAAGAAAAAAAGGAAATTATTAATCTGAAAATCAGACATCGAGTATGAAAAAAATACTGATATTAAACTGAGCACTGGATAAAGTGGGGGTCTGGGGGTGGGAAGGGACATAGAGAGATTGAGATACTGAGAGAAGGTGGCTCTGGCAGTGAGGGTACTTACAAAGGAACTGCACTGAACTCACTGCACTGAACTCTGATCTTAACACACTCCTGTGATAGGCTTTTGCTGTTTAAAATGTTTCTTCCCCCACTCATGCCTACAAACCAAAGAAGAATAAAACAAACAAACAAAAAAGACAAACTCTAAAATCTACTTCTATAACACATTTGATGTTTACAGGATACCCCACCAACAGCTGCTGGATTGGAACAATGAGCTTGAACAGATTATTTATATGCCTGTTGTTTCTTCTGTTTTTTGTGTCATCCACCTCCTTTGCCTTTCAACTCTTTATGACAAGGAACATCTCAGTATTTGTAGTTTGCTACAGCATAGGCATGTTTCTTGCTTTGTTTTTGATGGTTAATGAATTGACTCTGCTTTTTAAATAGTGAAAGTTATAACTAAGGCATGACATTGAAACAAGTAAGAGTGTTTAGAAACTCTAGATCAGTTCACTAATACACACAATTCAGAGAAAGCAGTGAAGTTTTCCAGCATTGGTTTTGTTTAGCTGAATATCAGTTGATGTGGTCAATATAGTCTTGCTAAAACTGTTTTGTTCTCCTTTTCTCGGCAAAACTTGAAAAGCATCTCTTCCTGAATACATACTAATCCCAGTGAATTCATGATGTTTTGTGTAAGGTAGAAACCACCTCAAAACAGTGTCTAAGTAACTCAAAAATTAACAGTCTTGGTAACACCTGTAGGGGAGATCAATAACCTTTCTCTTTTAAGTATGAAACAGTCTGTCTTCTTTACCACATCATCCAGAAAATCTGTTGCAAAATCAAATCATGAACCTACATCGCAAAACTGTTCTCAGGAGTTCAGAAAATGCCAAATTCATAAGCAAACAAACAAAAAAAAATAAACAAAGTAGTCCACTTTGTTACTATCCCTGATGGGACCTGGGGCTGTAGATATCCATTTGATTTAGTCCATAAAATTAAACTACCAGTGTATTGCTCACTGATTAGTGTATTAGTTATGGGAAAACACGATTACCACATTGTGATCACTGGATCAAAACGACTTCTTTGCAGAAGGGCTGCACTTGTCCCACTTGCCTTCCTTGTGTGTCTACACTTTTTAGCTGTGGGAGAGAATGATGTAACTGCTACAGTATGGAAAAATTCAGTTATTGGAGCCACTTCTAACAGGCTGAATAGAGCTGTGTCCCATTTACTGAGGAATGCAGTGAAGCAAGGAAACACAAAAACCAAACTAGAAATGATTGAAATATCACATGCATTTTTCAGAGCTCCATGTTCCATATGTCAGTGACATTTTCCCTGAATTGATATATCTTATTATTAACTTGGCCCCAAGAGATCTAGAAGATCCCCAGTCAAAGTGAAAAAGTACCAACTTCTTAAGAGGCAGGAATAAATAGTTCATCCTCTCATTTGGCTCCTTCCCATCTCACCAGTATCACAGGGTGCTGTCAAAGATCACTCTTTGAGAAGTAGTCCGTAAACAATGTTTAGAGAAAACTGTATCATGGAAGGATTTCTGTTTGCAGAAGTCCAGCAACAAACTAAATGATAAAAATGTCAACTCCTTCAGCTTACATATTTGTTCTGTATTACTCCTTTTCCCTTACTCCTTTAAGCAGCCATCCATCCTCACTATTATTTAATCTGTTTTTTCAAGGGACAGAGATCTGTGCTGGGGTATAGCCATCAAACTTTGAACTGTGGCTCAAGGTATTTATTAACAGCATCTCACACACCTCATTTTAAGACAAGGACGTGTATTCCAGGAACACAAACTTAAATCATCTCTTTAGCAGAATATTCAGATTACAAAACCTCCAAGACAGGAAGTGTTGGAATCAGTGCTGCTCAGGCAAACAGCCATTTTCTTAATGCAGGCATAAACTATTGGAAACACTTTTCCCTCCGGAAAGCTCTTCTTAATTACAGATCTCTGTCCCAGTAGCTTCTCTTGCAGCTAAATTGAATTAAAAATCCATGCAGAGAAGACTTCCAGTTCAAATCCTGTATATTTTAATTTGTTGTTTTACACCTCCTTTTTTAGGCCTCAGTTTATTTTTCTTGAGCCATGCACTTCTGCTGTGTATTGTTTACAGCTGGATAAAGTGAGAGTTAGTCATCCTCTATCCAGAGCACAACTTGTGGGAGGAGGCTCAGGAGAAGTGTAACAGGTTTCCCCAAGCCACAATGCCTGTAGGATGTCAGAGCAGAACTTTTCTTAAGAAGCAATTAAAGCAGATGAAATGGCCTCTTAGAATGAGGATGAGCTCACTGTTGTAAAGGCTGGAAAATACAGGTTAAGATACACAAAGCATTTCTGGCTCCTACAAGCAATTAGATGAGTGGGTACTGCAGGAGTATCCCTCTTTCTCATGCTGAAATTTCCCATCCAAGAGAAATGCTGGTGAAGAGATGCATCTAGCACTGCTGCTACAAGGGAAAAATAACTGTTTTCATCCATCTCTAACACAAAAAGTATGAGGCAGGGCAGGATGTCTCCCTGCCAGTGTTCACACTGGAGATCCTGCACTTGATGCCAGAGAGCTGCAGAAAAAAAAGTGCCCCAAGCTCAGAGTTTCTTGAATCAAAGCCATTGCTCATCATGCACTGTGGGCCTTGGCTACCGGTTCTGATCTCCAAACTGTTACAGGAGATGAGTGTAGCATGCTTGCATCAGACTAGGGTGCTTCCATCAGACTAGGGTGCTTCCAGGATTAACCTTATTGCAACAGACCTTTTAAATCTTATTACTGATAAATTATACTGCTTTGTTGCTGACACTCTTCAGGCCAATGGAACTACTGGCTAGATGACCCATCCTTAAGATGACAACAGAAATGGGAGCAAATTTGCATGTGGGAGAGTTCAAGGTCCAGGTATTGAAAGGAGATAAATGCCTCAATTTTATTGACTGTCAGGAACGTGGAAAATTTTAAGCATTCCTTGTGACCTGGCCCCATAGTCAAGTATTTGAACAGAATTAAGTTACATTTACAAAACTACTATTACTGTCAGCTGAAATAAGCACTACTGGCAGTCAAGACACCTTTTAGAAAGATAATAACTCACTTTTTGTTTGACACGGAGAGACACTTCTTAACTAACTCACTTGTCTGTACTTGGTGTTTTTGTTATTCATTGCTGAAAATACACTCCTTACTATTGTGAGAAATGGTTCTAAAAATGACCCTTTTCTCTACAAACTTCTCTATTGAAGCATTTATAAATTAACATGCATGATAACATTTACACACCAATAGTGAAATTAAATAAAACCCTTCCCTGCTCCAAGCGAAAAAAAACTTTAATCAAATCCCAAAGGTCATTACCTTCTAAACATTACCAATGCAGAAGTTCAATTTAAAAGCATGGACATGAAGACTGGTTACAAAAGCTATAGTTGGTCTGTGGCCTAACTACACTCAGCTATGCAACAACTCAGCATGTCATAACCTTTTGCCCTGCCACTCTGTCCTTGAAGGCTTTGGATTATCCAGTTTGTCATGAGTTGATTAACAAGAAACCAAATGGGCAGGCAGGAAGTGGGCTCTGTGCAAGCTCTGTGTAGTGCTGCCAAAATAAATATGCCTGATTGCTGCAAGGTTTCTGCCAAAATCACTGAAGGACTCGACTGGAGGCAAAGGGAAGGAAACAGCTATCAGGTGACAGTTTGTCATCTGAGATGGGAAGGGACAGTGCATGGTGCCACCAGGATAGGACTCTGCAAAGCAAATGGTCATTACATTAGGAAGGCACCAAGGCATTAAGGACAGAGGCAGAGAGGCTTTGCTGACACTGACAGCTTCCTCTGGTTCCAGGAAGTGCTGCAGAAAGATCTGCATCCACCCACAAACATTTCTACCACGGGGTGTTCAACCAGTACTCAAGGACAAATATCTGGCACTCAGCCACCTGCTCATGGTTGTGAGTCTAAAACCTGATTTTTGTGTATGGAAATTTGTCATGGATACCAAACTATATGCATTTCCCTTCTTTCTGCTCCAGTTTTTGTGAGTTTGGTCTGATGATCCTTATGAGCCCTTTCCAACTTGAGGTGTTCTACGACTTCATGATTCCATGACCTATGTTGCTTAACCACCTAGGTGACTCAAATCTCCATCTTTGCCACCTGAGGTTTTCTGGAGCTCTGCTGATTCCCTTTGAGTTGCCTCTTTCTCCAGGTGTGACAACAAGCTGTAAAACTGGTGAGATTACAGCAATCAAAGTGAAAGCTGGGGAAAGAAGTGAACTCCGCAAAAGCTTTGGGAATAGAGAAAGAAGTATTCTCTGAGGGCACCTTCAGCCACCGCCTGTTCTGGCTGTATGCTGTGGACCTGCTGGTAGCTACTTGGGCAAAGGGGAGGCTGTAAACAGTGAGTTACATGGTTTGCAAACAACATTTCTATTCCTTCTAAGCCCGTGATCCGCTCCAGTGGTGATGGCACATGCAGGCAGAGAGCAGTTTGTCAACAATCTGTGCTCTGCAGCAGAGCAGCAGGTTAGTACTGGGAAGAGTTACTTTGGGTCTCAGCATGGCTGAGCTCAGTAAAGGAGAAACAAGATCTGAACACAGAGTTGGCATATTTGATCCCTTGCTGAGATACTTTCAGCTAAGTGATATGCTTCTATAAGCTTGGGACAAACATTCCTTCTGGAGGGTTTCTTAAAGCACAAATGTTGCATTCCACTGCATTTTGAATATGACAGCTCTCTCATGAAGCAGGGGACATCTGGAATACCCTTCTCTGGACTGACTTCAAGTAACCTGTGCATGGATTTGCAGGACTTGTAGTCCAGGAAAACATGACATTTTAAATAGAAGCAAATCCAGAACTTGCAGATTGTCAAAGCAGTCTTCCCAGCACAAGTGGTAACAGGGAAGAATGTAATACCAAGAGGGGGTTGATACAAGAAAGCAGAGAGCAGTGACAAAGTAGTAAGTACTTTCCTGATAAGCTCAGGGAACATCTGTACTGTAGGCAAAAACAACAGAGCTGGCAGCAGAGCATGACGGATGTTACAGAAAATGTAGTTAACACATTCTGTACACAGTCCAGGAGCCAATGTCATAGCACTGAAGCTGTAGGAATTTTGGCAAGGAAAACACAAGCCACAAATATAAAGATTACAGTTTACTAGAAAGAATTCAGTGTTTCTTCTTCCGTTCACCTTTGCTGCAGCCTGATTGTGAGATTGTGTTTAATAAGCAAATCTAAAATGAGGAAGATCCACTCAGGGATATTTAATCCCATGAAGGTTAAAGGCAGCTGCTGACTGAGCAGTGGGAAAGTGATAGTTGCTGAGGACTTTGTTAGATCCACCTAGTCCCAGGAAGCTAGAAGGAATAGTTTAATCATTTAGATATTACCTAAGGACTGCAAAGGATACACACATTTCATTCATCTCTGAAACATTCCTAAGCTCCCTCTAGCACGGATTTAATGAGAAATCATGGGCAGCATGCCACAGACCTGACTGAGGAAAGGTCAGTAAGGCACTTATGCCTTGTCTTACTATTCAAGACATGAAGCATACTAATGGAGAGTCTCTTGGGCATAGGAAAGCAGCACTAATTCACTGAAAGCCTAGCAGAACAAAAACAGTAATGAACAAACTGTTTTGTTGCTCTGATATTTTCTGATTCCATAACTTCCATCTGGCCTAAGTAAAATAAAGCTGACCTGAGCTGCCTACAATGGTCACTTCTATATGCTAAACTACAGGCTAGCTAAACTAGACTATATATAAAACATATACTTAGATTCTAATAGAATAATTTACAACTTCCTGCATTTCTTGAACACAGTGCAACATTCAGACATAGTGAAAAAGCTGGGATGAAAACACACGAGTGTCCCAGGGACAGCCCCTTTGCATCAGGCTGCCTGACCCAGTCAGTTGTGTCCCTTGACCCAGCCTGGGAATGAACCTGAGTATGTGGTGGAAGGAAGGGGAAAATCAAAACTACACTTGAGATGTGCAGCCTGGATGCATCATATTCACTCTACTTTACTTGCAGTGGGAACACTGGAGGATGCAAGATATTTGGGGACAGGACCAGAGTGCAGAGAAGAAGATGCAGCACTTCCACATCTCTCACTTTCTTATCTTCCTTTCTTAGTCTTTTCTACCTTTTCCTTTCCACCTTTCTGATGGTGTCTTTTCAATGCCATTCCTGCTCACTCAGGCTGTTGCACGTCAGCAGAGGCAGCAGGAATTACAGGAGTTCTGGCATGCTTGCAGTCCCTGGATCCCCCTCACATGGATGCAGGGCGCATACCTGTCTTGCTCTACCCTGGGAAAAGAAGTAGAATTTCATTGCACAGGAGATGAATGCCCAGGAGGAGTCTGGCCCAGGGTGCAAGAAACATGTTGGGTTCTCCTCGCTGGCAGGAACAGTGTAAGCTGTCCCACTGGTAAGCTCCATCTGGTTTAGGTTCAAGAAATGCTTGAAAAACTGTCAACCTGCCATGGAGGCAGCGCAATGCATTTCCCTGGAGTCAGACTCCGGCAGACAAGCAGAATCAGCCTGAAAGCAGAGGCCACGGCCCCGGAGTAATAGCCAACACTTATTAGGATCTCACTAAGGATGAAATTGGCAGGCCCAGGGAGACATATTGCTAAAAATGCATTTGGCAGCACTAGAGAAGTCAGAAAAAAAACCTGCTTCTCTCAGCGCTCTTTGGTCATACACCCTAAAAAGAGCAGGAGGCTCCTGAAATCATCCTCAGTGGGACCAAGTAGTGTGTCTGTGTCAGTGGATTTGGTACTGATACTATGCTGCAACTGCATTTTAACTCTCAAAGTTATTTTTCCAAACTTCCTAAAAGGTGTAATTTTGTCACCAATAGCCTTCAGTTTCATTGTGAAGGCACTGAAGCACGTCAGCTTTTGGATTTTATGAGGAAAGTTAAAAAAATCATCATTAATAGGAAAGATAGAAAGGAAGAGAACTCAGAGTAGGAGAGGAATATGGAGGTGGAGATGAGGAAGAGATCTTTTGTATTTACTGTCAGGAATGATACTGTCTTCCAGAAAAGTGCACAACACTTGTAGGGTTTCTGCTGCTCTAAGTCCATGCCACCTCTGCACTGTGGTAAAACACTTGTCTCCTATTGACATTTGCTTCCAGTGAATACCATCTGGTGGTAAATGAAGAGTGTCTGGAAGGCAGAGCTGGCCTCCTTGCAAAGACTTCTAATAAATTATCGTACTTTCTTGTCAGATTTTTGCTTCCTGGAGGATTCCATGGCAGACCTCTTGCACAGGTTTGGGGAAGATGAGTCGCTCCATCCCAGTGGCAATAATTCATAAGGATGAACTCATTTTCCTCCTTTCTAAAGCATCACTCACAGTGTCTACCTATCTGAATTTTGACTCTTCAGGTGGTAGGTCTCATAAAACAGACTCAACTTACTAGTATGTTTTTTCTCCTGGTTCTTCTAGGCCCTCCACCTTGCAGGCCTCCACCTTGGTGTGGTAACCAGAACAGGAAGGCAAGAAAAAAATTGCTTCTGGCAGTAGAATGGAAGGAGAGGACATACTATCTCATGCCTTGCAAAGCACAGCAGCGTTTCTGTAAGTGTTTGTGTCCAGAAGTGACTGCTGATAATCATCTCCGAGCCACATGCTCTGCTGGAGGCAAAAGACATTCTTCAATTTATGAGAAACAGCAAAATACCTGTCAATCCTGAATCAGCCTTTGTGGTTAGGCTATGTAGTTTTTACTCTTCACAAATACAAGTTGCAAGAGAGAAGGGACATAAGCCTCTCCACGTGATTCAGAACTTTAAATCTGTCCTCTTGCTTAATCCAAGTGCTGTGAGTACAGCACAACACTTTGCTTTTAGCATAGTTCTACTAAAAGCAAGCTGCTTCCTATGTGCAGTTCTGTGCAGAGAAAATCTCCTTGGATAGTTTCTTAGAAGGTTACTGAAAGAGATCCCCCACTAACTTCTGCTTCTCAATTAAAGCCCATGTTGCTGCTTATCCAAATAGTTCCTGTGAGTCAATGTTTCACTTCAGCAAAATTTAGGAGTAAACTGTAGCAAACTCAAATTCTTACATAAAATTGCATTTGATAAACAAATTCTTCTATTTCACCAGTTCTTGGTCAAAACATTTATGTATAATCAAAGTCCAGATTTTTTTGGCATTGATCCAAAACCAGTCTGTACCTTTGTGCGTCAAGGAGTTAATACAAGATTGGAATTGGTGTATGGCATATGGAGAAGCAGCATAATTTATCCCATACAGCTATTTGTTTTATAACGTGTTTTCATTATAGCCATTGTGGCACCACAGATGTCAAAACTTTGCAAATTGGCTGGAATATTGGAATCAGACTGAAAAAAACGCAGGACTTTGACTGCTGTTTCTCAACTCTTCTGTAAGGTATTTCAGACACCTATTGCCCCATACACTCATTGCTGATTTTCATTGCAGGTGGTTAATTTTATATGATTAAAATATGCAAAATCCCTGTAGTATATTAATTTCATTTTTCTCAGTCCTCAAAGACTCTGAAGAGTCTGCTTCATAAATGTCCTGTATTTTGCCTGTAGTGGTTTCAAGTCCTAACTACAGAATGCTGATCTCCCATTTCTCTCTGAAATGAGACAGTGGCCCTGCAAACAGAAGTGATGCAGCTCCCTGCCTATCATTAGTACATGTCAACACTTCATTAAACTGTCCAGAGCCTGCAAACATAAGACAAATGGACTTGATTCTGCAAAAAAAGCAGAAGTAAAAATAACAGCTTTTTGTCTTCTGTGTTTTGTGGTTTAATTGGACAGACATTCAATTCATAGGGGTAAGAATCTGAATGGACAAAAAAGGCAGCAGTTTAAAATACCATATTCCTACAACTGGAAGCCAGGTGTCTGTGAGCCATTAGACCTTGTAAAGGCTAAAGGACTGATGGTTCCTGGCATGGGCTGTGAGACAGACACCTCTAGACATCCTGGGAAAATCAAAAGTTATCAGGAGCCCCATTAGCTGCAAATTCCAATCTGTAATGGCACCGCTGAGGCACAGTGGATACCAGAGTGCACGAGGCATTTAAATTGGTGTTGCATCTCTTTTGTAGACAAAAATCTTCAGTTTCCAGTGATATTTCTCTTGCTGAAAGCCATGTGTTCATGATTTTTCAGTGTAGAGGTTTGAAGCCACTGAAGTGCAGTGGTCCATTAGTGTAGGCAGAGAGATCCAGCCATTCTAAGGAAACACACTGACCCCAGAGGAGAGAATAAAGACAAGAGAAATAAAGCAGCAAAATGAACACATTTATGAACATAATTTTTAAAATGTAAAGCTAAAATAATATTTTGTAAAATATAATTTATTGCACACATTAAATATGCTTCTATCAGATCAAGAAGCAAAGGCAAGTCATTCATAAGGACTGAGCTATTTTTTTTAGTCTATAGGAGGAAGAGAATCAAGCAAAGAGGATAGAAGCATGGTGAGAGGATGCCAGGGAATAGTGTGAAAGAACATAGAGGAGTAAAAAGGATAATAATCATCTTGCAGTGGAAAATGAACATTTGGGTTGACAGGGGTTACTGTGTAGGATGGCTCAAAGCCTCTTCATGCTGTTCAAATTCATGAGGGACTAAAACCAAAACTGGTTTGAAGTTATCCTATGTTCTCAAGGGATACCTAAAGTATTATTTCATTAAAACACAGGGCCAGTTTTCAGTTGCCTAAGAGATCACGTGTTTGTCCATGTCTACCTGATAAAACCTATTTTTATTCCTTTTCATTCTCAGCACTTATCTTCAACCAACAGTACTACTACTGGTACTTTTAAACACTTGGTGATGAAAAAATGTGAAATAATCAGCGAGAAATACAAAAACATTGAAAATCAGGGGGGGAAATGTAGCATAACTCTGTGACTGTTTACAGGGAAAGAAATTCATTAGGTAAAGTTAAACAAGATTTCTCTGAAAATCACACAATTTACTGTAGGGAGATAAAAACTGTTCAGAAAAATGGTAACAAGCGCATCTGCAACTGTAAGATCCCAGAGATTTGCAGAGCTCTTGGGTCCAGCCATATCCCAGCTCCACAGTAGGGCACAACATGGGTATCCACCATTCTCCCAAGAGCAGAAAGCTGGCTGGATGTGCAGGATTTGCAGATCTAAGTGGTTTTGCTGTCTCCTGAAAGAAAAAAATCCTTTTATTTTATGTGTTGTGTCCAAAGGGCTTTGCACCATCTCATACTGTATTTCAAAATTGATTTTCTCCTGCTCTGCTTGCACAAGTTCCGACTTTAACACTGGAAATGTTATAAACAAAGGCTGAGGGAGAAGACTCATGAATAGCTCCCTGCTCAGTTTTCATAACATAGATCTTGATACTTCAGAAAATGGGAACTTTTCCCCCAGTGCCTCTGGAAATTTTTTTGCTCCTGAATCTCAGTCTACTTACAGACTGGAAAAAGACCCAGCTGGGCAAGACAAGCAAATGGTCACAAAATTACAACAGATATTTACAACCATCATACGAGTTTCAGAGAGTGAAAAGCTCCTCACGGCTAGAAATTGTCTACGGAATATTTCTTTAAGTTTTGAAGCTTTCAACAAGAGCAAGACGAACCCTAATAAATTACTTATGAACTCAGACTTATCAGAACTTATGCAGCAGCTGTCTGAGAAGGTATAGCGAGCTCCTGAACAACTAGTTTAATGGAATGCATGCAATCATATTCTCTGGATCAAGAAAATCATATTAATAACTCTCAGAGAGCCATTTCAAATTTGTTATTTGCTGATTTTTTTGTTCGGTTTTGTTTGTTGGTTTGGTTTTTTTAATGGAGAATTTGCTCCCATTATACATCTCATTGTATCTTGTATCATTGTATTTTGAGGTTATTTATTCAAATTCTCTTCAGGAAACATGAGCCAGGCCTAGCAAATCCAAAGATTAACTCTGTCCAGTGGAAGCTACCTGAAAACTAAAAATACCTTCTCCAAAAATTTCCCACGAGTATAAAATGCAACCCTTAAAGAACATTTTTGGACTCCTTGGGTGAGTAATTTTACTGGGTTACATACATTTATTTGCTTTGTCTGACACATAGATTGGCTGCCAGCTCTGTCACTAAATTATTTTTGCAGAAGTAGTGCAGCACCTTTACAAAAAACATATCTTGAACCCTATTATGAATTAAAATGTTGAAGGACCTAGCAAGTAATTCCTTCTTAGCAAATAACGAAGCAGAAATAAATTGAAGATATTTAATATCAAGGAAAATAGTTATATCAAAGTTTATTCTATAAAAGTAAAGGATTAAGAGAATTAGACCTGTTCTGTAAAATATTAAACCAAATTACTTTTCCCACCCATACAACTGATATTTCTTTTTTTAGGTGATGAACACTCTACCTTGTGGTTGACATATTACCCCTTATAAGTTCCTTAACCCACACCCCAGAAATAATTAAACTGAAATTACTCCATGAAATGCAGTGTAAAATAAAGATAACAGTTTAGGAACCTGAACAGCAGTTTTGGCGAAGTAAAACTTTCAGCACTCCTTAATAACAGGTTTGACTCCGAAAGAACCAGAGAGTTTTCCTACTTAAAAAAATTAAAAAAATGCACTTTGACAGGTGCTTCCTTGGTGTGGGACTGCATTTGTCAGCATCTCACAAAGACAAAGGAGAGTGAATATTGTGCTCCTAAAAAGCTTTCATCTCTTGCTTCACTGAACATGCCAGGCAGCTTGAACTCCCGACACCGATGGGCGTGCACGGAATACCATCCAGGCAGTCCAGTTTTCTGCAGGTTTTCTGCAAAGGAAGGCCTGGGCTCTCTAGTGGCACAACTCTTCTTTTCCTCTCAGTGTTGCAGGGTGTGTAAAGACAATGGCCTTCCAGGTTCCCTGAGAAACATCCCCCGGGATGATAGGACTGTCCCATGGTTGCTTCAAGTCTGGAGTTCCTTGAATGAAAATGCTTCAGAAGCATCTGAGTTCACACAGTGTGGCGCACACAGGAGACACTACCCAGTTTTGCAGTCCCTGTACCATTTAAATGACTTACAATTCTGTTAGCTCTTGTGCTAATAGTGCTGTTCCTCGGTAGGAACATTTAGGGAATACTGTAAATCCTTCAGTAACTTTATAGTCAAGGCAGTATAATACAGTTATTTTGAGTTTCAGCTCACAGTGCCATACGATTACATCAGATTCTGCATTTTCATGAAGAAGAAATGGCAAGTTTCTTGCCCTTACAGAATGCTTTCAGCTTTAAAATATGAAATTGATGCAATGTCATCTGCCTGAGGGCCTGAAACGAGCTCTAAAGAGACTGATGCAATGTGATATGCCTGAAAGTCTGAAATGTGCTCTAAGGGGTGTGAACTCTGGTATGCAACTTCATTTCATATTTATTCCTGAATCCATGGTCCCAGTGAAGTTACTGACAACCACCCTTGCAAAGAGCAGTGAAAAGGCAGGAACAGATAATTGTGGTAAGCCCTGTCTACTCACTAAGTCACTGTACAAATTAATGAGTTATTACAGGTTATCCTACTGCTCTTCCTTCCTAAGGTTTCTGTTTTCCACTTGCACTGTTTAAATAAGACTATGGCAGAAGGCTCTTGAGTATGGAGCCATGGAAGGCTTGTTGGCATTACATATGGGCTCTGAATTATCTTATTCCAGCCAACATGTATTGGGAATGTCATTTAGTAAGAGGATGTAATGAAAAGTTACGATGAAAGTTCATGAATGTTGCATAGCTTGGTAAACTATTATTTTTCTGTGTAAAGAGCCCTTGAAATACACATGGGGATAAGGGAAAGCTGAAAGCTGTGTTGAACAATTATGCAGTTAAGGCTAGAAGCAGAAAAAAGCTGGGACTCTGCAGAAAACTAGAATTAATGAAACCCTTTCTTCCCTCTGAGCCATAATGTTATCAGCCTGCTTTACTCCTCATTTACAGAATTGGCTCATCTCCATTTTTTAAAATCAATTATGTGGTATAACTGAAGGCATCATCTGGCTTTTCAGTGCCTGTTGCTACTTTAATCTGTTAAATCATTTAAGTATTTTTGTAATTAATAAAGGTTTTCAAGTGTTTGGAGTTTTTTAGTGTTTGTTTTGGGGGGGTTTTTTAAGTGGGGTGGTTTTTTACCTCTTTGGGCAAAGCTGTTACCACTGCTGATCAGCTAACAGTAATTGATTTGAATATTTGTGATCTCACAGTGTTTTCTCAAGGGACTAAAAATATGCATTATTTCGGATTTGCTACAAGAACCTGTGATATTTAACTGACTGAGGTCTCTATCCCACAGTGAACTCAATATAACCTTTGGTACACTATTTGCTTTCAGAATATAGAAAACCTTAACAAGATGTTAAAAGAAAATAGAACTGAAGGAAGAAGTCATAGTAAAGCATCTGGAATACAAATAGGATCAGAAACACATCTATATGTGTATGCATTTCTACTTTACTTCTCTTTCAGTAGCCCCATTTCTTTGGCTACACAACTGAAGAAAAGAAGCTGAAAGAAAGATATGTTCAGATTTTATTTTTTTTAAGTAATGAGGGAAATAAATTGACAAACAATAAAAGCAGAAAGAATGGAAACAGCAGCACAGGTCATAGCCAGATTTGCTGCTGTGAGTCCAGCTGGGTAAGAGGTTACTGCTGAAGGTCTGCTCACCACCTCCCCCTCAGTGTTACTGCCTCTCCAATATCTGCAGGCATCACTGAACATGCAGATTTGTGTTCTCTGACTTTAGGGAGTCGTGGAACGTGTCACCCTGCCAGCTGCTCCCAGGTCAGTACTGCAGGGGCAGCGGTATCCACCCCAGGGTCTATGTGGTGGTGGTAATCCAAATAACACAGCTTAGCACTTTTGGCCAGCTAATCAGTGTCAATCCAGCAACACCAGACTTTTGCTGCTGTAACTAAGAGCAGAATGTGACACATAAAAGCTGCAAACAGAATCGGAGTGAAAGTGCATCAGTTTGGGGGAATAGGAAATGAAGAAGAAAAAGTTAGGAGAAAAAAAAAATGAAGTGAGACAGAACCTGGCTCAGATGTAGAAACCATCTGTGGTGTGTATCAGTGGAGCAACAAAGACCTACAGCTTTGAGGCCACATGGAAAACGGAGAGACTGCATATGCAGTGGTTTGCTTATAAGCAAGGACCTGTTCCAGAGGTTCCACAGGTCCCAGACTTCAGAGGAGTCTCCAGCAGTGACCTGGAGTGCATGGGTAGCTAGTGAGTCTCCAGCTGCAACTCAGGTATAAAGGTTTTTCTGACTTTTCAATCTATAAGCAACACCTTACTCCTTTAGCCAGATCAATATTCCCTCTCTAAGACGCAGAGTGATTCTGCAAAGCAATACTGCCTTTTTTTCTGCCTGAGCATGGATGTCACAGCTTTGTTGATAAACCATGAGATCCCTCATTTCACTCAGCACAGAGAAGTGTGAATGGAGGTACTGGGGTGAGACACTGAGATACCACTTTAATAGGAAGTCTTACAGTTGAGGTGTTCTCAGAGATACCAGTTTTAGTGGGGAAAACAACCAGTGACTTCCCTCAACAGCCAGTTGAAGAAATGTGGGAGAGTGCTTAGCATTGAGCCAGTCTTCAGCACAGTAATCCTATAAATCCAAAGAAGTTAATGGAATAAAGAGCATTTTTTTAATGACTTGGGAGTCCCCTGTGGTTGTAGATTTGGCAGTAGTATCTGGCTTCATGTTCCAGAAATCTCACAAGAAAGCTTTATGGTGGAAAAATGAGGCACATTGGATCCCTAAGCCTTTGACATGTATTTCGCTTCATAAACCTTAGGGGTTTTTTGTCCTTTTCTGCAGGCTTGTGGATTAGTTTTGAATGTCTTACATAAAGGCTCTGTGTCTGAGTCTTCCATATTCTTTGCCCTCAGTGTATACTTGCTTTTATCTCCTACAGGCAGTATTGGCATCCAATAGCCAGTGAAAACATCTGACTTTGTGGGATGGTTTTTACACCAAGAAGGAAGGTGTCTTGTGCCAGCCCAATTCCTTTTCACTGGAGCTACTCGTTATTTATTAAGGAATCAGTACTTTTCAAATTGGCTTCCACAGTTATGAGCCTTTCCAGCACAATACAGCTTTGTGCTATCATTTGGACAGGGCTTGTGACTCAGACAGGAGTGTGTCTTTATTTAAATTTGCAGTTTATTCTGTATGTAAAAAAGCTCCACAGAAGGGACTATTACTGCCTCTGAGAAGAGACTTCTGAGAAATGACTAGTTACTGTCATTCCATGACTTTCACACAGAATCTCAGTAAAAAATTTGTTCTCATCACTGTAAAATAAAGGTAACTTTAGAAAACTTTATACTGCATCCAGGGAACCTTGTGAAGGTAAGTAGTTACTATTTTCCTGTGCACTTGTAAAACCCCTTAGTCTGATACTGAGCCCACCCTGCACTGGGGTGATGTCTCTACTAAGCTACTCTTAGTACTGTATGAATTGACCAGCCCATACTTTACTGAAAATGTGACATACAAGAACAGAAGAACATCTTTGCTGGGTTCAACTGCTGGGACCATCCAAACCTAATGCTGTGTCTCCAGCATAGGAGAGCCCATGAAAGGAGAGTACCTGAGCCTGGCCACTTTCTGCAGCACATTCATTCAGTATTCACACCTGTTGGATTGGGGATTGTCCCAGTTTCAGGTGGGATAGAGTTTATTCTCAGTAACTGGTACAGTGCTACAGTTTGGATTTGGATTCAGAATGAGAATAGTATTGATAACACAATGGTTTTGCTAAGTTTTTTTTTTTTTTTTTTTGGTCTCATGCTGTGTCGGTGAGGAGGTATGGAATAGAAAAAATCTGGGAGGGAACATAGCTGAGACAGGTGACCCAAACTGGCCAAAGGGATATTCCACACCATATAATGCCATGTCCAGTATATAAACTGGGGCAGGAGGGGAAGGGGTTACCCAGGAGGAGGGCCAATCTGGGTTTGGGAATGGGGTCTGGCATTGTCAGTGAATGGTGAAAAGTAGTATTATGAATCACTTGTTTAGTTTATTTTAGTTCCCTTTTTATTATTATTTGCTGTTCTTATTTTTACTATATTTTACATTGTTTTCAATTATTAAACTGTTCCTATCCCAGCTTACAATTTTTACTTTTGATTCTGCTCTCCAATCCACTGGTGCTGGAGGAGAGGGGGCGTTGAGCAAGCAGCTGCATGGGGCTTAGTTGCCATCTGAACTTAAGCCATGACAGGGATGTTGGAAGTATGTCCCTTTAGTGTCTGCAGATGGAGCTGAAAACAATTTGCCTGTACCTTTTTTAGGCTTGTTAAAAGGGGAGCAAGTTCCAGAAGTTCAGATCTTACAGAGCAGTACATTTTTCCTCTCTTTTAAACCCATCTCCTACTAGTTTCATTTAGTATCCCTCAGCCCTTACATTGTAAGACTTGGTGAGCAACAGTTCCCCATCGAGCTTATAGCAACTTCGCAAACCTCACTTACATCCCACTCCACCTTCTCCTCTCCATGCCAAACCGTCACAGTCTTTTTGGCCTTTCCATGCAAGGCAATGACTCCCTCCTTTGAAAATTCCATTGCTCTGTCTAATGTCTCTCTGCCCACGTTGAGGTGCATGGGAGCAGATCTGCCAGCACACAAGAGCACAAGCAGTGGCTGTGCTGTGGTCCTTTATGGTGGTGCCAAGGTGACATCTGTTTTAGTCAGAGCCCTTTCTGATGGTGACCTGATGGTGTTTTGTTGTGTTTCCAACTGCTGCTGTGTGCTGAGCCAACAGTTTCAGTGACCTGCAGCGATGCCTTGCAGGAGCCCTTTCCTGAGTGCTCCCACTGCCTGTTTTGAGTTAAACACTGTGTGAGTGTGAATTAGATATATTACATATACTTCTATCTGCACTGAAGTGTATCTGACACCTTTTCGACTCCCGTCATCAGTGCCTTCTTTGACTGCTAATCTGCATAAATTTGGGGATTGTGCTGTCTGCCACCTTCTCCAGGTTACAGATGAAGATGTTGAATAAAGCCTGGCTCATGTCCAGTTCCTGAGAGACATTACTGTTGACCCTTCTCCACCCCAAAAAGTGACAGTTTTACTGTTCCTTCAGCTTCTTATCCTGTAATTGTGTTTCAAACCATAAAAGCACCTTTCCTCCAATCCCATGGAAATCTAATTTCTTTAACAGCTTTTCATGATGAGTCTTGTCAAAGGCTTTTTGAAAATCCAAGCATATTATGACCACTAGCAATCTCTCTTCTAATTCACAAAAACCTCCTTGTCCATGTAAATCACCAACACACAGCGTTGCCACATGAGAACTAAGCACACCTATCATTTGGTTTCAGAACTAGAAGAACCTTTAGCTCGTGTGCTTTTATTTCTCAATTGCATTGTGCAAGGCATAGTCCAGGTTCCCTTCCCATGTGATGCACCTACTAGCAGGAGGAAAGTGATGGAACCTAATTTGTACATTGATAGTTCAGAGCATTTTCTAAACTGGAATCTGAAGAAAGAGATATATTCTTTATTTAAATAAAGAATCTGAAAGAATACGTGGGTTTTTAAAGCTAATTATTTAAAATCTACTCAAAAGAGAAGCCTGAAGTTTCATCCTGATCAAAATAGAAAATAACAATGATTGCTAGGTCAAACTAAGTAGTTTGGAGATCTGATACTATTATTTCTTTAGATTTTAATATACTTTCATGCCATCTTAAACAGTTAATTTTGAAGTTAAATATTATTTTAAAATTAAAAAGTAGCACATGTTATTATGACACATTATGTTAAAACAAACGTTTTGAATTTTAGGGGGTTTTCTGTATTTGTTGACTTAAACTTACTGGCCAAATTCTGGTGTGAATTTACAAATATTTCCTGTTGATCCCCAACTGTCTTAACAGCAAATAATTTTCTGTATCAAAATTTCAGCAAACTTTATATTCCTCTCTCCCCATTTGTAACCACAAGTAAAATGCTATATACTACAGTATCCTGTTTTCTATAACCAGACTGAATATCAAAGTACAATGTTGCAATTAATACACAGAGAAGTCTAGCTTGAAAGTGATTCACACTTCTTCCTCTCTAAACTGCCTAAAGTCAGACTTTCAGACTTCTCCTCTCACATACTTACTGATTTGTTTCCATACTGTGAAACTGAACTAACTTGGTCCTTTGATGTACAGAGGGCTGGAACATGTCTTCTGTGAAGACAGACTGAGAATTTTGGTTGTTCAGCTGGAGAAGAGAAGACTCCAGGGAGACCTCAGAGCCCCTTGCAGTACCTAAAGGAGGCCCATAAGAGAGCTGAAGAGCAACTTTTTGCACAGGCAAGTAGTGATAGAGCAAGAAGAAATGGCTTCAAACTGAAAGAGAGTAGGTTAGGTCAGAGATTAGGAAGAAATTCTTTACTATGAGGGTGATGAGGCACTGGCACGGTTGCCCAGGAAAGTTGTGGATGCCCCATCCCTGGAATTGTTCAAGGCTATGTTAGATGCGACTTTGAGCAACTTGGTCTAGTAGAAAGTAGCACTGCCCATGGCAGGGAGGTTGGAACTGGATGATCTTTAAGGTCCCTTCCGACCCAAACCATTTTATCACTGTATGAATTTGCAGTAATTAATTTTTAGATGTCAATCCCCTTAAAAGCAGAGTTATTTTGTGCCTTTTCTAGAGTGTCACCTCTGAATATGCTTCATATTACAAGTATCTTTTTATAATTTTTACTTATAACATCCTAAGTGTCCAAGTTACAAAAGGTTATTGTCGATATTCAAATCAAAAAGTGATCCAGAAAGAGAGATTTGCACAGGGTGTAAGTCTGGTATGAAATCACAATCAGCTATGTATGAATCATTCTTTCAAAGACAATTGCAGGTACTTAGTGATCTAAGCACATACCTCAGGGAAATTTATGTGCCAGTGATCTACTATTCAGAATTTAATAGTGCATATGCATCATTAATGGGGTACTAAGCAAATCTAGGGACTATCATTTATCAGGCAGAATTTATCTAATTTTTTTCCTGTTGCCTTGCACTACAGTTCAAAATTAATAACCATCTAACTTCTACTTAATAAAAATACATTTAAAAAACTCTTGTTTATCAGACATAATTCTGGAGATGTGTTCAATAGTGTAAATATTAACTGGCCTAACTTTCATCAAGAACAATAAGACTAGGGAAAGTTGGGACTAGAAGTTACAGGTGTCAAAACATGGAAGCAGGGAAAAAAGGCAATTTCAGCATGGCAAAGCTGAAAAGCATTTGCAAGAACCCGCTACTGACTATAATTACTGGCAGGATTTGAAAATGCTACAAACTGCAACAGGGATGCCCCTGCTGGAAACTTCTTTACAATACTATGCAAACTTGGAATTTTCCTAAAAAGTGATTGTGTATTACAGACCCCAAAGGTTACAAAATATGCAATATTAGTGGATTTTTTGGAGGGTTTTTTTTTAACAAAATCTCTGGAAGAGGGGAAATATTGAGCATTCAGGCTAACCAGAGTCCATAGTCTCAATGTATTACATAGGGCTGTAAGAAAGTAGATTTTATAAAGTTATATAAAACTTTTACTATTCCTTGATCTTTAAATGTCTTTAGAATTCTGGTTCCTGGACATTAAAAAAACCAAAAAGACCCTATCAAGTCAAGATTCAGCAGCTAACTATGCCAAAATTTATTTGCTCTGTTGTAACAAAGCCACGACTAATATTGCATTAACCTATCACAGTGACATTCAAAGAGAGTTATGGCCAGGAGTGATGCTAAACCTTCAGCACCTGGAGTTAGGAATTGTGTTTCTAACTGTGCTATTTCTTTCAATTTATCTTACTGCATGAAGAACATTGAGGTATCCAGTGTTCCTAACTCACAGAACATCATATTACTGGAAGAAAAGATATTAATAGAAAAATTGCTACCATGAAACTAATACAAAGCACATTATGCACTCTTGCAATTATTCCTTTTTTCTTCAGAGCTTTGGTCATTGCAGCAGGTGTGCACAGTTAGGTAACCACAACATTGCTGGAAAGTAGGTGGAAATTGTATGTACCCTGTTAGCTGAGGCAAAGTGACCCACAACCCTCCAGCAGAATAAATGCTTTTGGGTGGGGTTCTGTGTACCTACTTTCCTTTTCGATTATGTTTCTTACTGAGGCAGCTCTGATTTTGTGTTAATTAACTTGGCCCTTTGTAGTGATAGAGAGGGTCTAAACATTCAGTGCATGTTTCTTTCTATAGATCATCTTGAACCCAAGCAAGTGACAGTTCTCGTGGCTGACAGATGTTCACGGAGGAGCGTGAGAAGCGCAGTGTACTTAAATATCGATTTGGGATGGTGGTGATGTGGCTCCCTCTACTGCAGTATCCTAGGTGGTGTTGCTGGTCTCTGCCTGGGTTTCCTGGCTCGGATTTGAGAAAAAAAGAAACAGTACTTTTAAACAAAACCAAACCAACCAGCCCCAAACACTACACTAATACATTTGGCTCACTAAGAAATAGCTTTACGATTCTCTGGAGTAAGTCCCGAAGATATACCTCATTTCAAATAGTAGAGCTGGCAGAAAGACAAGACGCTCTATGTAAGCAATATTCAGGTGCATCTGGAGCCTTGTGGATCCTTTTAAGGCAGGGAGGTGCCTTAAGGCATTTGGGTGCTCCTGCACAAGGGCTCCATATCTTAAGGTTGTTTTCCTCTTTCTTCCATGAATTACTCCATTGGCTACTACTTTTTCTCTCCTATGCCCCGATTCTTGTTATCTGCTTGCCTTTTTTTTTTTTTTTTTTTTTTTTGTTTTGTCTGTTGTTGTT
>JAWWEU010000111.1:12855814-12898526 GCA_035583155.1 Acropternis orthonyx | reverse complement strand
ATGAAGCACTACAGGATATTAAAGCTGTCGAGGAAGATCTTAAGAAGTACCTGGATAAGCAGCGCAAACTGCTTGGATTCAAATCCATCCAGTACTGGGGGACGGGCAAAAACCGGTACCAAATGGAAATACCGGAAGGTGTCATATCACGTAATTTGCCCGAGGAGTACGAGCTGAGGTCCAGCAGGAAGGGGTACAAGCGTTACTGGACCAAGGAGATCGAGAGGATGCTGGCGGCAATGGTCAACGCCGAGGAGCGCCGCGACGCCGCGCTGAGGGACTGCATGAGGCGCTTGTTCTACAACTTTGATAAAAACAGCAAAGACTGGCAGGCAGCTGTGGAGTGCATCGCCGTGCTGGGTAAGAGCCCTGCTTCATTCTGACATACTAAGTAGACTTGCTCTTGTGTAGGGAATTATGACACCTGATCTGGATAAGGAAAAAAGGCTTGTTGCCAGCTCTTAAATTGTAGTTTAGGAACTCTCATTGTGGTAACAGCTTTGGTAGTTAACTGTGATTCCCTGTGTCCTTCCTGTCAGTTAAATGGCAGGACAGGGTCTTGATGTTTGCAAGCTCTTTCTTCATTCATGTTGTGTGACTGAGGTGTGCAGCTGAGTATTTCCCACAGTTCAGCACAGCCTGGTGGGTCTCTCACTGCTTCCAGATTCTTGTGTATGGATTAGTAGCTTTTTATTAAATGAAGGTATAAAAATCTAACCTAATAATATCTCCTTCCCATCTGAGCAGACTGTTCTCTCAGTAGCCTTTAAAAATAAAAAAGTGATCATGTCAAGCCTTGAAGAAGGTAGTCTGGTAGGAAGACTTAGCTAAATTTTCCTGTATTTCTGGGATAGAACAGTCTCCTGCATTCCCTGGCGTACTTTTGTACTGTGGATTTTCTGCTAGGCTGAGGGCCTCTGGGATGTCTTTGTTCCAGGGGAAAATGAAAGTATTCTCTGAATGCCACTGGGGCAGAAAAGGGAAGACAGGCAGGAAGGGTTGGCTAGGAACAGATTGGCTGGGAGATCTGGGAAGCAGTGACATCAGCTACACCACAGCATCAGGGCAAGTACTGAATTGATTTCCAGTAGAGGCTGAGCTGTAATTATGTGTATGTGACGCCTCTAAAATCATAGAATGGTCTCATTTTGTAGGTAATCAGCTTTTAGAACCTTACGGATCAGCTAACTGGGGCAACTTCTGCTGCTGTTTTTTGAGGGGCCAACAAAATTTTAATATTTATATAAATTTCTTCTGGCAACTTTCAAGTAACAGCATTATTCTTCGCTGTCACAGAAGCTGATTTCCTCTTGTTCTAAATGAAAAATCAATGAAAAACAAATTAGACAAGTACATTTGAAGTGAAATGATGTGGATTTTAAAGACTTGTCAACTAGAGGGGAGGATTTTTAACCTGACATCAGTAGAACTCTGGAAGGGATAAGGAAAGTCAGTGTAAATATGCTCACATTTACTTGTTCGGGGGTGCTTCTTGTGTATTTTCCTTAAGAGGAAAGTTGAATGAGCTGGAAAATTGTGTTTACAAAATTGCTATTCACTGAGTAAGTGAATTCCAGTGAATGAAGAAAGGTGAAAGCATGACTTACTAGAATTTTTCTTAATTTTACAGATGTCTTGATGTCCCTCGCTCACTACAGTCAGGATGGTGACGGACCTCTGTGCCGACCTGTAATTGTGCTGCCTGTGGATAGTGCTCCTCCCTTCCTGGAACTCCGAAACTCACACCATCCGTGCATTACAAAAACTTTCTTTGGGGATGACTTCATTCCTAACGACATCGTGATCGGCAGCAGGGATGAAGGCAGCGGCAGTGACGCTTCCTGCGTGCTGGTTACTGGCCCAAATATGGGTGGCAAATCTACGCTCATGAGACAGGTGACTGACTCTCTGTGTAAGATCAAATCTTCCACAGTGCCTCTGTGTTTTGTGTGAGGGAAGCACAAAGTTTGGCTGTTGCCAAAGGAGGTCCCAGAGGTGGTCTTCAGGGTGTGCAGCACAGTGCAATGGCACTGTAAAGATACAGTCTAGCAGAAAATGCCCATGTTTTGATAGATTTTCTACTTTCACTAAGTTTTATTTCTCCTATGTAAGATGGTTGGGGGAAAGCGGGTAGGGTACTTTTAATCTTTTTCAAGTGACTTACCTAGGACTTGATATCATCTGGGAAAAGATGCTTCTGCAGGTTGAACAAGATGAAACCAGAGATCAGCAGCAACTGGGAAAGCAACAGGGAGTTTGCTTTATCAACACTGCTTGCTGTGCTAACTTGTGTTTTGAAACCTTTCAGAGTAGTTCAGTCCTGCTTGAGATTATGCTGCTGCAGCCCGGAGCTGTTAAAACAGCAGGAAGCTTTATGTACTCTAGTCTTTGTTCTAGGGGAAAACAAGAGTTTCATCCCCTCGTTCTCTGTGTGGATCTGAAGCTGCAAGCCTGTTGTAAAAACGTGCCCCGTGTGTCCCTTTGTTCTTCAGGCTGGTCTCCTGGCCATAATGGCTCAGCTGGGGTGCTATGTCCCTGCGGACGCCTGCAGGCTCACGCCCATCGACAGGGTGTTTACACGGCTCGGCGCCTCAGACAGAATTATGGCGGGTGAGTTGCTCCAAAGGGCTTTTGCCACCCCTGGAGTTTCTTCTCTTGCTTTGAGTGCCAAGTTGGAAAGGGGACACTATGTTGATTTTGCAGGGAGAATTGGGCACTAACCTGT
This sequence comes from Acropternis orthonyx, assembly GCA_035583155.1. Lineage (NCBI taxonomy): Eukaryota > Metazoa > Chordata > Aves > Passeriformes > Rhinocryptidae > Acropternis > Acropternis orthonyx. Next base: position 12,895,801 of record JAWWEU010000111.1, on the reverse strand, counting down.
TGTCTCTCATTGTTCAGAGTGAAAACAGGATTGTAGTTGTGCTTTATTTCTTTCACAAGCATGTCCTTCATTTTTTTTGACAGACACATAGGATCACTTTTAATGAATTTTAATATTAAAAGCCTATCTCCCAGCTGGATGCAAGTCTGAGGAATATCTTTTTGGATATTGTAAAGTTGATTATATTCTACTCACATTGGTATCTTTTTCTAAGTGTTCTGGAATAGGACAGTGATATTTGGGTAGCTGTTGTAGAGGAGTTTTTGTACATTCTTGGCAAGACTAGAAGTCCTTTGTTTCAGTCAGAATGACTTATGTCTGAAATCTGATTTCTTCAGTTGAGGAGGAGGAGGCAGGCTTCCTTCTTGGAAGCAGTAGTTGACAATTCTTGGAGTATTTTGTCTGTTTAATAGAGAGGAGGACACAAGTGGAGGATGACACAATTGGAATGGGAAGTCTGACTGTGGTGGTGGGCAAAGTTCATGGGGCTAGAAAAACAAAATCAGTGTTGTAAGAACTGCTCATTTAAGGAGGGCACAGATTTTCTGTGATCTCTCTGATGAAAAATATGGGTCAGTGAATATGAAAGGAGTTATGCCTACTGGACTTGTTGCACATAAGGAATTTGGAAATTAATCATTCTGAGTTCTTAATTAAAAAAATTATTTACACTTCCCCAAATCAAGGCATTTCTTTGCAGCTAGAGAATGTTATTAAGGTTTTCTCTACCAAGCTAGTTTCCAGTTTGTTTTATTTCAGTACAAAACCAAATCTTAAGTGTAGAAGAAAAGGTATGCTTTTCCTGCATAAGAGATGGCCTAGCAAAGTGTACCTTTTTCAAATTTTTTTTCTATCAGCTGAGAACTTTTCCAAATATGTGTACCAGTGTTTTAACATTTGATATTGTGAGGCTGAATGTTGCACAGAACCAGCTTAGAGATCTGGTCTTGATGCGTAAGTTTGCACACTCTGTAGACATGAAAGCACAGCAAAAGTTGTTCCATGGCAGTCACTCTGGAATGGATGTCAACAGGAGTTTTATGAAGTTAATTTTTTAAGCAATGGAATTTTAAAATTGCTTGTGCAATTTTAGGGCTTTATTTTCTAAAGTGAATAAATGGTTATTCTTAAACATTGTTAAAAACATACTCAGTCTTGGAAATTTCCTTAAATAAATGCAGAAAATCAGGATTGGTGGACACTGCTTAATAATTCATGTTGGAAAACTTCTGCTAGAGCAAAGCAGTGCTTGTGCAGCATGAGTACAGGAAGTAAATGCTTGCCTTTAATGGAATAAATTACATTAATTGCTGGTGGTTGTGATTATTTGTAATGAACCCTACAAAGAACTAATAAATTCAGACTTTATACGTGTGCATTTATCATATGCAAGGGTGGGAATAATTGTGTGCTTCTGCTTGTAATCTGCTAAAACCAATTTCAGGTTTAAATTTCAAGCCTTGTATTATCTGGGTTGCTGAAACTCCCATGAGATGTTCAAGCCTCAGCAGCAGAGTGTTTCTTTTGTCATGCTTCACTCAAGTGAAGTGTGTACAAATAAAGCCTTTATTATCCAAATAATTTGTTACCTTATGACATCACAACAAAATCAGTAATTCTAGTCTCTTAAAGATTTTCTGCTTGCTTTTTCACTGAAAAGCCACACACCTTAGGCCTGTCTTGTGCACTTGGAGCAATAAGGGGCCAAAGATTCCCCCTGTCTTGTATCCTTTGTGCCCCTGGTTTTTGTCCAGGTGGTATAGTTGGTGAGTGCTATTAAAGGTAGGCAGATATGGTGACCTGTACTCATGTCTATGCCTGTATACTGTTAAGGAACCAAACCCTGCTTTTTCTGGCAAATGGAAGCCCACCATTTTCACACTGGAAAAAAATGCTTTGTTTTTGTTCAATTTTGGTTTGTTGTTGCGTTTTACTTTGGCTTAACCAAGATTCTAGTGCAGATTAAATGGGGGTTGAGTTGTGGTTTTCAGGTCTTTGACTACTTCATGGTGTCTTTTTTTGTCACTTCCTTTAAAGGTGAAAGTACCTTCTTTGTTGAATTGAGTGAGACTTCCAGCATTCTCCAGCATGCAACAAAACATTCCCTTGTTCTTGTGGATGAACTGGGTAATTACTCTGTAGTTTTAACATAATGCTCCTGGATATTTAACTGGTGTCTAATCCTCTAAAATGTGTACTGCAGGAACTGATATACCACCTCCCACCCCACATCATTATCCTATTTCCAGCTCTGGTTCCTGCTTTTTCTTTGCATAATTAGTTGCAGCAAACCTTGGAGAGCAGAACCATCTTTTTCTGCAGTGCAGAGGAGTGTGATTGTTACAGGGAAGATGCTTGGGTCACTTCCCCAGTGATCCTAGTGGCTCGCACCACACACTGCTGTTTGTCCACCATTGCAGTGCAGAGGGAGACAAACACTGTCTCTAGAAAAGCACCTCTACCTCTGGTTCTTCATTTTAACAATTAATGGGATGCATGTCTCTCAGCAATAGCAAGTAAACTAAGGATTTGATTTACTCTGCTGCTTCTGTTCCCAAGTATGCCAAGCTCTCCTGTTGTTTCTCCAGGCAGAGGCACAGCTACTTTTGATGGGACAGCTATAGCGAGTGCTGTTGTGAAGGAATTGGCAGAGAAAATCAAGTGTCGGACACTGTTCTCCACTCACTACCACTCCCTGGTGGAGGACCATTCCTATAGCGTGGCCGTGCGCCTGGGACACATGGTACGTGCAGGTGCAGGACCAAAGAATGGGATTTTTCCTTGGGGCTGGCAGGTCCCATGCTGTGCAGGCTTTCCTGTGCTCTTCTGACCAGAGTCACAGGCATTTTGAGAAAAGGACATGATGTCCCATGTATTTATTAGGCTCTAGGTCTGTACTGCAAACACTGACTTGTAACTTGCACTTTCTAGGCTTGCATGGTTGAAAATGAGAGTGAAGATCCAAGCCAGGAGACAATTACATTCCTGTACAAGTTCATTGAAGGAGCATGCCCAAAGAGCTATGGCTTCAATGCAGCAAGACTTGCAGATATTCCAGATGAAGTTATTCAGAAGGGACACAGAAAAGCCAAGGAGTTTGAAAAAACAACTCTTTCACTGAGAGTATTTAGGTAAGGCCTTGGGTTTCTGTATTTAAGTTGCACATTACTTAGTAGGCAGGCACCTGTTTTAAAATTTGGGGAGTGGTGCTTGCTCATTCTCACAGCCATGGGGGCAGTTACAACTGCTTTTGGGACTATCAAATGTATTTCACAGGGAGGGAGGGAGGTACTGCAGGAAAGCAGATATGATGAGCAATGCAGTATTTTATGCCAGTCTTAATTTGTACAGGGGTGCTAGGCTGGCTGTGCAGTGCTGGGGGACACTGGGGGGAGTACAGCAGTACTGGAGCCTCCACTGCTGGCAGCCTTTACACCAAGCCCCGCATCTGTGTCTCCTAAAGCTGTGCCACGAATGGGAAGCTTAAGCTCTGCCCCCATGTTCACTAAAGGTGTTTATTTCCCTTAGGTATCTGTGCCAGGTGGTGGATGGTACAACAAGTGATGCAAATGCTGTTCAGAAACTCACTGCAATGATCAACCACCTTTGAGAACATGCGGGTTTGTACGGGCGGTTTCTCAAAAACATGTTAAGAGACAACATTATGATCTAATAAACTTTATTTTTTAAAAATGACCATTTTTCCATTGTCTTTCCTAGGAAATTAAACCCTTTAATTCATACCTACCCTCTACATAATGGTTATTGAGTACTCCACAATATATTAAGTCTAGATGTTATGGTACATGCATACACTTTCAGGCTGTTGATTACCCACTGTCACCAATACACATAAATGGAAAAAAGCTATGAAACTGTATAGGGCTGTATATATACTTGTCTCAGCTTCATTAGAGCAGGAAATTGCTGTGATTTTTCCAGCAGGTTATGTAAGTAATGTCCAGACTGTTCAAAAAAAACTATGAACAGAGTAAAGTACAAGACTGTTTTGAGGAGACTTTCTACTGTGTACTTTAAAACATAGTAAAATTTCTTTCACAAAACTTAGTTACATGGGTACTTTGTTTTATAGTGCAGTATAGTCTAGGAAGTCTCATTAAAACACTCGCTTTTTTCTTTTTGTTAGGGTGGTTTGAGTACAGACTATTGCTGGGGCAGGGAAGGAGATTATTCTAACTTCAGAGGACACCAGAAAAATTGCTGGATATAATTTAAGATTAGTGTTTTCTCTTTCATAGAAAGAACGTACATACTGGGACATGAGTACAGTTACAGCAAGTCTAGGTGTGCTAACAAAACAGGACACATTCAAGTACAATAAGATTTTTTTGCTTGAAATTAGAAACAAACTACATGAGATTAAAGCATTAAAATCATATTTCTCAATCTGAATAAATGTTAAAAAATCAAAAGAAATGCAGAAGTGCTAGCTCACATTTTTACCATGTTACAAAAGCAATTGGTACCCATGTCCATAAAGGCAGCAACAAAGAATGCTGCTTGTCTACAGAATAGTACTACTGCAAATTGGACTGCGTTTCAATGCTACTTGTAAAAACACCAGCTCTCAGAAGTTGGTATCTGTACAAAATTGCAGCTTATTTTTCTTCACTTCTGTCCCTTCAAAGTCTTTGTTTACACAGTAATGCTAAAACGCCCAGTTCTGTTATCCTGAGTCAACATATTGCCACTTTCTTTTTTGGTAGGTTGAGCTCCATAGTGTCAACACCTCACACATCCGCTTTAATACAGTCTCTTTCTGCAGAAATGGGCAAGTGTAACTTCCTCCAAAAAAAAAGTTTTAATAGTTATGATATTAGAATGGCAGGACTTTCTTTCTGAACGGAATTCAGTTGTGCTGCAATGTATTAGATTCTATAGGTGGAGCAGAGTCATATAGTGTATCTGTATCGTGTGTAGGCTCTCCAGCAAGCGTACAGGGATTGGACAGTGTTCCAGCACCACAGTCACAGAAAAACCTAAAAAGAGAGAGCTCTTTAGTGCCTGCTTCCCTCATGCTGCCACACAACCCCACACCCTGGTTTGAAACATACCTATCATGTCTAATGAATTCTACATCATGTCCTTGATGGCACTTCTTAATGCAGTTCACACAGATGGCATTACGGTCTGTGGTATTGCAGGTGTGGCATCTGAAGGGAAAAGCAGCACATCAGGCATGAGCCAAAAACTGACAAGCTCTCAAGTGGAGGGCAGAACAGCACTAAAGGAAGGGGGTGCACAGGACTGTAAAGCTTAAGATTTGTACACAAACTTGGATTTCACAGCACACTTTTTGGTGCCTGTGTCGAAAACAGATGTACTGTGCAATCCCTCAGGCTGAGGTACACATTAACAATTTGTTTTCCTCAAGCCAACAGTACGTTCCAGACAAGGGGAACTTGTTCAATTCTGTTGTGTTGCTGTTGAAGAGTATGCACGTGTGTTCACAGACAATACAGCAACTGTTCTAGGGGCCTTGTTGGAAGAGGAATAGTGTTTATTTTAAAACTTAACTATAGGTGATGGGAAAGAACCTGTTACCTGTAGAAGTCATGCATCGGGTAGCTGGTGTAACTTGAGATCTTATATAAACACTGGCCTCTACTGACAGCTTTCTCTATGGCATCTTGATTGTTCATTATTTTGTTATCTGTTGGGGGAGGAAAAAGAAGTCCAGAACTAAGCACACAACACCTGGATCAATGACTTTTTTTTCCTTGAGGTGTTGAAGCAGAGGGCCCATTAGGAAGTTAGTTCTATTCCTACATTTTAGTTTTGGCATTTATGCATTTCAAATCGTTGATGCCAGCTCACAAGGCACGTGCCCAGAGTGTGGTGCACTCCTCAGGAGAGAAACACTGTTCTTCATTGCACACACAGCATAAAATTCCTGACAGCCTCCATTTAAATACTCTTTGTGAAGTGGCTTGTAAATAAATGGTTGCAGACACAAGCCTTCCTAGCAGGCTTAGGTTTTCTGCTGAGGAGCCTGAAACCTGAATGTTTAAAAGCCTCTAATCTACCAGAAGGACTTGCACATCCCATAAGAAGACAAAAAGGATAGCTCTTTTCCCAGCAGTTTAGGAATAAGGCACATTCCAACACAGTGGAAAGAGAAACTAGGTCTAACCAGCTCCAGCATTTGAAAGATGTGTTCAAGGCACAGCAAATTTGATAATCTCTGTTTTTCAGCTACTAGAGCTTGCATCAAGTCCCAAAGTGCACCTCAAACTAGCTTTGCCCGCTCCCAATAGCATCATGGCACCAACTGATGCCATCACAAAGCCCAGGAGCTGTGACATGGGAAGCCAGAGCTTGTTTTTAAAGTGGTGTAAAGGATCCACAGGAAAAGGCTTAATATTACAGCCAAGCATGTAAAAATTTTGCAAACAACCTTTTTCTTCTAGAATAGCCTCCTGGAGCTGTCTAGCATTCAAACCACCATTCCCATCTCCTTCAAGTGGATCTTGTCTCATGCACACTTCCCCACTATACATGAGAATTTTATGTATGTAAACTGTTCCTATTTTCTGAAAAAAGTGATTTGGGATTGTGAATATTCATGCTTTTAGATCCTAAAAGTGAGGCATGTTTGTTTCCTGGACGCTTGTTTTTGGATATGTGAGAAAAGACTTTCCATTGTACTAACAGAACTGGAGTTTGAGATGGGCCAAAGATCAGTAATCAGTTCAGAAGCTATTTTGAGACAGAAGATCTAATAACAGTTTTAATATGATAGGAAAACCTTAAACTACGTTTGAAAGTGTCTGTCTAAAAATCTAAATGCAGCTTAACTTGGCTCATTAGCTTCAGCTGAAACTCTTAGCCACAACTCAGCTTAAGGTGGTAACCAAATCTGAGCCACAAAGGATGCGATAAACCCAAGACCAGCACCAAGGAAAAAAATGGCAAGTGAACAAACACAACCAAGGAGGGCTCAGGCTCACCTTTCATCGTGACATTGACACCAGATGCTAGAAATAAACCTCCAAAGCGGTTGTTGAAAATCTGATTGCCTTCTAATGTTGCAGTTGCATGATTTGTTATTTCGATACCTTTATTGGGTCGGGGAAACAAAGAAGAGAAAATACAGTGGCAAAGTTAAATCCTTAGTCATTGTGCATTTGTACCTCTCTCGCAAGCTACAGTTTGTTCCTTATGTTTTTAAAACAGGGGGAAACTGCACTGCAATTTGTTATAAAACCGAGGTTCAATTGCTGCTCTTGAATCCTTCTACAGAGCCACAGCTGGCACAGTTTCTGGGAGGGACAACACACTACTAGCTTATCTGATAACAAAACAGTACTATGATCATGTATATTTTTCAAGGGGGATATGATTTTTGGGTGCTTAAAGCTGTCATCTTCATGTATATGTGGAAGTTCTCGTGCACATATCTTACCCTTTTTAAAATATCTTTTTTAAAAGGTTCTCAAGATGGGAACCTAAAATCATTTAACTCTTAGTTTTTATCAATAACCCGTGTCTTCCAAGTCATTTGTCCGGGACTGCTCTTGACAGCAACCTATCCTTCCCCCCCACCACACTGAAAGAACACCTTTAGAGGCTCTTCTCAGAAAACTTGCTTCTTCTGAAAGAAAGATGGGAGAAAACTCAAGAATGCAATTTTAGTTGGAATGGAATGGAATGAAAGAAGTATGGAACTGTGATGATTAAAAGTAAATTGCAAAAAAATCACTGTTAAACATTCTTCATCTCTTCTGGAGTAAGAAACACTTGTATTTGTAATTTTTCTGGTTTATGGAGTGTTAAAAGTCGAACTTGAGAAGCAATTCAAATCTCTTCAAAATGTGTATTTGCTCAGTTTCCTAGGTTTTAAAGCAGTGATAAAATATTCAAAACAGCATCCAGCAGATAACTATGAATATGTCCCAGACAACTTTTATCAATTACTTTTAAAATAACACAATGAAAAAGTATTTCATAAAAAAATTACAAGACAGAATGTGTCACTTCTCCACTTGTTAGTAATTCCAAAGACTGCTGTAAATACATTCTGGCTACAATTCTGAATTCTCAAACAACTTCTAGAATACACTGAAGGATATTCCAGTCTCTGTTATAAGTACCATAGAGTAAAGAAACCCAAGAGTTAGCTTTGTGAAGAGCTTACCCCAAGCTCTAACACTTCCAAATTTGATTTAAACAACACAAACCTGCAGCAAATCCATCAAATATTCGGTTTTTCCTTAGCACAGGGTGGCTATTGGTGCTGATAAGAACACCAGCTTGAGCATTCCTGAAGATATCGTTCTCTTCCAGAAGACCTACCACAGATCAACAAACATGACATTTGAACTCGGTAACATTTCCTGACCCATAACCATTCTGTCAAATACTTCAAAAGACCTCATCTGTCACCATCCTGCTAATTCCTTTTATTTGGAGAATACCCACCAATAGCACTGAAGATAGTGATACAAGTTTAACGTAATTCACCTTGGAAGAGTATTTTTTCAGTATACAGTATAGAATTTGGGATAATAAGCCACATTACAGAGAACTAAGTCTTTTAGCTTTCCAAATTTTTCTTCAATTTTTTCAACACCTTTCTGTTCTTGTTTTCTAAAACAAGCAACCTGCTAAAGCCAAGCTTCACCTGAATATTTTTGTTATTACAAGACAGGATTACTTTGAAATGCTTAACTTAAAATTAAAGTTCATTTACAGCACGAGATTATCTACAAAATATCCTAAGCTAGTATCAGGATACACAAGTCAGGACATCTCAGAGAGGGATCACTTCTAGGTTTACAAATACACAAGAGATTCCTTAGGGAACTGTCTTCCCTCCCCCCCCCTAAATCTTGGACAATGGCAGAACCTGAACTTTTCAAGTGCATGATTGTGGCTGCATGACTTGAATTCAATACTGTGTTTCAGTCAAATAGCAAAGCTTAGAAAAGCAGACGGGATAAAAGTACTGTCCTACGCAGCAATCTAACAGTCGTCTTGGATGAGATTAATTACTTCTCTGCCTCCCACAAATTTCAGTATTACTGATGTAATTAAGGCTAAAAAGCATTTGGGTATGTTTGCTATAACTATTTTATTACTTCAGAAGACAAGAGCTATGTTTCTAAAGAGCACTTTAAAAAGGACACAGCTTAATCTGAAATTAAACTCTTATCCAGAATGTCCAGTGTACGCCAGTAAGGGAAAAAAACTACCTCTTCCCCCATTAAATATACAGATGCCTCCATCTCTTCCATCATGGATTTTATTTCTTCTTAATGTAGGATTACTGTCTGTTTTAATCCATACACCAGCCATTGCATTATCAAAAATTTCATTGTCCTCTATAAATCCAAGTCCTAAAATTGAAGAAAGGGTAGAAAAAAATAAAAAGGATAATAAATGACAAGAGTTAACATTGCAGAACATAAACAATTCTGGACAAACATGAAAAACAAACCTACCAGAATTATAGACAAGAATACCACCATTCTGACCACCCCAGATCTTGTTGCGTCTAATTTTGGGGTTGCTTCCAGTTCTAGAGTAAAATGCAAGCAAAATAGTAATTTAGAACAGTTTATTATATCCCAAGGCCAAACACTTAAAACACATCTAAAGAACTGCCATATAGATCTCACTGTTAAAAATTTTAGTAAAATATGGTTCTTTCCAAACATGCAAACTATTTTAGCTTTACAGATTTCAAGGGCCACACATTCTAGTCAATATCCAGGCTGTGTAAGTGATAACTTCCTTGTAGGCTAAACCAGAGGGGATTCACATTATAGGGATTTCAAAAAAAAGTTGTTTTTATAAAAAAAATGACAAGAACAGTTAAAAAGAAACAAAAGAGCACAAAGCAAGCTACATCTGTTTTGGTATAAAATCAGAACAAATGTTACCTTATCTGAACCCCTGAGTACATGTGATTATAGATGTCATTGTCTTCTAACACGCCATGTCCATTGTCATAAAAATAAACTCCAACCTAACACATTAAGAATGAAATTATTAGTTCCAAAGTAATGAGGCATAAAACCACAGACTTTCTTTGCTGTGGCCCCCTTGTAACCAGAGAGCAACACTCACTTGTTTTCCACTGTGTATTCTGTTTCTCCTCAAGACTGGAGTGCTCCCTGTTGTCACCCAGACTCCAGCCAAAGTATTGCTGTAAACTTCATTTTCCTCAATCACACCTTGTCCTTTTTCATGCTAAATACAAGATACTAAGAGTTGAGAAAACCTGCTAATCACCAATACCGGTTTTCCTGATGTACGCATCCCTCCCCAACATGGATTCTTTACTGTAGCAAAGTAATTCCTTTCTATTTGAGTACATTTTTTTCTTTTTTTAAAAAAAAACCAGCACATCATGATTTTAAATGTTTGCCATGAAATGAAGCACACCCTGCATGTAAATCATTATATTTCAAGGCTCTGCAGTGGTATTTGCAAATCTCTGCTGGCTGTTGGTAGTGTGGCTGCTCCCCAGTGCCACACACTCACATGAAAGCCCTGGCATGTGGCTCCTAAACCTGCACCCAGCCCTGTCCACCAGATGGACAAAGACCTGTCAGCACTATCTCCACTACATGTTTTGGCTCAGAGGTAAAGCACCAGTGTTCTCAGTCAGGGGAAGCTGTTCTGGTCAGATTTATACAATGAACAGATGAAGCTGCACACCTGCAGCATTACCTGAACCTTAGGTAACTTTTGGTAGACAGCTACACAAATTTTTCTCAAAATCTGATACTGCTAAAGGGAACCTGACAGCTCTTTCACTCTTTCAGTTCAGTCAGCAGAGCCTTGAACACACTGGAAATTGTGCTTTATTCCCCACTTCTACAATATACAACTGTACAGAAATTGCAGTGTAAATCACCCTGAAGGCATTACACACACACACACACACACACACACACACAACCAAACAAAAACAACAAAAAAACCCACCACCACAAAACCAACCCAAACAAAAACAACAAAACCCCAAACAAAACAACACAAAAACAAAAAACCCAAACCCACCACTTCTCTCCGGCTAGTGGTAAACACATTACCTTCCAAAAGAGTTGACTTCTATTTTTTTTTTAATAATGACATACTACAATGAAAACTAAGCCTTTTCAAAAAGCTTTTAACCAAGAAATGATGAAATTCTGTAATCTATTCCATTTTAAATATTTTACTCTGTAATAGGAATAATTTAGTGGCATTCACAAAAGCCTTCATCTTTTAAATATCAGCACCAGCTTCAGTCTCTCACAATGAACCTGGTTTAGAACATAAGAAACTCCATCACCATAAGCAAAAACACTTTACAGAGTACTCTAATGTTTATGAAACAGAACACAAGTTTGTATGCCTATCTGTAGGTTGTACTTACAACGTAAATTCCACCATGTTGACCATCATGAATCTTGTTGTGTCGAACTATGGGACAGCTGTTTGTTCGAATCTGTATTCCTGCTAATGCATTACCTGTTAACAAAGGCATTATTTAATACAACTTAGAGACTCATTTTTCTTGGAATTCAAGGTGCAACAAGCAAATCAGCTTACCATAAATGTCATTTCCTTCAATAAGGCCTCTTCCATCACCAAAGATATAAACACCACCTTGATTCCCATTAAAAATTGCATTGCCCCTAGGAAACAAAAAAAATCCACATTATGAAGTGGTTCAAATACACTGTACAATACTACACATACATGTAGTGTCTAGGACTGTACACTATACAGATTTAAAATAAAGACCTTACGTTCTCTTGCTTTGAGAAAGATCTATCTCCAAGTGTGTACACAAATTATAGTTCAACTGAATGCAGAAATTTCATTTCTACATATACAGTAATATTTACAGTTCATTGTAAGTAAATGAAATTAAAGTGCACTTCTCCCATCCCCACCTAATCTCTTCTTCTAAGTACTGAAATAACAATGAAGAAAACTATACCTTATTGTTGGGTCACTGTTTGAGGTAATCCAAACACCTGCAAAATTGTTTGCATAGATTTTGTTCTCTATGAATTGTCCTCTTCCTTTTTCATGAACATAGATTCCTCCAGTCTGGCCATGATGGATTTCACACCGCACTACTGTTGGATTGGCATATGCTTTCACTTCAAAGCCTGCTATCCTGTTCCTATGTATGTTGCAGCTTTCAAAATAACCCTTAAGACACAAAACATGCAGTTTCCTTTAAAAGCCCTTTTCAAAATGAAGGCTATTCCCTCCCCACCCTCTCTTCTGAATACAATCCTCATTTAAAAGTAAACAATACCAAAACTGACAACACATAAGTACTTATACAGCTAATTAAAACAACTACTGCCACTATATAATTCCATTTTTCCCAAAATAAAATACTGTGTTTGCACTGCTATTTATTATTACCGATGGAATATCAATAACAAATGGCAACTCTCGATATAGCACCTTAAACAGGACTCAGTATCACATTTCCTCAGCAGCTCCTACTGATCAGTCTCCTTTCAAAGCCCATAAAGCCCACAAGCCCAACACAAAGCAGACAGTGCTATGGAGAATACTACCTACTTACTTTCAGACCAAGAACTATATATATTTGGTAAAAAAATGGTTTACTTAGGAAGAAGTGTGCTAAATTTCTTTAAAACAACTGGTCAAAATAAATAAATATGAATGTGGGAGTTCAGTAATTTTGTCAGCGCTGGACTGAGTGGCCAACTGGCAAACTTTTATCCCTTTGTCCCTTTTTTCGAATGGTGTACACTTCCACTCAGACACTGCAGTAGTAGCAAGAGGCCTGCAACAGAACTGTATTTAAATAAGTGCATTATAAACAGCATAGCTATGGAAAGGAAAAAAAATAAAAGGCCGCTGCACAAATCCATCCCAGGCATGCTCCTTCTATGCCAACAAGCACTTGTATAGCAGCACAATAAACTGGTCCATCTGAAAATTAATCTGGCAAAATAGCTGTTTTCTGCCCAATGATTTCTCTGATTCTAATTCACTCCACAGCCTTGCAAAGTAACTGTGTCAGTCCTTTGAGGGCATTTTTCTGAAATGTTCTCAGAACACATCCTGATACTCAAATTCAACCTGTTCTTGAGGTGAACTTTAATAGTATTTCATGCCCATTTTGCCCAACCAAAACAAGAGAAACTAAACAACTGGAAGACAAGAAGCCTCTCTTCCTGGAGATGGTAGACGATCGCCAAGTGGTGTTTTAATTTGTGGCTGGCCTAGATGCAACTCTTGAAAGCTCTAACCCAGACTATTGCCAGCAAGCAGCTGCAAAGGGTGCAACTATAAACAGAGCACATGACATTCAGAGCAGGACTCTGCTGCTGACAACCAACCAAAACTGCACTGTCCCTTACATCCAAGACCACGGTTCAAAGAGAAAGTGAACCAGTGTTACTTCTTTCTTTTCTCCTAGGCATCTGTCTCTCTCTGTGCCCTGCAAATCCTTCCATAGTATAAACAATCTATATGATTCCAGACCTAGCTGTAGCAGTAAGTCTTCATAATGCAAAAAAGTACCTGTTTAATGAACACATATATAGGTAAAACATCTGACTCAACAGCAAAGGGCCACAACTTTCATTGATCTTGGTCACCCTCATAGGCACCTCATCCAAACACCATTTTTCCTGTAGCCACTAAGTTAGTTATTTAGACTCACTCATCATGAGACTTGTTATACTTGTGAACTAAAAAAAAAAAAAAAAAAAAAAAGCACAGTTCCTGCTACTGCTCAGAGTACAGAGTAACTGGATTCCAGTGTTTGTACTCACATGATCTACCACCAGAAACATCTCATGCCTGGAGCTTCTACTACTTATCACGTGGAAATTACTCAACTTACTGGCAACCCAGGTATTTGGCACCCTGCTTCACTGTGCTGTGAATTGCTATGGCACTCCATCAAACATTTTGATTACAAAAAAGCAGAAATAAATCCAGTTCAACAAGAAAGTCAAGACAACATGCACCTCCTCTCCTTACTCTGAGAATTGCAGCCAGGAAAGACACTGCATGGAATAACCATTCTGCAAAAATGTACTATCCCATGTGCACAGCTTAGCTCCCCACACTCCTCTGGATGACAAATAAAGTCAAATGGAACATGCCTACATTCTGCAAATATTCAGAATATGACTCTGAAGAAATCCAATCCCCAAGCAAGTCAAGATGTGTTCTCAAGGAAGCTACGCACTAACAGACATGGGAATGTAAAGATCTCCTCAGAAATACACACACCTTCATGCCAACAAGCAAGTCTTCTGGACTTTTTATCTCCAATGGAAACACTTTTCCCCCCCCTCATTTTCTCTTAAAATGATGGCCTCAGAGAAACTTAAGAAAGATGACAATTAGGCATAAAAGCAAGCTTGATTCTCTTAGTAGAATACAAAATTTCCATTAAAATATTACTAAACATGGTCTGATACCTTTTTAATTGCCTCACACATTACCCTTCCTTTGAGTGCCAAATATGTTGTGACTACAGCACAGTGATGAAAGAGATATTTCAGTGCATTTCATCACAGCCATTTTGGATGCCATGTAGAAGTTGCAAACACACAGCCTTTATCATGTGGTCTGCATTATCTTCATAAGCTGCAGCAAGCACTGTTATTTAACAGCATGGAAATTTTGGTTAAAATACTTTTAATTCTTGAAAACAGTATTATATACTGTGTAGCTTTTCAACTTGCTTGGAAACGAAGTGAAAGAGAAGGCTCCTTCACTTCTGCTTGTATCCTGGTGTATCTACATAATATGCAACTTCCGGGAGGAACACAAGAGGTACCTGTAGGTACACTGTGCTCTGCCCACTATATCCTAAGAATACCATAACATCACTTGACAGCAGAGCACAAGTGTCGTTTTTTCAGAAAGCAGAAAATGTAGCCTTGAAAATTACTGTTCTTCCACCTTCTCAAAAAAAAATGCTGGACTGCTGATTCAGAAAAAGAATGAGAATTTGCTGTTAAGCCTCTGTGAAGGAAATGTTCCTCCAAAGGAGGAGAATAACAAACTACATCTGTTTGTCAGATTACTTTATAAGGCTGACGGCTGGGTCAGAAAGTCAAGGCCTTATGCTAGGTAAGATCGTGTAACATTCAATACTCATGAAAAGAAACTGCATTAAAGAACCCAGTCCAGCTCACCTAGAGTCAGCTTAAGCTGAACTGCTGGCTTTGAGCTGTCATGGTTAAATCCAAAGATTTCCACACCTGTGGAGACCATGTCTGACCATTACCTGTGTGCATCATTATTAAACTGAATTCAAGCAAACCAACAGAACTGCTGTTTACAACAAACATGTGCTCTTCCACAGTCCTAAGCAATCACCTCATTCCCAGACCTTCTATGCCATTCTTTGTTGATACCAACAACTTTTTTGGCCCAAATTCACCCTGCTACAGAGAGCTAAATCTTATTTCAGCCTCTCAAATGACCCTGGCAATCCCTGGTACCTTTTCAGCCACCACAGCCACTTCCCTTCAAAAGGCATTGTTGTGACTTTGAACTACAGTGTCTCAAAGACGTCTAGTGATGAACTTCTGGATCCCAAGAAATCATACACAGTGGTTCAGACAACATTTTCTCTTTGGAAAATTCACAAGTATTTTTTTAACAATGAACTTGTATGGAGATAAATGATCTATTATCCACAGGGCCCAGTAACTGTTTGCTAACCCAGAGCTTACTGCCAGCTCCAGCTATAATCAGTACCACTATTAGACACAGCCTGCTCCTTTTTTACCACTTCTGTCTCACAGCACACAGTCTCCCAAGCCCACAGCGCTTAAGCTCTGTCCAGATGTTGGGCAGCTCAAGCCCAGATCCTTTATAGAGACTCTGCCAAGGAAGCTATTTAAGGTCAGGTACGTCAATACCCCTTCTCTGCATAGAGGGATTGCAAGCTTTATCCTGCCTTCACTCCCTTCTAAGACTCATGCTCAAGTGTGCTGGGTATTTCACTTGTGCTTTGTGGTGGTTCCTGGTTATCATCAATGATCAGAATCCTGGACAACACAGCACCTGGCAGTGCCAGGACTGCCAAGAAAAAAAGACCCCTATGATTAAGAAGGAAAAAGGATAGAGGATCCATGTGGAAAAAGTATTACAATATTACACAAAAATACCAAGTGTAAGGAAACTCAAAATACCTTTGCAGTCGCTTCCGGCTTGAAAAATCCTAACTGTTAAAAAGCAGCTCTGTACATCAGATTTATTTAAAATGCCAGGCAAAGCACTGGCTGTGTGCACAAGACGACAGCTACAGTGACAGAAAGTGTGGGCAAAAATGCACTGCTGCAGCCTGTTAAGATCTGAGCAGGTAAAATAATCACAAACCCCACAGGAATGATAAATGTTGATGTTTCCACATGGTACACAGTGAACAGAAAAAGATGAGATGACAAGGATGGGTTCCTGAGCAGCTAGACAAGCTCAGAAGACTTTTTGCATCAAGACGAACTCAGTAATTGAACTCTGATGTTTTTTTCTTTCTGCATATTGTCTAGTTTAACCAACACTGCTATGAGGATTAAAATTTTAAAAACTATGGGATTTTGTTTGCTGCTCTTAGAGGAGTTTTCCCCCCATTTATTTCTAAAGAAACTACTTTTTCTTTCTGTCTCAAAGACCACAATACTACAGAAACACTGAGTTATTTCATGCTACTGTTTGAACAACAGAGGTGTTTAAAAAACAACCTTTAAAAAAAAGATAATTGTGCAAGCTTCCTAAAGATTTAATAACACTGGTATGCCCAACAAGGTTAGGAAAAAAAAAAGAAAAAAAAAAAAAGAAAAAACAACAGGAGATCAAGGTAGGTAAAAATTAACTGCTGAAGAGTATCTGACTGTGCCAATTTAATCAAATAGCAATTAGAAATGTGACTGAAAACAAAGCAAAAAATGTTTATAAAAACTTGCATCCCAAAGCCTGGAATAGTGTTTATTTGAAAGTTGGTGCATTTTATAAAAATTCAACTGCAACATAAAGAAAATCACATCCAAGATGAAAAACAAACCCTTTATTTTTAGTGCACAGCAAAAGGCCAATTGAGTTTTTAACGTAACTGATATATGTCTAATTTTTTTTTTAACTCTATATACACATTACTTTAAAATTGTCTGATTTGTAGTATTTAAAAGACTGAGCTGTAAACTAGTCACAATCACCCAACTTAGACACATGCTGCTATACTCCTATTTCATCAGGAAAAAAAAAAAACACTTCAAAGCAATAATGAGTGCTATGTTTCTCATTTGGGAGCAATGAAAATGAAGACTTATGCTTGGATCTGAGCTTTAAACTGTAAAATTATGTTTATTCTAACACTAAGTTAGAACTTCTCTGTTGTTTGCATACAGCTACTAAGTACAATTTATGAAAGATGCCTGGTAGCTTGTCTCAGGCAACTGCAGGAGAGGTCAGGGTAAGGCACCAAGGGCTGCCAATGCCATGCTGTGTTTTTAATGTCTGTTTGTTAAATATCTGACACAACACTAAGGCAAACATCAGAATATTGCCAGTTTAGAAATAAGAGGTTAAGTTTCTACCAGTATCAAAACACAAAGAATACTCTGAGAAAACATGAAAGTGAACAACTGAAAAACAAAGCACTCTTGAACCTCTTGGAGCCAGCACTCCAGCACAGAAACCCGCAGGAAAAGAACGTGTAGGGTAGGAATTCAGCACTGGAATGTACTTCTCCAACTTCACAGTCAAAAACAATACTTTTTTTTTTAAAAAATACATCACCCAAAATAAAAGAAGTGGAGCAAGTGAATATAGAAAATCCATTAATTTGTTTAGGTATATAGGATTTGTATTTGAAAGATACTATGTCACTTTGTCACTTAACGAGTATGTAAATATAACCCGTGATGTCATTTCATTAACTCTATCACTAGGCACGATGCATAAGAGAGGATGATGTCAAAGCAGACTTTGAGATGGGAAGGCACAGAATCTTTCAAAGGAGTCTATGGCTATGAAATATTTCAGTAATATTTGCAGCTGAGATAAATATTATTCACAGGTTCTCTTTAATGTGCTAATGTTTCCTCTAATGAAAAGAGAAACAGTTATTTCTATTCCATTTTGCTTGTGATATCACACTGATCACAGCATTGAAACAGGTATTTAATCAGTAAGAAAACAGATCAAATACACTTTTATTTAAAATTAATCAATTTAATTCAGCCTGGGTTATTTTTTTTTAATACTTCAATACTCATATATATATTATGTATACTTCAGTACTTAAACAAGAAGCAGCTCCTAGCCAGACTTTCCAATTAACCCTCAAGCCTACCCACAGACACCTCTCCTCCAGGAGTTACTGAAGCACTTTCCTTTACCAGTCTTTATGTAGCTGAAATCACTTCATTAAATGTTTGCAAGCCTATTTAAGTCTTGGAGGGACATATGGATATACGTATCCACTGAAGCAGATTAGCAGTGCTTGTTCAATGTTAGTACAGCTTAATACAGTCCAAACAATGAGATAATACAAAACAAAGACATATCAACTTAAGTTTGCCACCACTCTTTGCAAAACAGCCAAACAACTCCATCTCTAGAGAACAGAAAACTACGTAAAGCAATCCATCAGAAGTCTGCCAGCTGGGCATTCTTCTGGGCTGGTGTAATCTTGCCCAACACAGAACAAATATGCTCCTTAAGATGTAATTACAAGAGCAGAAAAGAGACACCTAACTGCAGAAACCCACCATGTTTCTCACCATCGACTGGCAAGAGGATTTTATGCCAGCAGCAAAAATAGCAGCTCTCTGTGACCTGTTTACCTTCCACTGAAACCAGAAAACTCCAAATCCAACAGCTAAAACTAAGCACTGCCTTGACCTTTTATCCTCACCTCCCCAGCAACCTGGGTGCAAAGGAGAAAGGCCTCACTAGTTTCTGTCCACACTGGGTTTTCTGTTAATATTATTTCCAGTCTGCCAACTCTCATCAAAAACCTGAGGAGATCTGGGTTAGAACTTGCTGAGGATGCACTTGATCCCACTGTCTATGTCACTGATGAATGGCAATGGTCCCAGTACAGACCACACGGGGACACCACTTGTCACCAATCTCCACCTGGACATTGAGCCCTTGGCATCTACCCTCTGGAGGCAACAATCCAAACAATTCCTCATCCACCAAACAGCCTATCCATGAAATCCACATTTTTCCAATTTACAGAGAAGGTCACTGGGTTGGTCAGGCAGGACTTGTCCTTAGCTGCAGCCATGCTGGCTGTCCCAAATCACATCCCTGTCCTCCAGGAGCCTTAGTAGAGCTTTTAAGGGGATCTGCTCCATGATCTTTCCAGGTACAGGGGTGAGGCTGACAGGTGGGAGTTCCCAGAGTCCTCCTTTCTATCCCTTTATTAAAAAGGGGCATGATGTTTCACCAGGACTTCATCTGACTGCCAAGACTTTCCAAGTATCATGGAGAGTGGTTTGGTAACCACATTAGCCAATTCCCTCGGGACTCGGGGAAGCATCTCATCAGGCCTCATAGACTGAGGTACATTCAGGTTCCTCAGGTGGTCACCAACCTGATCTTCCCTTACAGTGGGAGGGACTTTGCTCCCCACTCCCTGCCTTGTGGTCCATCCACTTGAGAGATGGGGAAGAAAGATTGCCAATGAAAACTGAGTCATGCTGGTCTCTTCCCTTCCTTTCCTGATTTCTTACACCTGGGGATCAAGAGCTCTTGCATCCTATGTAGAGGATCCTTAAAGATCTGCTATTTTAAAAGTTAACAGAAGAAAACTGCTTATTTTGCCAGCTGGGTGGGGGGAATTGGGACTTTGTCATTCAAGCAGGACAAACAATGATTTTGGCACTGTTTTGAAGCAATGCGGAATATTTTCCTAAAACAAAATAGCAAATAATCATCTTTTTTTTCAGTGGCAAAAATCCATTCTGTTTACTTCAAGGGCTATGAATCTTATTACTCACTAATTTACATGTACTTGGACATTATCATCTTCACCCCACACAAACATTTTAATGAAAGAAAGTCTGAATTCTGATAAGAAATTCTGTTTTAAAATTCCACAGCTAATTCCATGCTACAAAAGTCCTTCTTCCCAGAGAAGCTGGACACAGATGGTTTTGTAGTTTTAACATTAAAATAAGGTTAAGTCTCCACACAGCACGTTTTTTTTCTTTTCTAAATCTTCTAGCACCTTATTTTTTGTTCCATTTGAAAGGGAAAAGAATGAAGCATAAATATAAGCCTACCATTTACATCCTATTTCAAGAGGTATTTTGTCACTGCAAGATAATACACTGTAACAGGCTGCCAATCAATTGCAAAAAGGTTGCTTAAACCTCTTTCAGGTAAAATTGCCTGTAAAGTGAAATCTCCCACTGAAGGGCAAGAGAATATCAGTAGGCATGCTTTAAAGAATCTGTTCATAAGTAAAAGCATGGGTTTTTTTAAACAATTCTTCAATGACAAGCAAAATTTGAAGGCTTCAGTTATACAACATCTACATTTCTTTCTTCAAAGGAAAACATATATGTTACCATGCCATGGTCAAAAGTGAAAACGCCAACGTCACGTCCATGATGAATGTGATTCCGTCTGATAATGGGATTTCCATGGTTTTTAACCCAAATCCCTGCTAATGCATTATTGGATATCTCATTGTCCTCATATATTCCCTAGGAAATAAAAATGTAAATTAAGACAGGAATCAAGGATAGTAAACCATTTTATCAAAATAAAGAAATTCATATAGAACTTTACCTGTGCATGGTCTGTAATATAAAGTCCAACATTTTCACAGTCGCTGATGTTACAGTGTTTAATAGTGGGACAAGCTCCCTGGCCACTAACACATACCGCAGAGCCAACTGGAAGAAAACAGAACAGTTACCATAGCTTCAAAGCACAGTGTATTTATAAATAGTCTGGCAGTGCTTTCGCAAGAAAAGTTAGTGTGAACTGATATTTAAAGAAGATTCAGCGTGCCCAGTGCCAAACCATTGCAAGACACTGGCAGAAAAACACTAATGTCATCATTTTGCAGATGCAAAAACTGCAGTAGGAGTCGCTTTAAAATCACCCTGCCAAGGTTATACAGCTGCCAGGACAATGGTTTATATAATAATTCATGCTTATGAAAGTTCTCACTCATTTATTTCCCTACCTTAGGCCCACTGTATACGGACTGTTCACAATAAAGGACAACAGAAATATAACAAAAATCTATGCTAATTACTGCCTTGTTTTACTTCCCTTTAAACTTTCATAACTCAGTACTTCAAAGAGCCCAAATAAATAATAATTTTGTAGCACACAAAGACACACTGTCTACCCAGAGATGAGCAGGACACAAATGCACAATCTCAAGTACAGAAGTAAACATCAGAAACCAACAGGTCTCTTCCTGGTTGAGTTACAAAGCTCCTCAAATGATTTCAGCTACCATAGCATAACCTAGAAAAGAGACCTTTTTCAGTAAACTAGGACTCAAACTGCTCAGGATCTCAGCAGATCAGCTCAATTCCCTAAATCCCTTGAAGTATGAAAACATGAAATTCTGCAGCCACCAAAAATCAGCAGCAGATTCACACTGGTTTCTGAAAGGTAAGATCTCATCTCAGGGTACTTGGTCTATGTAACACTCATCTTCCCTGCAATTAAACCTCACTAAATAAGCAAGTCAGTACCTCCCTCTGTTAGTAAGTTTTCATATGTCCTTCTAGCAAAGTACCACAAAGACTGTACTTTAATAATTCACAGACTCATTTAAAGAGCTTATTTTTTTAATTTCCTAAAGATATTATTTTGATTGTCTAGTCTGACCTAATGAATAATACAGGCTATACTAACTCCCTGAATTAAGTCCTGCTTCAATTCTAGTGGAAAAAAACTTCAACATATCTCTCAGAAACAATTTTGACTGATTTCCAGCAACTGAGAAACCAGCATAAAGCTTGTTAGCTGCCTACAGGACTGTTACCCTTTTAATTTACACTTTCTCATCCAAATTCCTCCAGCTTTAGCATCCAGTTACTGGTTCTCTTTACACCAATGGATGCCACACCCAACACACACACATTTAGTGCAAGCAATTTTCTCCTTCTGCCTTCTCCTTGATGAAGAAACGAAGTGCAGTCAGCCTGTTCTTCACTACAACTGAATTTTTCTGCTTTACCTTATATGACACTTCATTGAACTGTTTCTACATTTTCCAATATGTTGCTATGGACACCAAGAAAGAGAACTTTATTCTGAAGTAGGACTAAGCAGAGGCGTTAACACAGTCTCTCTACTTCTACTCAGTATTCCCAAAGGTGTAACTAAGGGATCACATCAGTTCTTCTGGCCACTTGACTACCTGAGGGCTCGTATTTAGCAGTTTACCCACAGTGGTTCTTTACACTTTCCCCAGTTTTCCAGGAGGGAGGTTTATCACTTAGAACTAGGAACAAAAGAGAGCTTTGTGTATAACTTCACATTTGTCCAGACTTAATGTGAATAGTGTTTGACAGCCCAATTACCAAAAAGCTCATAGCAACTCATCCTCCTGGTTATTTATAATATGAACATACTGTAACTATATCCGTAATACTTTATAATACAAAGTCCTCATTGTCTGCAAGTCCCATCAATATGCATCTTATTTCTTCCCTGCAAAAGTCACTGAGTGGCTTAAATTCAAGAAGTCATCTTTGAAATAACCACAAAGAAAGCCATTTATAGTCATCCTGAAAGTTATTTTTCACTTATTTGGTGTGTGCTCTGGTAATTCCATAGAATTCTAATATTTTAAGGCACTATGCACTGAAGTCAAGTATTTTTCAAGGATCTGTGTAATTATACAGGGACTGCTGTCTTCTTTTAGTTAAAGAAAGTAATCAAAAATGCTAAGTGTGATGCAACCATTATAGCTTTCTGTAAATACACACTAACTTGACTCAGTCATAAATTTTAAATTCTTGATTGACTAAACCCCTGCATTTACTACCTCATTGTTCTACCCAGGATCAACAGACAGTAGTCTTGCCATACTTCATCCTGCATAGTCTCCCCCCATACTGCCTCCTCCAGGGACATACAACAGCACCTCACCTGGTTTTCAAGTTACTGTTGAGAGATAATAGGAACCCAGAGAATTTCTCGGCCAGTGCTTTTCAAACTCCTGCATGATTTCAGAATGTCTATTTTTACAGCTGTTTAACCTCATCCACAATTACTGTCAGGAGTGGAACATATTTCATTATCCCTCTAGGGTATGAGCACATTTGTCATTCCTGCCTATTCTCATTAAGTATGGAACAAAAATTACACAACACTTTGCCATTCAAATTTTTCCATTCTATGATGGATCAGCATCACTGCCAAAACTCCCTTTGTTCTCCAAATTAATCACCGCCTCTTCTAAAGACAGATATTGTATCTTGTCTTATTTATCAATTCCTTGTGGGGGTAAGGTGGTATTTTGATGGGGTTTTTGTAGTTTGGGGGAGGTCCCCACAGGTTCCTTCAATTTCTAACTTCCTGTTTCTATTAGCTGCTAATAGGTTCTCCTTTCTTGTATTTTATATTGTTTTCACTTCCTTTTCCCCTACCTCTTTTGGTGACACTGAGGAGCTATGGACTTTTAGGAACCCAGTGTGATGTTCTAGAAGCACACCTCTATCATATTTTCCTTATTTAAATGAAAGCAATCTTTATTCTGACTCACTTCACTGAACTTCAGTTGTGAGAAACTGATCCATTTTGGAGTACCAAGCAAATGTAGTACAGTTTAGGCTTTATTTGGTTTACTTAAAACATAAGGATTGCACACACTCATGCAGTATTTAAAATAAAAAGGCACACTGCTATCCACTACTGCTTTTATCCATCAAGGTGAGAACTAACACAGATTTCCTCCACAATGGATGCAACAGAATCTCTAGACTCAGGATCTTGCCATTTAAACTTTATTTAAAACTAGTTCAAAGATGAACTGGCAGCAAGAGACCTCCAGCTTAAAACAGCTGCACTTACCTGGATCCCACCTTTACATATTACATACATTAAAGCTTTTACATATGACATAATGTAGAAATATGCTTTAACACAATTAGGAGGCCTACAAAAAGGGTATCGAGCATGTATCAGGAAAGAGATTTTCAATGCTTATGGATCAGTATTTCAGAGATGTCAATGATTTGGAAACAGGAAATGCCTTTTCTGGTAGACTGCCATTCTTCCTCCCTTTTTAGACACACTCAATATTTCCTGAGTAGGTTCTAGCAAAGCTTGGTAGGATTTAAAAGTCAATAAAATTTAATAATCAATAAGCGATGATAGTAGAGCCTACACACAAACCTCCAAAATTGGTCAGAAATTTTAACTTTGGAGAAAAGAAGCCACAATTCAATATAGCAAACATTTCAAAATCCAGAGTCTTGAAGGGGGCAAAACTTTGAAACTCTCAGAAATAGTCTTTCATCATGAAAACTGGTCATAAAAAATTACCAATTATTAATAAACCACTTTCACCGAAATATCAAGACCTACTAGCTTATCTATAAGCACGCCTCAATATGAAGCCATGCAGCTTTTCAAACTACTTCTATAACCAAGCTGAATGTGGTCCAAGAAACTAATCTAATTCCTCTCATTTTTTGTCAGGGTCCCCAGCATTGGTATATAGGAAGTTCCAGAACAAATTTTCTTCATATGCTTCAGCTTCCCAGTATTTAGCATTAGAATTGAGATACTGAGAGCAGCTACCATTCTTTGTTCCTCTTTTGCCATTTTTATCATTTCCACATATTTGCTGATGTATTTCCAATAAAACAGATGATGATGCAAACCATAGAACTGCCACGACCAAGTGTAGTGTTTTATAGTCTAGAACCTCCAAGAAAGAGTCCATCTTCCTTCAGAAGGCACAGACAAGGAATCCTTCCACCACTCTATTTATCGTTCCCTGCAGTATTCGCTCCTTCACAGGTTGTACTAGGAAAGTATAATTTTTACATCTAGTTGGAAGATCTTTTTTTTCTTACCTCTGTGTTGAGCTGAGCAACCTCTATGCACAGTTTGCTCTATAGATCCATTCCCTTCCACTAGCTGAACTTGGTGATACAAGCTCATATTGCCATTTCCATGCAAAGACTCAGTATCTTAATTCTTCTGAACCACTTCTTTCTGACACTCCATTTCATCTGGTTGTGCTCAAACATGTTCAACTTGCCATGGCTTGTGTCTAGTGATTACAAACTGTCATGTCTTCTTGCCAATGACTAAACTGCCATCCAGCTTCTCATTTCCACAGACTCTGACCCATTCTTCCCTGAATCCAAACTACCAATGTATCCCAAATCCGGCAGTATGAACTCCTCATTGCCTCTGATGGTGAAATGAGTGTGTCTTTCAACAGCTCTGCCTGTACAGCTAGGTACTCATATTCTATGTCAAATCATTTCTCTTGAAAGTGAACCAAGCTCAGCAGTTACACTGCATGACTGTTTAACACCATCAGTCCTGTCAGCAAACATCACATACAAGTCCCACGTGTACCCCCTTCAAATGCCCCTCCTGCCAGCTACAACTAAAAATACCAAAACCAGGTAAGTTCACATAAACTGTCACTTCTTAGGTTTTAAACCAACTGCCCAGAGTCTGAACAGATTCAAACAGAAGCCAAGTATACCTTATCACAACAGTCTTGGACACAAAGAAATCACTGTAATAATGCCATTTCAAGGCAAGTAAGGCTTGCAGAACTGTGTTAAACATCTGCATCAGAAAGTGAAATATACCAAGAGCAATCATACTCAATTTGTGTGTTTCTTCAAACAATAAAAATCTACTAACCTGTACAAGTACTTCGAATAATACAGTGATCTATAATTGGACTGCAGTTCACGGTAATCTCTAAGCAGTGGTGTGCATTATGGTGCTGAGCAGATTTGTCATCAGGGTTGAACTGAAAAAGGAAGAAAACACAAAAATGTATTTAATTGCTCAGGCATTAAAATTTTTAAAAGATCTGCTGAAGTTTGATATTCTTACCCTGATTGTCATATATCCAACATAGGCATCTTCAGAACCCTCCATAAAAACGAAGGTGGAATCTCTAGTGTTTTCTATTATAACCTTATCTGCTACTTTTCCAGGTGCTGTAAAGAAAACAACTAGTAAGTCTTACGTTTATGTCACTAAAAAAAAAGAAAAAAAAATCTCAAGACTTGCAGAATTCTGTTCAAAGCAAAAAAGGAAAATTAACACTGTTGTGGACACATAAATAGCCTTTGTTTCAGAAGAATCTTAAAAACAAAGTTTCAGAGACAATGAAGAAACTAGTCTTTCACTAAGACAATCTGGCACTAATTTACTATGTAGTGCCACAAGAAAAACCTTCTTGCAAAGAGTTTTTGACCACTACTCGTGAGAAACTGAATTAACAGTTTAAACTTGGATACCAGGCTAGAGGCACTTTAGTTCTGTTCGGAGTACAACTTATTTTGGTATTCTAAACCCTTTTATTAAAGCTAAAAATCACACATTCCCCATCACTAATTCAAACCACTATTCAGTAATCTGCTCATGACCTACAAGTGACCTCCTCATACTTCTCAAATGTAGGATTCACAGTTTTGAATTTGTATCTTCATAATTAGTCAGGGGAAAAAAAATCTTATTGAATTAGACTGACCTATACTACTTCAAGTAGGTACAGAAGGTTTCAAAGTGGTTCATTTGCAAGTTGCCATAATGTGCCATTTAATTTCCTGAGTTACCAGAGAGGCTCTTGCTCGATTCTTTATCCTTAACCCAAAGGCAGGTGATGTTTACATTGGGATGGCAAGAGCCAGCAGAGGGAGCACGAGTTAACAACAACCTTGCACTGGAATAAATTCAATGACACTCATTCACAAGCAAGATTGTTTGTCCGATTCAAACCTACATTAAATATGCAAGCTAGAAGCAGCCTTCCTCAATACACAAAATATAAAGGTGGAAGTTTTACATACTATAGCAGATAACATATGTGATAGCAATTTCAAACCATTCCCTGCTCAAGACACACAAACATCACCACCTATTTGCCCTAAATTCTGTATTTTATTGAAGATCCTACTCACAGGATTTCTCATGAGCAGATTCTTTTCTGTTGACACTAGAACAGACTAGTGGTATGCCCTGCTCTATCACTCTGGCAGAAAGGTGCCAGTCAGAATGGAGCAACATTTTTATCATTATCCAGTTTGTTCTCACTATCTAAAAGTCCGATCTCCACTTTCATTACTGCAGAGCTGCAAATATTTTAAGGTAGTCTAGCTCTTCTTCATACCATTATTCACTTAGTACTAGATAACAACTGAAAGAGGCTTTGATGAGGAGTTCTGTCATCCTACAAAACATCTTTCTGTGGTGTGATAACATTTCTATATATTCCCCATGCTGCAAGTGCCCTGGCATAAACACATTAGTGTATTTCAGCCTATGAAAAACAACATTACCACAGTATTACTGGTGAACCAAAATCAGAAAATAGAGCCCCTAACAGGATGTAAGAGCCATGAATCAGTATCAGAATTGTGTTCTCTCTTAGGGTGGCACAGAAAAACTGTACTTTACACTAGATGCTCTGAAACACAATTAAACAGAGATCTGTGGAATTGTGCTTGTAGCTGTTTGGAATGCATTTGGATCACGTTCTGTATAGACATCTCCTTCCTCTCAGCGCAAGAGTTACTTCATAGGTCTCTGAGTTCGGGACGTCCCATCATGGAACACACCAGTTAGTCAGACCACTGCACTTAGATTCCCCCTAGGAAAAAACTGAAGACTTCCTTAAGCATTAGTGTCATTCTAAATGCACTAGTGAAATTCTCTGCAACATCCTACTGAATCTTTGCAAAATCATCAATCAGAGAAATATCTCCATTTCAGCTTTTGGCTTAGACCACTACAGAAAAAAGAAGCCAGTGTAAGAAACAGAAAAGGAAGAAAAGAGCCACTAATTTTGTTCCCAAGCTAAACACAGTTCCCAAGAAGTCTGTTTGCTGGAGTCTAGGGGAGTTGTGTTCCAATTATGGTAGCCTTACCATTTTATATTTTTTCACCCTTAAAATTACAATAATAATTCTTACTGGTTTTACTAATTTTTTTGATTGAAAAAATCCTTTGATAATCCCTTTTCACTTACATGTTATTTCAGTCAAATAAAAAACAAAGGACAAAAAAAAAAGTTGTAGCTCCTACAATACAGAAAACCACACACATTTAGTGAAGAGTCTCAGACTGGGACACATGTCTGTACAACTGCTGAAATTCACTGAGAGACTCTGTGTCTTGAGTGAGATGAGCACTCCATGGATATTCCTGCAGTGAACACACAACTCTGTGTCTCCCCTCCCCACCCCTCCCAAACTCTAGAAAATAGAATTCTTTTTAAGAAGTTTGTACGTATGTCTGCCCACTGAACAAGACACAACAATTTCCTTACAGGACCTCTATTCTTGCCTCTTACTTGACAGTTCAGATAAGTCACAGTACTAAGAATACTTGCAAAGGCTTCCTTCTGAACCAATTCCTTCAACTGGATTTAAGGGAAGAAATAAATAACCCCAAAATTAAACAGAACAACAGACCTAGAATACCAGGCATTACTCTGTAAAAGAACATTTTGCTTATGTGTGAAAGCAGAAGCTCCTTGAAAGCTCAGGGTATGTTAAAGTTGCCTTTCCAATAACGTTGTGCTTCTTCAGAAGTCAAAAGAAGAAACTATTAAAGAAATATGAGTAGAACTGCAGAAAGATTTGGTGCTGCTTTAATCCTACCATTCTGAAAAGCATGCCAGACTGAACAGAGAAGAGGTAGTTTTCCAAGGCTTAGTGGTTCACTTTAATTTGTTTTCTTTTCCAGACAAATGAAAATTGACTCTCTCTACAATGTCACTCACCATACAGTGGAGAAAGTCTGAGGAACTGAAGTCAGTCGTGCCAAAAACTGAAATATAAATACATCTAGCATTTCTGGATTCCTCTTGGAGGTTTTGTTTCCCAAGACAGCTATTCTGTTACAAAAATACACAATGCAGATCTCCCTGGCTTTTAAAGGACTGTAGTTAAGATAATTTTTTCTGAATAACTTAGGTTAATTCCAGTGGAAGGGAAAGCAGAGTGCCTTTCAAACTTAAAAAGAGCCAGAGAACATGCAGACATTTAACCAGATATCAAAGATGTTGTTTCAAGTGTCATGAAGTAACTGTGAAGTTTTGTATCTTAGGACAGTGTTGATCCAGTTTCTTCTGGATTTTAAACACTTCATGAATATGACCTGCCCTATTTGTACTGGCATCTATTATTGTCATCCCCTATCTGAAACAGAAGGCAAGAGTATGCTCTTATTTGTCTATGGCCACGCTTCCATTAGCAAGCACTGCAGCCTAACAGGAGTGGTACTACAGAGTGAAAGAGTGCTGAGGATCAGGCATCCACACCACCCACACTGCAGAACAGGGAGGGTAGACGAGGCTGACTTTGGACTAGTCCTATCCCAGTTCCTCTGACTGAGTGCACACTGGGTACTAGAGTGGAGTAAGAGTATTCCAGGAACACATCTCTTAAATTAGTCTCATCCAAAAGGAATCCAGTTTGTGCTCCAAAAGCTCTCCACAAAACAAACCAAAGCACTCCAAGTAGGGATGTTCAGAATGTCGTCTTCAGATATATAGTCATGAACTGACAAACATACTAACAGAGACACATCTTGTGGATCTAGGGGGACAAGCTTTAGGAGTAACACTGCAACAATCTGACTGCATTGCTCAAAACCATTCTCACTGCCAAGGCTGCAAAACCCAGGCAAGAAGTGCCAGAACAGGCTCACTCAAGAACAAAGCAGTTGGTATGGAGAACAGATAAACACCTGAAAAGAGGGACTTTTCAAAACAAATTGAAAAAACCCACACATACACACACAAAACATGCCCACCAAAACAACCAAAAAACCCTAACCTAACAAACTACCAACCCCACATCCACCACCCCCTAAAAAAACCCCCACAACTCAGAAAACCCACCAAGCCAGCACAGACAAGATAGAATCTCAGAAAAAGCAAAGAGCAGACAATTCAATTCTCGGTCACCAAAGAGGTCCAAGACCCCTTAACAAAGATCTCCACCAGACATTAATACAGTCTAAACTTCTACCAGTTATTATGATACTAGCAATTAGCATGTTCACAGTAGTGACAGGAAAAGCAAACAGCTCCACAAGTACTGCAACTTGCAGCCAGGTGTGTTGTCTTATATCAACCTTATAAACCTTTCCAAGTCTTTCTGTTGGATGCTCTCATTTCCTTCCTCAAGATGGAATTATGATGATGAAGAAAATGGGACAGATACTAATTTGGGCTTGCTCCCAATGCTGGTTTCTACTCTGGAGATGGGTACAGATATATATATATATAGCAGATTCAGATATGTACAAATTTCATAAGAACCACCTGAAAATTTCAGCTGTAGTCATATAACTGAATATACTTTCGGAAAAATTCAGAGGATTTTTCTCCCAATGAAATAAGTAAGTTATTCCAAGAACTAACAAGTAGACAATGGTACTTCTGTCTGAAGCATCAGCTACTTTTTAGTTAGTGATACTTGTACAAAAAAATACATGTTTACTAGGCTGATAAAGAAATTATATTTAATACATTAGAGTATCTTTGTAATTAATGTACTAATTAACACATGTTTGAGACAAAAATGCTCTCAATGTACCTGCACCGATCATGGTGATTGGAGATTCTATATATATCCATTCATCAGTATATATACCAGAGTGAACAAAGATAAGTCCATCAAAATGAGCTTCTTGAACTCCACCAAGAGCATCCTCAATAGTATCATAATACTAGAAGAAAAGGGACAAGTTTAGAGAAATGTCCATTTCCATTTAAATACATATATAAAAATATTCTTAGGAACTGCTTTAGAAACATACCAGCATATTTTCTCTTCCTTTGTATCTTGCAGGATTACTGTAGAAGTGTTCAGCAAAACCTGGCTTTACATGTGCTCCTTTGTACTGAAACAAGGAAAAGACTTTGTAATAAGCTTGCAGACAGGTGGGTCTGAATGCATGGACAAGAGACCTACTAATCCACTAATTAACAAGCCATTTGCCAGTATCAGTTTGTTCCAAAAAGTAAGGATCATATACTGACCTCCCATATTAGGCACACAATTCAAAATGGCAACACCAAAAATGGTCTGAGCCTGAGGGAGTGACCAACCAAATCACGAGGTCAGCCTACTTACGCAGCCAGGAACCTCGAAACTGGCTGAAAAGCTTCAAACACCTTATGTACTTCACCACAGCTTTTTTTACTTCCATATCTTGATTCTCCACAAAACAAACTGCATTTATATGGTGAGGAAAAGAGAACCCTGTACCTTCACTTGCAATTGAATAGGAAACGAAGCCAAGTCAAGCATTTGACTTCAACAAGCTTCTGAATTTCATTAACCAGTTACACACAGCATTTTATGATACACTCACCCTGATATTTATGTCTCTTGCTTATGTTTTACAAATATCGTGCCCAGCCATTCCTATAAGACTTCTGAAACTTCGGATTAGAGGTTCAGTCACATGCCTCAAAGATAACTTGTTTGGCTCCAATCACTATTTAAGCTCAAGTGATATTACCAATATACTATTTGGTTTACTAGAGGAAGATGCACACAAATCTGATAACCAGCACACACACTGGTTTAGTAACATATGACAACAACAATGTATTTGCAGTTTATGTGGGAGCCACAAACCATGACAATCTTTTCCACAGAACTTCACTGATGCAAAACACAAAGAAAACCCAAGACAGAGGAGCTGGATGCTCAAGCACTTTACCATGCTGTGTGTCTCCCTAAAGTGTGCCTCACAACAGGAAATAACTTCAGATTTCCCCCTACTGTGTAACACCACAAGGATCTCCCTCCATCTCCTCAGTCACGTCACCTTATTTAAGGTCTAAACCCAAGTTAATCACTATCATCAGTCCCATTTCAGAAGCTGGAGTTTTTACTTTTATAAGCATCTGTAAATTTGAATATAAATAAATACTACTGTTACCAGTTGCTGGAAGCTTTCTTTCCAGGGATTTGGATGTTCATATTCTTCTGGATTAATCTGATAAAATTTACCAGGTTCAGGATGCATCATTGGACGAGTGTACTCAAATACTTCCATATACAATCTTTTCCTGAGCAGAAGTGTCAAGCAGAAGAGAAAATTAATACATTTCTGATTACTCTTCTGTTATAATGTAACAGCAAAAGTTAAAACCTGTTTTTTTCCAACAGGATTTGCCAGTCTGACAGTGAATTTTACCAAGATCAGTACCTACCATTTAAACACCTTCAAAACAATTTTCCTCTTGTACTGACTTTTGTGCTTTTCTGACAAAATTTTCATGTATTTCATGATGCAAGTGAAAGAGTTCTCAACATGCAACTTTCATGAAGAAATTCAAGTAGTTAGTTACAGTATTTGTGAAATCAGAGCCTAATTGTATATTAACTACAGCACTGCTTTAACACTTACAAAAGCTAGTAGCGCAAGAATAACAAACTTAAGACCAAGTGTGCCACCACCTCTTCCTCACCTTGCCAAAAGAAGACTGAAAAATGCATTCACAGAGAACAAGTGATGCACTGTATTCCAAAAAGAGTTCATCAGTGAACAAATTACAGTGGTTTAAAAAGAACAAAATGGCACAGAGTATTGGATTCTTTTGCCTAGTGCCAGAATGCAATTAACTGCAGTGTCTGAGCCTGCTGATACTAAGCCCAGACTTACAGGATGCCACTGAATCTCAGAACTTGTAATTCATCTGACAAGACATCCCCAAAGCTGTCTTTAGCACAGAAAAGGGGGCATTTTTGTGATGTTATTTTACTTTTTTTCTTTTAGTCTTAATCTTTATTTTTAAAAGAGCAGCCTAATAAACATGTTATTTTTCCCTTATAAAAAAATTACAAATGTAGATCCCATTTATTCAAACTCTTAATAGTCCAGGCGTAGGGGAGATTCAAATGGGGGAAAACAGCCCAATCATCCAACCATTAAACACAGTAAACAAAAATCAAACCAAGCAAAAAACTTCCATGTAAGTAACACTAGCTTGCATGTAACATTAAGAAACGTTTTGTTTCTTTTGCATCAAGTAATACAATCCCCACAGCAGCCTGCAAAGGGTTAAAGAGGGGAAAAAGGAATGGCTACTCACAGAATTGATTTTTTTTTTTAAAACAGACATTGTTTAACTAGTACCTATACTACTAGAGAATCAAGTTTTACTGTTTAATATGTATAATCAGACTTTCATAAGTAACGAATAATGCTTAACTAAACCAGACATATTAAAATACAATTGGTTTTAATTTAACTAATTGTAACCAACATTTCCATTTTTCTATTGTGATGGCTTCTTGAGCAGCACATCTAGTATTTCTGAAGATAATGAGGAATAGCTTTTCACTTACCACAAAATTGGATCATTAGCCAGTTCACTGAAGCGTTTACACACACAAGCTGCTCTACAGAGATCCTGCTCCAGCAGGTAGGAGAAGATCTTTAGAACCACTTCATCTGGCAACTTCTCCTGAAGATATTGTTCTGCAGGTGCTGCTATTAAACAGTAATCAATATAAGATTATTGATGTATTTAACCAGTTCAAATTCTAAGTGAAATAGATTACCAACTTGTCATTTGAAAGATTCCCATTTAAAATGCCAATTATCTCAAAGAAGCCTTTTTTTGTAAGCATGTTTCTTCTCAGTCTAAAGGCAAAAAATCCAACAGAAGTTAAAGACTTCAAGTCCTCTTTCCAAACATTTACTTCACCTTTTCTATTGGAGGAATCATTCTGCATATGACTGCAGATATTAAGTAGGCTACTGTGCATGTTCCAGATATACTGCCTTCTCACTGGTATTAGCTTCATTGTGGTTCAATTAACCCACATTATCCATACGATAATAATAATGCAGTCCCAAAGCCAAAATCTCTGCAAATGCTTTCAAACACAAAGTAATTTACTCAGAAATAGTCACTGTCTGGAAAAACTACTAGTAAAAGTTCCATGTTCTACCACAATGAACACATTAGGGAAAGAGGACATCTGGGATGTGGGAAACCAATACCCAGCAGTAACTCCGAAGTCTCCTCCTTCCACTTACTCCTATTTATGCCCCTTTTTTTTTTTTTTAAATGAAAAATCTAAACCAGAAGAAGTGTTAGTCTTGCCAGATGTGTTTATTCAGAGAGGTTGAAGAAAGTGGCATTCCCATGTCACTGTGTGGAGACAAGACTGCACTTTGTTAAACTGCTGCTCTTGCACGCACAGGCACTCCACATGTAACAGTTCCTTTGGGAAACTCCCATCTGTAGTTTGTGTTCTCCCAAGGCCCTTCTGCAGCAGGTATCCTCAAAGCAGGTGAGTTCTGCTTGCACAGATCACTTGTCTGGTCAATGCCTTTAGGATCCTTTCTATGAGCCTAAAGGCAGAGCCATACAGAACAGCTGCCAAAGTTTAGAGGATTTGTATGCAAGGGATTAAAAGCTCCCACTTGCTAAATTCATAGCACAATTACATCCATGTAATGCTTCTTGCATTATTTATTTTCTCCTAGAACATCTGAACCCAAGGATCTACAGGATTGTGATTTTGGCTTCTACAGGAAGATTACTGAAGTGAGCTGCATAAACATGACTTACTAAATGTGAGGGAGTAACATTCAGAAAAACAAAAGGTAAAAGAAAAAAAAGCACCCCAGGACTTCCCTGGGAAAAGCAAGACAAATAAATATATTATTTCCAGCTATAAGAGAGAAAAGGCAGGAACTACAAGGACCAGAACTGTGGCTTTGTGAAGATGCTAAACTGTGGTCTGTAGACCACATCACCAGAACCTGTGTATGATAAGAGAACCAATTAGAGCTGTTTTTTGAGGGTGTCATGCTTACAGTCTCCTGTCAGATCAGGTAATAGAAATTCTGAAATATTACTGAGTTTGCAGTGCTTTCCCTGAAGCCGTTCCTTGTTGCATCCTTGTATGAGCGTTCCCTTAGTGATTCCCAAATAGTGATTTCCCCTAAGATGCCAGAAGGGCATTTATGCAGTTGACAGCTGCTCGCAGCAGTATCACAGCTTACAGTCATAAACTGCAGGTACATGGCACTTCAACAAAAACCTACACTGCACCAAAGTGGTGTCATCATTCCACATGCCCACAGTTGTTTGCTCCCATAGTATCCCCATCCTCCTACAAACTAAACTTTTTTATGATCAGCTCCTTGTAGTTCATTGCAAGCTACAGAAGCGCTAGCACGGGGCAAAAGGAAGGAGACAGGAATTAACATCCAGACATTGCTTCTGAATTCATCTTTTTCTGGTAGCTTTCCAGTTTGATGTAGAGATAGTCTTCTACTGTCTTCTACTATCTTATTGAAAGCTGAAATGAGATATTGTGAATGCAAGGCAGTAAATCCTCCCAAGTCTTCCATGACCTGTCTTCTCCTTTTAACATACAAATCCCCGAGGCATATAATTTGATCTTCCCAAGACAATCAGTAACTTCCACAAAAAAACCTGCAGAGCTTTTTCTTCCTGTAAGTTTATATATGTCAGGACTTGGAATAATTTTTATTGAAGAGGGAAGCTCACTAGTGTAATGTCTCCCACTGCTCCAAAGTTCATACTACTGTTTTCCTCCCTAGGCCCTATCTCAAAATGAAAATTGAAATCTATATGTGTTTCCTTGCTGCAAGGGACAAGGACTAACTTTGAAAGCATCAAAACATTTCCTGAAATAAAAAGAATTATTTTAAAAGCCTCAATAAACCCCCTCAAGCCCTGCAATTTTCAAGCTGTATTTACTTGGAAACTTAGGCACTGATTTCAAAACGAAGATGATGATTTTACAGGTGTTTGTTATCCTCACTCAGCTTTATCCAAAATCTTGTAGAAGTGAGCAATTTAATTTAAATTGCCCTTCTGCTCAATTAAGCAGGGGTTGATTTAAGATTTCTCCCCTCAAATCACTGATATAGTGATCACCAAGTGAAATTCTCCAGTATAACTTGAAAAAGCTGATTTGCTTCTTAATGTTAAGACTTAAATTTCATCTGCATTCAAGAGAGAACTACATGCTTGTATTCTATAAATCCACCCTTCACATCTTGAGTATCTTTCAGGAATGTGTCAAAGCAAGGATGCAATCGATGTGTTCTTCCTCTCAGTCTACAAAAATAAGCCAAAACCATTTTAAAGGCTTGTCTGGCCCCCAAATCAGAAACATTAATGTGCTCCGATTCCTGACAGTTTTATGCCTATTGACAAAGTGAAGGTTAAGTATGAAATGCATATTCATATTAAAAAAAACCCCAAACCCCCCAGTTTTCCAAATAAGTGTCAGAACCAGACAAGAATAAAAATAAAAACCAAAGTGCAAGAGGTCATCACCAATCTTTATCTTTGCTCTAACGTAAGTTGACAGTTGAACTATTTATGATTTAGTAAGCATTAATGAACTGTACAACTGAAAATTAGAAACACATCTGGTTATGTCATTCTGTTTCCACAGGATATGCGTGAAGTTGATTCAGTTTCAGTTTTGATCATTTAGTATAGATAGGAACTAGCAGAGTAATATCAAGACAAAGGGCAGGGAAAGCTGCCTGAAAGTGAATTCCCTTCTTGTACAAAGAACAAGAACACTGCCCCAAGAATCCCAAATTGTAAATTATGTCTTATATGGATACCTTTTTAGTCCATTTTCATGGAGAAAACTGAGACAAACAGGTTTTACTGCATAAGGAGGTATTCAGTAAAAAAATCTTTTCTTGTTTAAGAAGCAGAAATCTGTCAGAAACACGGGATGTACTGTTCTTGGGAAAATATACATCAATAGGAAGAGGCAAAAATAAATTAAAAAAGTTGGTAAGTTCTGTAAACTATGAGTTATGCACATTCCTGATGTACAGAACAATCAATGACTGATCCAGTAACCTACAGTCTCATATGCACTGTAAATCCATACTTCAGTTAAAAAAACGCAGAAATTTAAAATAGCAACACTCTCAGCACAACTAAATCTGAAATGAGTATTAAAATAAGGAATAGTCTTTTGTTTTCCAACTACTGGTCTCCACTCCAGTTGGAAACTCCAATTGAATGGCATTTCTCTTTCAACTCCACAAAATTTCCCTCAACTCAGAGTCCATACAACAAGGAATGGTTTTCAACCGAGAAATTTCCCTGTATTTCTAGTCTCATGCCTTCATTTTATCTACAGTTCTAAAATAAAACAACTGTACATCCCAGATGACAATACACAATCTCCACTGATGACAATCCAGAAAATCTCATGCTTACAATTCAGTTCCAACAGCTATCATTACCTATGTCAACAAAACACAGGGTGGGAGGCGATTGTGTGTTAAAATACATCTCATCACAACCAATACTCTCAGAAACTCAAGAGGGAAAATAAAAAAACCATCCTCATACTGGGAAAGAGATTAATAGAAAATGGGTTGAGGAGGACACTCGCTTGTTTGATTGTGACTGGTTCAAATACAATCTTAAAGAGTCCAATTGTAAAATCATTGTTTACCATTCCTCTGTTAATTTCATCCTGGACAAGCCTCCACAATCCCTGTACTTTCCCCACACAAGTTCAAGAATGTAACAAAGGGAATGCACAGCAAGAGAGTGGAGAATTCTTTTGGAAATCAAGTGTCATTCATGTTGTGAATTGTACCACAGGACTTGAGTAAAGCTACACACCTTCACTAAAGCAAGGAGGCAAGTAAAAGCACAACGAAAAACACAGCAAGAAAGTGAATAACATGGGAAAAAACCCTAAGAACTGGCAAGAGAAACAGTCTGTGATAAGATGACTTTGCACAACACTTCAGATAGCAAATGAATCGAAGCAGAATGACGCACGCTGATATCCAATTGATTCTGGCTATTTCAAGGATATAAATCTGAGGTTAAATGGCTCGTAAACAGCTGCCAAAATTAAGTTAATCAAAGAGAGAAAGAATAAAATAGAGGGGGAAAGAGACCGAGCTTGAAAGATAAAATCTACACTAAGAAAAAGGTGAGAAGCCAGAAAGAGCAGACCTCATAGGCAATGAAAACAGACCAAAGCCTTGAGCCAGCCTCTCAGTTCTAATTCACAATATTAAGGGAGACATGGACTGAAAAATTAAAAAAGAAAACAAAACAAAACAACAAGAAAAGCAACAGAAGCCACATTAATGGGAGCTGAGAGGTGTTGGTGTTGATTTCCCATGGAAAAAGTGACAGCAGATCTCCTGGAACTAAAGAGTGTGTCAGGAGACAAAAAGGAATAGAAGCAGAAAGACTGAAAAACTACACAGACAAAAAGAAAAAGTAGGGTATGTGTGCCTGTGTATATCTATGATGTGTGTGCATACAAAATACACACACAATTATATACACATGTAGTGCATGCATGCACTTATGATAGAATTACATATACAGTAGCCGTGTGCAAAAGTAAATGCACATTTATATATACACAGGTACATGCATGATTTTATTTACAAACACACAAAATCTCTTCAATACTGACATTCCAAAACTACCTCTAAACAATACACTGAAACAATACCATCAATGTGAGAAATGGTAAATAAGGCACCATTGCAGCCTTACTGCTCCTAACAGTAGCTTAGATACAACTATACAGCACTGTGAGAATAAAAAAACAATCAAAATATGCCTGCAGTGAAGCAGATAGACTAAAGAACCAGATTCTAAAAATTCTGATTAAAATCCATGCTTTCAAATTTGAAGTTCAGAACAAGCTTGCAGTTTGGTTTTTTCACTACTGTTTCTCAGCTGGAGAACAAACAGGAAAGGTAAGCTCAAGTGTGATTGTGTGTGGGTCCATGTGAAATCAAAATGTTCCTCTCCTTCACCCCCTTTTTTGTACCAAAGTTATTACCTGATAAATCCTGGGATTTTCCAGATACTCTAGCACGTTTTGCTCTGTGGCCAAAGTTTTCAGTAGCTGAAGTGGAGGCACCCTTTAGTGAAATAAGTAAGAACTCGTTCAGTCATCAGGTAACTTACAAAAAATACCAATTTAGTTTCATATTCTTGAATCAGTAAGATTTCCTTTACAATTCAAAACAAAGAAGTTACCTCCATGCTGCTCTTTGTAGGGCAAGCTGTTCTTTTAGGTAAAAGAGTTTTTCTGCGAAGCTGGTATGGACTATTTTGTGCACCAGGACCTGATTCTTCTGCAACCATATCTGCAGGTACCTCATCATCTGTAAACAAAAAAAGAAATTGGATAATTGGAATTTTCATCTTGTTCTATACCAGGAAAACGCTTCAGAAATTTTCACGCAAGTACAATGTCAGAAGGGTGTGGAGGAAGTGCTAGAGAACTGAGAACCTGTAGTACACACACACAAAAAAATCAGAATATACATGAAACTACATGAAAAAGTACACATGAAGTAACTTATGTTCTCCATATGTATACATCAGCTATACCAAAAGCTGCTTAAAGAAAACCCCAAATGACCAAAACCCTAGGCTTTTGGTTTCCCTGAAAGCATTTAATTCACTATGTTAATTCCATCACTTTGTTACCTCTGATTTTTCACCTAACACTATCAGCAGAAAACAGAACACTGGAGTTTCAATTATTAACTAGCTGTTACCAAGAAATCCTTTACTAAAACATGGCATTTAGTACAAAACTCAATGCAGAATTTTTCTCTAACATTTCAAGAATAGCCCAGGACAGCATACAGAGCCTTCTGTAAAATAGAGGTAGCTTCAAATACACTCTCTTTATCTAAATTATAATTAGAAAACTAAGAGCATTATTTTCTTCCTGTCCTTTAAAAAAAAAAAGGGGGGGGGGGGGGGGGGGG
>JAWWEU010000111.1:12822389-12855714 GCA_035583155.1 Acropternis orthonyx | reverse complement strand
CCCCCCCCCCCCCCCCCCCCCCCCCCCGCCCCCCCCCCCCCCCCGCCCCCCCCCCCCCCCCCCCCCCCCCCCCCCCCAGAAAGTGTGAGGAAAATAATTTTAAAGTTTTTGATTCACTACTTTCAATTTTCCCAGTTCATATATTTATGGAATATACTTGAAACAAGCAAGAAATAGTTACTTATCACTGCATGCCCTATAACTAGCATTACATTATAAAGTTACAAGATTTTTTAAAAGGCCAGAACAAAGAACATCAAGAAAATAAATTTAAGCCAACTCAAGCAAAAGGTATACTTTCTGCAGATGCTTAACTGTGTGAAAAGAACTTTGGATCTCCTTTTCATTTTAATTGCTTTTTCATTCTTAAACTGGGGAAAATGTGACATGGAAGTGATCGCCGGAGAAGTAATGCCATAGGGCCAGCAGTTCTCCTAAACATATTAAGTTGAGGGAAGACAGATGTTAAAAAAAAAAAAAAAAAAAAAGCCACAAAAAACCCCAACATCCCACAATAAAACTCCCTTACCCTTCTAATATCAAATTCGTTTGTTTGAAACACTAAGAAATGCAACTCTAAGAGACTCCCTTACATTTCAAAATCTTAATCTCTTTTTTTCCTAAGGGGTTTTAGGTTTATTTTCACTTTCATTACAAAACTGGATTATGCATACCATCATAACCAAAAAAATTCTGGGGGGGAAAAAAAAAAAAACAACCAAAAAACACTATTTCAGTGTCCTCCTGCTCTCTTCTGATCCCATTTTTCCTGTTCCTTAGCAGATATTTATAAATTGGAACCCTGCCACATACCATAACAGATCACAACACTGCCAGGACATCCAATAGAGGACAGAAACTGGTAGAAAGAGTAAGTTTGCTGGTGGTACAGGTGCAGCTTCACACAGGCAGCTCAAGCAATCTAGGAGAGCTTCAGCAGCTCATTAGTCCACCTGGAAACTGACCTGCAACAAGTACCTCTGTGATCAGCCCTCAGCCAGCTCAGCACAGCCATGAGGGGGACAGGACGACAGGGCTGGGAAGAACCACCACTCCTTCTGCACCAACAGCACAGGTTTGTTAAGGGCAGAAGTGAACGGTGAAACCTTTACCAAGACCCACCACCTTTTAAAACAGAGACACCTCCGTAACTTCAGTAAGAAGATGGCTCACTCTCCCTGTCTGCTGCTTACAGGGCACACCTCACTAGCAGCTGAAC
Organism: Acropternis orthonyx; assembly: GCA_035583155.1. Taxonomy (NCBI): domain Eukaryota; kingdom Metazoa; phylum Chordata; class Aves; order Passeriformes; family Rhinocryptidae; genus Acropternis; species Acropternis orthonyx. Next base: position 12,854,495 of record JAWWEU010000111.1, on the reverse strand, counting down.
ACTTCTCCACCTTTATGAAGTATGTAAAAAAAACCCTAAAGAACACTGATGATAAACAGCAGTGTTTTCATGTGAAGGAGTGTCTGGCCCAGCACTGGCATCATGTGCCTGTGGGAGGTTGGTTAATGACCTCAGAGAAGATCCACTTCACAGTCATGATTCAGTTGCCTGGGTTTACCTGTTTCTTTTCATCTCTGATCAAAAACACCCTATCAATTTAACAAGGTATCAGCAGGCAGAAGACAGATGCTGTGCCTGGCACACCAGAACAGAAAAAAGTGGTGGGTGTGAAGAAGGCCCTGCCAGGAAGAATTCGGGCACCACCATCAGTCCCAAGGCTCTCACAGCAAAACACCCAAATGTACTCAAACATTGCCACACAGATCTACTCTGCACCCCTTCTTTCTATTTTAGATTTGATACAGTAATTATGATTTCTGTTGCTAATATCCCCCAGAAGCTACCCAGGGACTTTGAGAACTGTGTCTTAAAGCCCCCACTGCTCCCCTATTTTGCATTAAAGACACAAGATGACTGTCAGAATAGCTGGGTTTTTCCCTCTGTTCTGGATGGTCGGTACAATAGTTCAAAATTGTCACACGAAACACAGCAAAAGCATCATAAGCAAAGATAACAGGAAAAAAAAGAAAAATAAAAATCAAAGCACAGATTTTTGATCCCTCAATAAGTGATGAAAAGGGCACAAATAAACCTCAATCAGGTCTTCAGAAGTAAAGTGGTGGAGGCCACAAAGGACAAAACACATTACTGCTGGAAAGGCAGAAGCCTGTAGGGGAAAACAGAAGTAAAGGTCAGCTTTAGCTGAAACACTGAAGGACTAGCTAAGCAAAAGGGAAATGTATTCATTTTCTTGTAGTGTTTTTAGGACGGTGGCAGGCATCCTGCTCCAAGATCACTTTCCTAGCACAGATGACATTAAGGGATATGCACACACTCATTCACATTCACAGCAGGTATCAGAAGAACTAAAATCTTCCTTTTTCCATTCGAACAAGGAAGATGAGGGAAGGGTACAAAGGGAAAGGAGGAATCCACACAGCATTGTGTGAAGCAGAAGGTGCCCCGCGCACACATGCCAAGGTGCCTGTCACTGCTGAGCAGTGCCAGCCTTGGGGCACCGGCCCACACGGCCATGCACACAGAACATACCATGACAGAGGTTCACTTACTGTGAGAGCAGCTCACAGGGACAAGAGAGCTTCAGGAACCACAACCCTCTGACCTGGCCCTGCCACCAACCTGCTAACAGGCTATGTCACTGGCACAGGTGACGTGGCTATGGAAGAATAACCACAGCCAGGTGAGCAGGATGATGTCTTTCTCACCAGGAGTTTTTGCCGCATATCTGAGGGGCTTCTTCATAGATGATTTCTGACAGTTCAGAAACAACTGATCATGCTTTTCCAAATGCAGCCTGTGTACTGCGAACTGAAACACTACCAGGAAACCTGAAGGTGTCTTGAGCGATCCTTTACAGTGGCAGCCTCAGTGCTTGTTTTTAGCCTTTCAAATGCTCCTGCAAGCTCTGAACAGACTAAACCAGCTATAAGAGAAGCCTTCAGAGAAATGCTGCTCACAATGTAGTATTTCCTCAACATTGCACGTTATCCTTCCCTGAGCAAGCAGACTCTTAGAACTCCAAGAGCTCTATTTTGAAAATCCTTCCCTAAAAACAACTTAAACATACACCTGCCTTAAAGCAGAAAAATCTATTTTAAAAACACAGAACTTCAGTGGCTCCCAAATATTTTGAAAAACCTTATTTTAAAGTGTAATAGTATCAGCTGAACATACCAAAAATGCATTATAATCACACTTGTTGATGATAGAAGCATAAAAGTCAATAAACAAATTTGGAAGAATGTGTGTGTAATATTAATATCCTCATACAAACATCTGCTAAAATGACTGCCAGATGCTGTCACAGTTTTAACCAACTCAAATACATCTGCAGTTTTTAAGACATGAAATTAAGCTGAATCTGCTCTCAAATAAATATTTACCTGAATATTTTACACCAATTATATCACGAAGTAAGATAAAATAATTCCCAACAAAATGATGCTTCTTGAACTTTGTGACACTGACAGGTCAAAGCCTAAATTTAAATTAAGAATTGTCTCATTTCATAGTTCAAAATAACACATGAAACCTGAACCATAACACTACAAGCTTTAAGACTAGCAAAAACTCAGTAAGGGCAAATACTTCCAAGAGGGAAAGAAAAAGAAATCTGCCATTCTGGCAACTGCTATAGTCAGTCAAGCCTGCTTTGTATTTCCACAAATGCTATGGAAGTGAGTACACTAAAATAAAGAAAACAAATCAAAACTACACAATTAACATCTGTTTCATGAAGAAATTTTAAGTTACAGAAAACTGACAGAGAGCTGTCAAAATAATTTATTTATTAAAAGAAAAACGAACTCACTGATCACTTCTAGTGAAAGTTTATTACGTCAGTGACATCTTTTCCAAAACATGTGCACATGATGTAGCTTCATTTCTACCCTATGTGTGTTCCAATAGTATTTCCAAAAGTCATCTTACATATAAATGACAAATGGAGTGAAGACAGTAATGCTGAAAAAGTGCCTTTTTAAATTTTTTTTTTAAAAAGGTATTAAGCCCCTCCAAATTAAGTCATCAGTTAAAAAGGAAAAAAGGGGGACTCAAGGGAGGTGGCTCATACACTAATCTGTAGGGTCTAAATCACTTAAGTTTTAACACTGCAGCTTCACATTTTTGTGCTAGTTTTCTGCACCCTTCCCAAATGGGGCAAGAGAACAAAACAAACCAAACAAAAAGCTTTGTAGTCAAAAGAAGCAAAGTGTTGGGGGTGGCAGATATTTCCAGACAGACACAAACTGAAATTGTTCTTGCAGCCTGGGGAAAGAAAGTAGTGAGAAACATAACCAACCAGTTTTAAAACAGAAAAATCCGTATCAAACTGGGAGTAGATCCTAGAAAAATAGCTCTGAAAAATAAAGTTAATCCATACTGAACCTATTTGAATGAAGTCATAATTCATCTTGCCTATCAAACAAATTTCAACAGTAATAAGAATTCATTACACAGGGTCTTTAAGTAGAACTGGTACAACTTCAGAATGAAATAATAAACTATTAAGATAAAAAAATCCCAATACTGTCCATCTTCATTATTAGAAAAAAATCTGAGTAAAGCAACTAAAATATGAAATTATACAGCTCACTTGCTCTGGGTGGAGCGAATCTTGCCATAAATTTGGCCAAACATTGACAAGGCATAGTGCCAATGTGTTAGGTGACAGCTCCAACTACCTCGCTGCTGGATTAGTTCAAAATTGCAACAGAGGAGAACGACAAATTTCAGAGAGAAGGAAGGTACACCCAACAGAGCCAGCAATAAAGGCCAAAAAGCTTACAGAACAGAAATACAAGCCAGGAGTTCTGTATTTGCATGCACAGTAACTGCAAAAACATTAACATGTCTGTAACAAACTGTCGACATAAAAACAAGCAGAACACACCCACCCACCATTTTTCTCCAAGGAGCAAAGTCTCTGGGAGTGAGCTGTTAAATAAATGTATGGATCAGTGGTGTGACTGACACTCATCCTGTGTCCTTGCAAACACTCCCAACAAGTGGCTGACACTTTAAAGCAGATACAGTACCAAAACATGAAAGATACTGAGTACAGAGTACATTCTACTCTGCATCTCAGAGCAAAGCTTTCTCACACTAGCAGAGGCTTTCCCATTGATTTCAGGCAGCATTTAAGGGTCAGTTTAAATTATGGGCGGCTTAAGGTTGCTTTTGAAAAACACTAGCTAGAAATACCACTCCCACAAAGGAAGGTGGGAGACTCCCAAAAACGCCTCACATAAACCAAACGAAAAAAATACAAAAGGAGAAAGATGACATGCAAAGTTCCCTGAGTGCAGATCCAAACTGTCCTCAGGGTAAGGAGCATTTTGGTGGTCCTTCACTGTCAAGGTTTGCTTCTCTATAGTGAACTTCTAAACAAACCAAAAACAAATAAAAGGCCCCAAAATAAACAGGAGGTATGCATACAGCTACTCCATTCTATGTTTACTGTTATAAACACAATATTAAAATAAGAAGCAAGCTCATTTACTACTAACACAAAAGAGTTTAATAAATATTGTGATATATTTTAATTACCATTATGGAAAGAAACCCTGCAGTATTTTCCAAGCAATATCCAAAGTAGCTGAAGTCACAGAAAGATAAAATCTAAGAGGTGGTATTTTTGTAAGGTTCTAATGGCACTGGTCAATGAGAAGGATTAAACCTCTGACAGGAGTCAATGCTGTTTGGAACTGGAAGAGAGCTTGGGGGGGAAAAAAAAAAAAAGAAGAAGATTCAGAGACAGATCTCCACTCAAAGCAGCAGCCTCTTAGCTGAGAAAGGGGACAAACCTAACATTAAAAATACATGCTTTCTTAAAGACTACAGAAAGATCAGACTTGCTGAACACCATATGGAATGAAGAGATTTTGCCTTCTGGGAAGCAACAACTAGACACAATAATCATTACTGACTACTAGAATATTTTAAATATACATACAATTTCTTACTTATAATAAACCACAGATACATAAAAATATGCAAGCCTACTGCAATTTGTACCAATTTATTTAATAAAAAAAAGTATTTGGAATACCTTGAATTTTTCCAGTATGGAAATTCTTTCTTAAATTGAAAGAAGAAAAAAATTATGCCTAAGTCCCAGTTCTTGTACAGAGCAAAATAAAAAAAACCCCGTAACACACCACTCCCACCCCAAGAACCAAACAGCACCTTTTTTGAATTTGTATTTTAAGCTTTTAAATACTGATGCCCAAATGAGACATCTTATTACTCTTTGGAAATAGGTCGTGCAATCATCATGGCCTAAAAAGAGTAAGAATAGATCAGAAGCTCAAACTCTCTGTTCAAAAGCTCATGTTAGTTTTGCAACACATGTAAATTATTTTCTATAAGGAGAAAAGCAACTACTTCTAGCTACACTGACACTTTCTTAAGGCTCAGATTATTTCTTGTGTTAGAAAAAAATTCATTTCCATGAGATGCTAAGAATCCGATCTTTTCTCCTCAGCACATTTTGAAGCCCACTACAGCAACCCTAACATAGGTCACTCAAACCACACGGGAGAGAAAACACTCCCTTCAAAGGTCTGTCAGGTCAACTGCTGCCCTCAAAATGCTGCATGCTAAACCATGGCTTACACAGCAAGGCAAAAACTTAAGTGACAAAGTGAAAGTAGACAACTGGGAAAGATAAACCTGCTGCAAGCTCAAAATCTGTCCCCACCTATATTTCTTTAAAAATATCAACAGTCACAAACAGCTATTTACATCTTTAAACCTCATTCACTATAGAGTTCATGGTTCAAAACCACGTAGCAACAAAAGCCATGTTGTGAACACTAGTTAAAAACCCCTCCAGGTAGGTATTATGAAGAATATTTTCCTTTTCAGAAGCTAGGAGCAAAAAGCGGTAACTAGGATTTGATGAAAAAAACACATCCCCAGAAGTGATATTTAACATCAGGTTAAAGACTGAATTTCTTAAAAAGTACATTAACATGCACATTTTTAATAGACATACAGAATAACTGCAAGTACCTGCATACTTGAGCTATTTTTTAGATAACTCATTTTAGAGAAGGAAGAAAAAGATCTTTTTCTGAGAATAACGAGCTCTAACACTCATAACTGGAATGTAGAACTGACAAACTAAAATAAGGAGATAAAATTTTTTAAAATGCTAAAGGAAAAAAAAAATTCTATTTTTTCCCGAACTGCTGATAACTGTATTACATCATCATCTCTAACATTTAGCAAAGCAATAAACAAATTTCCAGGTGGCAGCCTTGCAAGTATTTTGTTAAAAGAACTTCCCTTCCTGCTTAATAGGCAGCTTGACTTCTTGTCTGACAAGCTTTCATTGAGAAGGGACAAGGAACCTTTTTGGGTGCATTCCTCATTAATAAGGCAATACTTTCAAAGCTGTGGCCTTGCTGCACAGTTCCTTGATGTTACAGTGAAAAAGCTGAGCAAGTAGATTTTAAGGTTCAGAAATACACACTATTTAGGAGCTTTTCCTATGTGGTGCTTAAGAGCCTTTCCTCATTACGTTTCTGAGAGATACTAAATAAAATAGACTTTATTACTATAAGCTGGGAGTTTTTTTCTGACTACTGACTCAAGATTCCAAACAGGGGCAATTAAAATTTCTACCTGGCCATACTGCTTTATTTGTTAGAGCAGTCAAATTAGCAGTATCAAAGATCACCTCGCTCCCCTCTTTAGCTGAAATACAGCAATTTTGGTCTCATTAGAAAAGCACAGCCACTGAGAACAATAAAAACACATAGAAAGAGGTTCAAGCACCCCCTTTGTCCTGACCAGAAAGGTGTTTCTGATAAATGCCCATACTTCAAATTCAGGCAGTACTTCAAGGTGCCTAAACAGAGAGGTGAGAATGCAACCCTGTGACCACAGCCCTGGTGCCTACAAAAATTAATCTTTCTCCCTACAAAAATACCACTTTACCAGAAGACTGTCTCTCAGACAGGAAGAAATTATAGATTCTCCAATAGCAACACCAAAGTGACCAGAACAAGCACACAGAGGAATTGTGGAACCAGGCAGTGGTACTTTAAAAAAAGCAAAAACAACCACCACCACAACAAAGAAACAAACCACAACAAAACAAACAAACAAACAGGAAAAAACCCTAAACTAAAACACAGATGACTCTCTTCCACAACCAATTATGTCAGTAAAACAGCTGGACACCGATAGGATGAAAATCAGCCTCGAAAACTCCTGAGAAGAATATTCTAATTCGCATATGTAAAATAAATAAATTTGCAAGGCTAGATTACTTCTAATAAGCAGAGAGTAGCTGAACTATGAAGCTGAAAACTTACCTGCTTTAATTAGACTAAGTCTAGATATTCTTGATATCAGTAACTCAAGAAAAATAATTAGAATTTCCTGTTTTTATTAACTTCCAGCAGCAATTATTTCCAGTGTCATCTCATTCTGCATCATGAGTAACTGCCTTCAGCACTGCTGGAACTAAAGAATGAGCATGACACTATGCATTTTTTCTCCAGATGAGTTTCTCATATCTTTGAAATAACTGGGTGCAAACCCACAGTATAGGAATGAGTAACTTCAGTGAGAATGCTGAGATTTCATTAATGAATCTACAATTTACACTTTACATTTTCTATGGTCCATAACTGATCCATTTGTTGAGATTTTCTGTGATGCATGAGAAGTCAAGAGAAACATGGCTCCCCTTGAAAGGATAGGAAAGTTTAAGTATAATAAAACAATCCACACGTCTCATTATGAATTAACACTATTGCAACTATTCAAGCATAACCCCCATAAAACAGCATCTCAGGGCACAATCATTTCACCAAATTTTCAGGAAATGAAAGCCTCCCACAGATTTCTCTGCCATAAGCCACATCAGCAGAACACTGCTGTAACAAGGGCAGAAAATCTATCTCCTGCTACTAAGAGAGCAGGTTTGGAGATACTTGCTATGCAGAGCCATCTGCCTTATGTGGACTCTCCATCAGAAGTGACTGACATCTATCAATACATTGGCCCAGCTGAAACCTTGTTATGTCAAGGAGCAGTTTTGAGGAACCTTAGGAAATTCCTAGTTTAGTATTTCAGAATTTAAAGAGTTTATGAAATGCCTATCATAACAAGGAAAGGCAGTCACAGTGGCAAAAAGGCTAAGGGGGGGGGGGGGAGGGGGGGCTGGGAAGAGGAAACCAAGATGAATGGCCAGACAGTACTTCTTGTATGCTGGGGACAAAGAGGGTACAGTCGGTATTAACTTATCCAAGAAAGAAGCAAGAGGATGAAAAACTACATTAATAGTACTTTATAGGTTACTGGGCTTGGCTGTCATTCTTCCCTTTCTGTATCCTACTACTATCTTAGAGGAAGAAAACAAAAACAAAAAAACCCTAAAAGATCAAAAACCAGGAGCCATCAACTTCAGCACTTCGTATGATTTAAGGTAACTAGAAAACAGAGGGTCACCAAGAAAATCTTAATTTGTACAGATTCCAGATATTTTATCATAGCCTTCAGAAACAATATAAGCCAACAGACCATGAAGCATAGTTTTCTAGAGAAATCCATACTAGTATGGATTGGCAAATATATACTGTGACAAGCAAAGTTTCTAAGACTACCATTAGTCTATGAAGAAGCAGAGAAGCACCAAACAGTTCAGAGCAAAAATATGCATCTTGTAACTTCACCAGACAGCTGAGAGGAAAACACACCTTGTGCTAACAGTTCTCACAATTTGGGGTATCCCAAGAGCGTATCTCTAGAAAAAGGTAACTGTGTGAATTGCAAAAGGTTAAATATTAATTCTACTACCTCTTTGGCTACTACTATTCTTTTGGCTATAAAACATGCATTCTGCTTTCTCCTCCTGCCCTAGTACAACAATCAACACTTACACAGTATTTCAACTGTTACAGCTGAAATGAAAACAAAACCCAAAGAAAAATCCAACATTTACACACCACTCCCCCCCAGATAAACTATGAAATACCACTATAACAACACAACCAACAGCAGTATACTGAACACTTAAAGACATTAGATGGGAGAGGAAAAAAATTTTTAAAAATCATTCATTCTCCCAAAATTATTGTTCTTTTATTCACCAAATAGACAGACACCCTATTACAATATATAGTTATTTTTCAAATGACTTTCAGCAAGGCTATTTAATGATAATTATGCCAGAAACATGCATACAAAAGAAAAAAAAAAAAGAGTTGTATCTAATATACTTTGTAGCAAGGCTGAATTTTACAAGCCTAACTGTGGCAAGGTTTGCACACACTGAGTCACACTTCTCTGAATCCCTACTTATTCTGAAAACTTCTCAAGAACTATTCCTATTATTCTATCCCTTGAATTACCAAGTCCAAAGTGCCTGTCAGATGCAGGCAAGCGTGGTTCTGTTCAGCTTCAGGAAAGTAAATGTGAGAAAACAATATGTGGAACCATAGGAAATGCAAGTACCATCAGGGTGCAGGAGGAAAATGCTTTGTTACTCATTACTTATTTGCCAGCATATATGTTATTAAACGAGTTAAGAAATCTGTCATCAAACTGTAAAACACCACTGCAGTAGGCAACTTCTGATTCAAAACCTAATTTGTTAAAAGCTACAGCAAAAATTAAAAACTGATGTCAACACCAAATACTGTAAGACTAAGGGCCAAAAGCCCACCTAAAAGCCAAGCCGCTTTGAGAAAGGGAAAGTAAATCCCATACAGAGAAAAACTATAAATATTCAAACTTTCTGCTCTGGGAGATAAAGACTAAAGAGCTTTTCTACCAAATTTTACAATATTAATACATGATATAAATACAAGTTGCAAGAATAAGATCATCTGTTTTCCACTGCCAAGACATGTTGCACAACAAACATCAGGAAAGCTGGGAAGAAGGATTTGTATTATATATGTTCAAGGAAACTGCAGCACAGGAAGGACACTGTTCTTCCTTGTCCTGTTGACTAAGGATCTCCCAAGCACCCCAATCCAGAAGTTACTGCTCTTGGACATCTGGAGGGGGGGAAAAATGAAATTATATCCTGATTTTTTTATCAGAAAACCAAATGGCATAGTTTTTATATATTAATCAAGTTTGTACTTTATTGTTTTCTCTGCTTCTAAATAGAACTTTTTTTAAACCATGTTAATTTTTATAGACACACTTTCCTTTTTACACCTGAATGCTATATAGATTCTATATTTAACCCAGCCCATTCCACAGCATTTCATAACCAACCACCCTACAGCACTCACCTAGCTTTAACTTTTCCATTTCCAACTGCAATGAAAACAGGCTGTCAGACACTGACTGATGATGTATTTTTACCATGAAAAGCAGTATCATGCATGAAATGCTGCATCAATGAACTCCTAAAAGTGTTTTTTAAGTAGCTATTAAATTTCCATTAGTATTTTCTACTAACACTGTCATTTCACATTGTGAGGAGCTTTTAGATATGTACATAAACCCATGTGTAAGTGTGTTTGAACTTCAGAAATATATTTTTAATGTGCAGTACAACTGATTTTGTCACAGGAACTTCATTTTCAGTAAAACGTCAGAGACTAAAACGCCAGCAGTTGCAACTGTCAAGGTATGGGGGTGGGGTTGGAGGGCAAAAATCTGTGTATTTGGCTCTCAATTTATGTCTTTTGCTAACTAATTACCCTAATTGCAGATATATTTTTCCTGAGAAATTTTTAAGTAAATGTAATGCCAGCTTAATTTAAGAGCTTCCAGAGACATTTTTGCAGTGAATGCTCTTCAGTTAGAACTCTGAAGATGATGCCCTGCATCTTGATGATCTATTTTCAACTACTGACGATTTCATCACAAATAAAAAAATTAAAATCTAGCTTCTTTTCTCAGTATCTCCCAACTGTTTTTATCATGGTCCAAACTTGGCTAAAGCTCTGTTACACTAAACAATATGGAAATGCCCAACTAAAAAAAAAAAAAAAAAGGCAACCTTTTAGAGTCCTCCCAGCTAAGTAGATGTTTATTATTTGCATTTCAAATTTATACTTAATAATGTTGAGAAACACCAAAGTCCAAGCAGAGAGAGTGAGCTTGATTGCCCAAGAGCAAGCATAAGTCACAAAATGGAAAGAAACTACTAATACTTCATATTGTCTAAACTATCCAGAAGTACTGAAAGTTTTCAACATGGTTGTTTTTCTTCCTCCACTGCCTTTTATATCTAGTCTTTCTGTATATCTACAGCAGAATCCTGAACTTTTTCCTTTCCTTAAATAGGCCCTTCCACTCATGCACCTGAACTTCCATTTTCAGTTTCTCAAGTTCTGAATATTCACCCATTTTAAGATCAAATGGAATGGGATTTTGTCATTTATTTTACATTCATTTTGAAGGCCTGAGCCACCACACCTCCTACAAACTCCCTGTAATTTGTCATGCCTCAGTATGGTAAATTTCTATTCAAAAAAGTATTATTAAATAATGTGAATTAACTGTAAAAGCTGTTTGAATGCAAGAAAAAGCAACAGTTGAAGAAAGAGTACAATAGCAGCCCCTTCCAGACTCTTAAAGCCCTTCACTACACACAGTAATCCTGTGTTGTGAGCCATTAAAAGACAGATTGAAACAGCCATCAAAACTAAACCCTATGCTAGAAGGCCACAAGGGCCTAAAGAGGCTTTAAGAGGAAGAAGTGTTCTTTATCACTCTGCCAAAAAATAAAATTAAAAAAAAAATTCAAAGATTATGTAGAACTTCACATTAAGATGGTCAATTTTCTCCTCTGATGTCTGCACACTTCCATCATTATCCATCTGCCTCATGTATTTTCTCTCAGACATATACACAAAGCAGGATATTTCTAGACCAAGACACTCTGAAGAGTCAGTGGACAAAACATATGCAGGAAAAAAGGGAATCACTAAATTCCTTTTCAGGTTCTTTTGCTTATGTTTCCTGATCTTTTTTTTCAGATAAAGATTTTAAAAAACTGAAAAAGATTGGTAAGAGAGTATTCAAACATGCCAAGATATGCCATGGCAGCTGCCCCACGGTGAGGTACCACTCCATTCCAAGACTAGTGCTGACTATCTCAGTCCCCTTCTTCCCAACAAGCCTACACAGTTTGATCCTGTCCTTTTCACTGCTTTTTAGTGTTGATGAAAAGTTAAATATGTACAGAATAGAAATGCAGCTGTGTGCATACGCACAGCTGTCCAGGCATTCTTCTGGAGATAAATTTGATATACAAAAACACATTGTAAAAGAGTAACAGGTGTAGAGACCTGAAACAGTTCTGAACACACTGATCCACCAGAAAAGATAAACACTTTTCAGTCAGCCAAATTAATTTTACTTTAGTTCACCAATGGACTAGATTGGTCACAATATCTAAGCTGAGGAGGGCTGCCACTTCATAATATTTATTTATTGTGGTTTTGAGATGATCTGACTATATGCTTAAAAGGCTGCAGAATAAAGAGTATTAACATAAGAAGGAGCATCATATTACAAGTAAGACAGATGGCTAGCACATCTTCAGGTAAGTTCTGTATGTCAAATAATGTGATAGACAATTATCTCTTCTGGAGGACAAACTGCTCAAGTATTTAAACTAAAAACAAAGACTTCCTAGGCCCAAAGCACTGCACAAGTTCACTGAGTTTACAGCTGTACACAAATAGGGTGAGCAAGTGTTTAAACACTGGAAGGACATCAGAAAAAAAAAAAGTTTCCATAATGGGACTTTTTTTTTTGGACCATGAGGGTGACTGAACATCAGCACAAGTTGCCTGGAAAGTTTGTGGAGTCTCTAAACTATGTGAACCTTTCCCAAGAGAGCCATGCCTTTGCTAATATGGCAAGGGCAGAAGGCACCATTAGAGAACAAGTCAGTCCAGCATTCTCATCAGGCAAGTAAATGCTTTCCACTCCTGCTCAACATACCACCCAGGCTTATAATACTTACCTTCCAGATTTCCTATCACATGGCCTCACCAATACAGAGAAACACCAATCCAACAGCTTTGCTGGAAACCCTAAGTTTGTAGTACATTAGCATCTCAAAAACCTTGGCCAATATTCACTCTGCTGAGTACTCCATGCTTCTAAAAATCCCAGACATCGTGACATTAGGATAGAAAGACAGACCATAGCACTGGAACATGCTGCCCTGAGAAACTGTGGATGCCCCATTCCCAGATGTGTTCAAGGTCAGGCTGGACAGAGCTCTGAGAAACTCGGTACAGTGAAAGGTGTCCCCATCTATGGCAGAGGGGTGGAACTAGGTAGATGATCTTAAAGGTCTCTTCCAGCCAAACCATTCTATGATTTTCAACCATACACATGTAAAACTACAGAGCTTTACAGACCTTACGCTACTACATAAATAAGGATACTTTCTACACTAGTGTTGCTATGCTAGTTGTCCGTATCAATATATATTTTGCCAGTAAGAAACCTTTTATGAAGAGATAATATTTCAGTTAAGTCAAAACATCATCAGCACAGTAATTGAAAGATTTGATTAGAAGTACTAAAATACAACTTGGTGAAGCATTCTGCAGTTACAGAAACTCCCTCCTTCTCTTAGATTTCCATAACATATACATTACCTCATTCCTTCCCAAGTGTCAGGCTCATTTTAATTTCATCATCTTCCTGGCCCAGGGGATTGAGAGGGGGGAAAAGAACCCATCACTACCATGCATTTTGACTCAGGTTGTAAAACATCCTAGGCTACTTCTACACATTTGAGCAGGCATGTGAAACACCACTAAGTCTTTACAAAAACACTATGTTTATTAAAAACAAACAGATAAAGGGCTAGCAATTTGTGAGGTATTTGTAACAACAACAAGTTATTTTAGAGCTGTAGCAACCTTCTTACAAAATTGAATGCTGATGAATAACTGAAACATCCTTTCCAATTTCTTTAATTCTATCTACAGAAAAAAAATATCCAAATAGGTCAATCTCAAAGGCAATTTGCACAAGTTTTAAACAAAAAGTTTTAAACAAAAAGACTCAAGCTGCTTCCCTCCTTGTATTTCCCAATATATAATGAAGTATTGGTGTTTACCTGTAAGGCAAGCATGAAGAAGTAAAGAAACTGCTGCCTGTGTGATCTCATTTACACTGCTCAAACTTGTTATAACAGAAATAAAAGCTGATTACAGAGGTACAGGAGATTTATCCCTTACTGCTAGAGTGGAGAAAGAAAGCAAGACAAACTCCAAGACATCCAAAAGACCTTTATTAAGATAATTAAAATTTCAAAATGAAGTTCTAAGGTGGTAACAGAGCAGTGGTAACCTCCATCTCTGTTCAGAAGTAAAACCCTCTCTGGCACAGAGACCTTCCAAGGCACATACCACCCTGGGCGACGCATGCTAAGCTCTCCCATGGCTCAGAAAGGATGAAGAGATAACTGCAGCAAGCTACACTCCCTTTTTCATATTATTAGGCATTTAAAAAATTTAAAAAAAATAACTAAACCAAAAAGGGGTATTGTACCAATTCATGGTTTCGAGATCTTTTCAACTCTAAACTTAAGTATGCTAGAGCACATGCTGGCTGAACACACTGTAAAACTCACCTGGCTAGACAAGATCACACCAGCTAGAAAGTCAGAGTAATAGTATATTCAACCTCCTACACCTTCACTCTAAATTACAGTCAATTTGCTAAAAGTGAAGCCACAAGCAATCACTCTCCCTTACAAAGTATGTTCTCAAACTAATGAATCTACAGGCTGCACTAAGATGGTTATGTAACATCAGCAAATTGAATTTATTTTCCTGATCCTATTTTTTGTCAGTCTTTGTAATCATCACCTCAGTTTCAGTCTCCTTCAAGTCATCCTGTCACAGTTTCACCTGTTCTGAACTCACCAATCTGACACACCTGTAAACTACTCAATTATTCCACTGTTATTAATTTGCAGTAGCACCTGGAGATGCAGCCAAGTTAGTCATTTCACACACTTAGAGCAGGGAGGAAAAAACCCAAACTTACCCTGAAGAGCTCGTGGACACACTTGCAAGCAAGACTGGACCAAAAGAAACTAAGACAAGTAGGCATGTTGAGTTTGTTTTTACAGTCTTATTCCAGCATATTGACGAGGTAGTGTTTTGGGTTTATGTGAACATTGTTCACATCTCTGTCCCTGCTGGTTTGCTTACGGCCATCTCTTCTCTTAATTGATAATCTGGGATGAGATGTTAGCCACATTTTTTAAGAACCCTGGCCTCAAAACTTGCTTGAAACTGATGGAGACAAACCAGAACTGGCTGCTGCTCTCTTGACATACTCCACCTGATTCATGAGTTAAATGATTAATGTCTTCCAAAAGTAGGCGGGGAGGTTTAAAAGACATTGCTGCTTATATTCTTTCACCTGCTGCTTCTTTCAGACATCACTGCTATAAACCAGGGGTAGAATAAGTATTTTCTATGAACTTATTTGAATCTAAATACTACTGAAAACTGCTGGTGAAAATAAATGAGTATCTAGTGAACTACAGTTTCCAGTGTTTGGTCTGAATTACTTTACCTTGTGTTAACACTTAGGAGATCAATTCAGTACCAAAAGCCTTTAAATTTCATTAACCACATTTATCCTACATTTTTCTTTACTGAACTTGAAAACTACACAGTCACACTGTGCAGCTGAAATTTTCATAGGACAGTCACCTTGTCCCTCCAGTCCAAAGCTAACAAAAGCATCTCAATGCCATATAACCACCCATGTGCTTCAGAAACATATGACCCAAAAAAGGTCTTTGGGCAGCAGTTAAACTTGTGAAGAAAACACACAGCCCACAGCTTCTATGGTCGCAGTTATGGGCTGGACAAGTGGGCATTATCCAAACCCTGTGAAACCAAAGGCTTCCACAGCCAGCACAGCTAGAAGGTAGGCAGAACCCTGTCACTGTACAGTAGCTGGCTGACAGTATTTTTTTTCCCTTAGGTGTCAGAGCATATGCCACCACTGATGACTAACGAGTAAGGAACACAAAGAAGTTTTGGTGCATCAGTCAAAACATGGTTGAAAAACTATGAAGCCTGACATCAAAATAGGGTGCTATCTTTGAAGTGTGGTACTTAACAGTCAGTGAATTATTTCATGTCAGTACTGTGTGCATTTCTGATACTGGCACAAGATGAGAAACAGGCCAGAGAGTGAACTATGATGGAATGAATCTTAACTTACAGTGGATAGACAATAGACACTAGTAACAGATAGATGCACTGTATTATCTACACTGATATTCTGGGAAGATATTGTGGTAGTTGGAATGTCCAGTTATAAGAGGAAGTCAACAAGCAAACAAAACTGAGACATCACCATAGATATTAATTTCCCTTAACACACACCTCTCTTGTTTGTTTTCGAGTATAGAAAAATATTTCCAGAAAAACTATATCCTACTTTGCATCTTAAGACTCTCAAAGGACTTAGAGGAATTTCTGTCTTTGGTGAAGGAAAGTTCAAGACCTCTATCAAATAGCAAGAGCTATGCAACTGTGTATACAGATACCAGATAATTTTAAAAGGAAAAAAAAAAACAACCAACCTTAAATACTTAGAAGAGGGAGAGTGAGAGCAACTTCATTCTGCTCCTGGCTTTTCACATTTCCTGCGTAATTTAATCCTGGAGAACTGCAGTGCTTCAATGATGAACACTGGTCAATGCCAACAATTCAGCACCAATCCAGCATTAACCATCACTTCTACAGACAAGAGGTTTTTATTGACTATCTAGCATCCTTACCTTGAAGAGAGCCTCTGAAGAGCTTAAGTGTTCCTAGAGCAAAACCTTGCGTGCAACTCATCTACAGACTGATGATACCATCTTTACACAATCACTCTACACTCCACATCCACCTTCTTTATCCATAGGATAGTGAGACTATAGATGCAAAGTTAGAACAACAGATCACAGCAAGTTTCAAGTCCTACAGACGCAGAATGTGTAAGACACAAAAAGCCTCCCATTACATATTTACATTTATCTACTCTGTCAATATTTGAAGCACGAGCATAGTCAAAAGCAGATTCAGTGTTGCTAAAGACTCAAAAAAAAAAAAAGGAATCCTTCATGAGTTGCTCTTAAATCATGAGCATTCGAAACATTTTCAGCAACAGAAATATATTTCGTGCACTCAACATTGAGTATGCTGCATGGGTCACAAACAAAGCTAAACCCAGCCTACTATTTTTCCCCCACTGAACCAAAATATACAATACTTGTCAACTGGTAATTATACTTCATCCAGTTCAGCATCCTTAGATATCTGTTCATTGTTTTTCTACCAGCAAAACTGGGATATTCTCTGTATTCTAATATGTAGCAAATATACTGTGTAAGTGCATTGAGCTTTGCTGTGTTCCCCTCATACTTTGGTTGAGCACACGGAGTATTAGTCATCTTTGTTATATTCATGCTCAGCACACCCACAAAAACTGTCTTAAGATGTATTCTAAGCAACTGTCAGATTGAATTCTTGACATGTTTATTCTCAAACTATGGCTAATTTAAAAAACAAACCGTTCATATTCTATAGATTGTACAAATAAACTTCTGATATTAAAAATGCCACTATATTTACTGAAGTACTTTATTGACTTGTAGCTTTTATGACTATTTTACACAGAGGACATATTTTAAGAATAATTCTTTAAAATATTGCATCATGTCTCATCATTCTGAAGTTAACTCAGAAGCTACCTACAGTAACCTTTGGTCATTTTCCTCCACATATACCAATATCCATCCTATATACAGATGCTGTAAATATGCATTTGTGTTCACTTTCTGGGGTTTAGGTATTACTGAGGTTTTTATTCACAACTTCAAGAACTAGTACATTGGTAGGAACAAGTGCTTCTTCTGAGAACTTTCATCTTAATTGATATGTCAGTGACTAGCAGTCCACACTCCTCAAAAACAAACAGTACATACATAAACACCCTCTATGAGGAAAAGTCCACAAGCAACTCCAAGCCTTGCATACAGGCAAGAGGCCAACAGCTCCTTTAAGCAATACACACCTATTACTTTTAATTAAACATACAGCGAAGCAAATCATGCACAACCAGCTCAAGCCATGATGTAAGTAAAATGTACAGAAATAAAATATTAGATACTTCCTGATCAAGTGCACTAGTTAAATGCAGTTATCTAAATGAAAAAAATCAAACATTTATAACAACCTAGACTGGGAGAGTAAAAGTTTTATTTAGAGCTCAGACTAGATTTACTACCAGGTAGTAAAGTGCTGAAAACATACAATGAAGCATACAAAAACAATACTATGCTAACAAGACAAAGAGCAACAGTTAGGTAAAAGACTAAACCCATCTTTCATTGCAGCAGTCTTCTCTACTGCAAGGGCAAGAATCATTTATGTTATACCTGGTGCCATCTATTAGTCAGAAAACGTCAGCATTCCCACACAAAAAGTAAAGAGCTTTGAAATAACATAAGAGATTTTGAAAAAATTGTTAATCATATTTCACACTTGAGAGCCCATCCCATCAAACTTAAGAAGAAAAATAAAGTTACATGCATTTCAAAACCAAAAGCTTAGACTCTTAAGACAAAAGAAAAGCCTTATCGAAATATTTTTGTGTTCTTTAGGAAACAAATGGGAAAAGAAAGAAGTTTTCCCTTAATGAAAAGTAATTGATTACAGCTGAAGATCTGAAAACCTTCAGCTATGACAGTATTGGGAAGAAAATCCTACAAAGGAAAAACTTCTAGAATAAACACAGCAATAAAATTGTGAATGACACAAGTGCCAAAAAGATCTCTTTTCGTGCCTTTAGTGGACAGAGTTGCAGTCATCTTGAGTAAAGAGCAATTAAAAATTAATTTTAAAAATTAATTTTCATCTTCTTTAAAGCCAAACCTCACTGTGAACTAGTTGCTCACCGTAAACACAGAAGAGTTCTGGTTTTCCAAGAAAAAAGACTTGAGATCAAGAAGAGGGGAGGAAAAAGTGTACCACCATCACACTCCCCCTCTCATAACCACAAATGACATTGGAGACTGAAGGCCTGTGTGTATTAAAACACAAGTTAAAAACCATTACAAAATAATAACACTAGGACTACCACCTGCAATGGGACAGCCTTAGACAGGAGCTACCAACATGGAGTTGTCTCTAATGTACCTCCCACTGGGAAGCATGGTGCTTGAGTAAAGACCAAAGGCAAGGCACTAAGTCGTGAATGTGAACATCTCAAAACACAGACAGTATCAGGCAAGTCCTTTATCAAAAATAATTACACTGAAAGTAATTTTGCAAGTGCCACTAGAATTCATTTTGCCAGTGTAAATGAGTACAAAAGTTTGTCAGTGTCCTTTCTGGTACCTACAGTTTTAACATTTTATTCCAATTACAACTTTATTTTGTTTAAATCAACTATATTTTTCAGATTGGAAAGTACAGAGAACAAAATACAATTTCCTGGAAATTTGAAGCAATCTTTACAGTCAAATGCTTCTACCACATCTAAATGAAAAAAAACCAAAAAAATTGCTTCCCCTAGCAAATAACGTAAGATTTAGTAAAACAGCTCTAACAGAAGAATTTAGTTCCAGACTGTTCTCTGAGCTATATGTAGCAAAGAGAAGGTGCTTTGGATGTGTTCTATTCCATGTTCATAAAAACCCAAACTTAACAGCCTGGGAGGCCTACCAGTTATTCCTAGACATGACTGAAAGGCACAACCAACACTGGCAGATTTCGAGACCAAACCAGTGTCTCTTACCAGCATGAAATCAATAAATGCATGTTGCACACATTCCCTCCAACAATCTCTAGTTTCCTGGATAGAAAAGTAGAGAGAAGTAGACAAAGCACACGTATACCAGGCAATATCATCTTTACAAAGGTCCTTTTAGATCAACCAGCAGTTTGCTCAAATTAGAGCATCATATCATCTGTACTGGTCCAGATTACAATTGCGTACTAAGAATCCATTATTCAAGTTAAGCGGTTTCCTACCCTCTACCCCCAGCATATCATCTGGATGTATGGGATAAACAGTAACAGTCAAGACCTATGCAAGAGCCACTGTAAATACTGGACTCCCTGAGACTTCCCAAAACCACTAAATATCAACTCATTCCTAGTCTTGAGAAAACAAAAAAGCCAACCAATCAACTGAAAAGAGAGGGAGCAGTAGCCCCTCTTTTCATAAAAATATTCAAAGCATTTCAAACTAAAAGCCATATACTGTCTGTCTGTCAATTGCAGTGTTTTCTCCAGCTACTTATTCTCCTAACAATTACCTTTTATAAACTCACAGTCTTCCTCAGATGAAATGTTATTAAGTGGTTTTTTCTCTCTCTCTGTTCACAGCAATGTGCCTATATGATCAATACAATTAGGAGTTCCCACATCATTAGTCAGGAGCCTGTATGATAAAGTTTCTAAAGTAGTGCAAAATCCAACTGTTTGGATCTTCCACATGATCTGTGGGTTGTCTTTCAATATACTTCCTTCAGCATTTGTGCTTTCACAGACACTGCATTTTAGTAAGAACGTGTAATTTTCTTGTGCTCTATGTGTATGGTTCAGTGCACCCAACAGGCACACCTATGGCTTCACAACTCTCACACTTTTCCATCTTAAAATCACAAAAAAAAATAAAATATATATAACGACACAGAATGCAAGTTATATGAATGTAATTCTATTTCCACAGAAACACCCACTGTTCCTATTGGGATTTTTTAAGTTAACTGCACAAACAATTAAAGCAATCTGCACTCTCTTCCTTACCCACAACTAAGGGCTCTGACTGACATACACTGGGCAAATCGAAAAAAAAAGTCTGCCAGCCAAAGCAAGCCTCAACCCTGCCAGCTGCCCCTTAGAATACAAGTTGTTGCCCCAATGACAGATGGCCACACAGCTCGCGTGGCAATGCAAGAACGGCTCCAGTTTTCAGTCCAGCATAATTAAGCCAGCCAACTGCAATTCCCATTTACCTTAATATGCTGCCCTAAAAGACTAAAGCACTACCACAACCATGGTCTGAGCCATTCAACAATCCTTGTCTTGAACAAGGATCAGCTGGGAGCACAGGACAAATTACAACCAAGAGAACAACTCCCAGTACAACCATCCAGTTTTTAGCCTGGGACAAGTTGAGCACTAACATAAGTCCGGAAAGAAAACAGGCATTGTACCAAGAGACTGCATAGTCCAAAACTAGACTACCAACAATCACAGGAACCCATGGGTATCATGTTCAATCCTGTGCTTTGCCACAGATAGGGTTCCATGATGAAGATAAACCAATTAAAGAGTATAATACTGCCAGAAAGGACAGTACAGACCTTTTTGCACCAGCTCCCTCACACAATGGGCAGTGATTGTACAGGTACACTGCCATTAAAACAAAGGAAGAAGCAAATCACTACTGAGAAAAT
Source organism: Acropternis orthonyx (assembly GCA_035583155.1). Taxonomy (NCBI): domain Eukaryota; kingdom Metazoa; phylum Chordata; class Aves; order Passeriformes; family Rhinocryptidae; genus Acropternis; species Acropternis orthonyx. The sequence goes on along the minus strand of JAWWEU010000111.1, from coordinate 12,833,419 downwards.
CCTTTTGATAGTCACTTGCAATGACACTATTAAAGCCAACAATGCCTACAAACTTCCCTGGTCACTTTGGGCAAGTTATGTCATTTCTTCATGATTCCATTTCCCACTACTGAAGTCAGAACAATGGCACTTCAGTACATCCCAGGTGTGCAACAAGGACAGCTACAAACATGACCGGAAGCCCACAAGACACAGGAATTCTGCAGTACAAATATACAGATCAGTAAAAAAAAGGGAATTCTTTAGCAGTAGCTGAAATTACTCTCAGCCATCACTACCAACACTGTAAGAAGTACTGCGATAACAGCTATTTCCCCACATTTACTGCAAACCAAATGCAAGACCTTCAAGCAGAAGGGGAGAATTAAAGTTGAGCCCACTGATTAGTGTTCTTTTTACATCATGGAATGCTTGAACAGCTCTTTCCCAAGTAAACTCTTAGCATATACAAGAATAAAGACTTCTGTGAAAAGATCAGTAAGTCAGGAACCTTCTGGACTAGAAACTGCTCATTAGCCTCACTCCATCCACTGCATTGCTGTTACCAGAAATACTGAAAGAGGAAACAAAGAACCACTGAATTATTCCTCTCACTTTAAAATAAATACATATATATATGAGTCTACTGTTAAAAAGGGGGGAAAAAATTTCTTATTTAATTTAAACACCTAAGATCATTAAGTCTTCTACAGACTCTCACTAACTGAAATTTTATCCAGGCATGATTTTTACCAGCTAGGTCTGCAGAAAGGGCTACTTAGGAATTGTCTCCATACATATGAAAGATACTTGATGCATGCTTTGGGAGGAAACATGTCACTTAGCTGTTCTATTAAAAAAGGAACAGGTTGATTTTTTTTTTAACTGAGCTACAAAACCAACACAAGCAGGATTTGTGGATACCAGGTTCTCAAACATCACTATTCTGATCTATCCCCTTTGCCTCTTTCTCAAACCATATATTGATTTGAAAAAGTAGAGGAATTAAAATTAATTTTCTGTAATGTATTTGGCTGCTTCCATATTACTAATCAATTTGAGAGAAAGACAAAAAATGTCCCAGATATCTTATCAAAGAAACCTTAACCAGGCTCAAGCAGTGGCCCCAGCCACCACAATGCACATACACGATTTAGATTTATATTACTGAAAAATATAACCTTTTTGCCAACAGGACCCTACATACAAGTAACAGGAAAGAAATCCTAGTGAATGTTTAATGCTCAGTATATACACGTAATTTTAGTGACTATGTCTGAATCAAAACATCATAAAGATACTAAACAGACCACTTCTTTTTCTATTTAAAACTTGCTCATTGTGAAAGTGGTAATTATTTCCACCATGTGAGTGCTTTCACAGCCACTACAGCACCGCTTCAACAGACTACCTAAGAGTGTAGCCCAGAGGAATGCTGGAAGAACAACCTTGCTGCTATGGAAGAAACACTGGGATGGCAACCAAGTATATTTAGTCTGAAAATCACTGTGCCCAACTAGCCACGATTTCAGCTAATGTTCTCGATTCTAAACAATTGTACATTTCTAAATCATGCACACACATACAAAGAAAACACACTGGCAGCTCATAGCACTCTTCCGTTATATTGATCATTAAGACAACTGAAGTACAGCCAGCTCAAAGTCAGTCTGCTGGGATTTACCCAAGACACAGTAATGAATCCACTCTTACAGCATCAATGGATGGTAGGTATTGTAGGCCTCCAAAATAGAGGAGTTAAAAACCATGCTTTTTCCATACACTACCTACTTTTAGCTTCCCTTGTACTAATCTGCCTAAGAGCAACCCACCGTAGAGGGCAGACTCAAATCTTCAGTTTCTCAAGAAAGTTATCCAGAAAAACATAGGCTGAAAAATTAATGAAGTTATTATGAAAACCGATCTTAAATTGGACTGCCACATTAATAGCAATATCAAAATTTTCAAATAAGTGTTTTAAACTAATCTTCCATTCTGCTTTTTCTTTTCCCCCCATTTAAAAAAATTTACAGATTTCAACATTAGCATGACCAATATATTTTCCTTTAAAATTACATATAAAGTTATGTTGTCTATAACTGAAAAATCAGAATAATTTCACCTCCTCTTCTTCTCCTCCTCTGGCATTTAAAAAACAGTTTTAGAGGAGATGGAGCTGTCAGTAAACATTATTTCCTGTTAAGACTTTTAAAGTTAACAAGCTCAGATGTTCAAACATTACTCAGACAGAATGGGAAATTCAGCATCACATTGACACATACTATGATGACTTGATCTTCAGAACACAGCTCCATTAGACACCCAGTGAACCTACTTAGATATGCCTTTTTCAGTTCTTAAACCTTTTAAATGAAGGTAAAATTCGACACTGGCGAACATCCATAATGATACTGTCAAGTGTATCACCAGATTATTGATCACAAGCTGCTGGTCAGCGAGCAGCTGCTGCTAAGAAATTTGGTAAGGTATGAACAGGGTCTAAACTTCTTATCAAAGGCCACCTGAAGTCACTCAGATATCACTCCTTATCATAATCACACCCATTCTTCTTGTAATCACCCAGACAGCAACAGTAGCCCAAAGCATTAATCCTCTCTCCTCCCGCTGATGCTCAGATGGCCAAACAACTCTTTGTGTTGAAGGAGGTTCTCTCAACAGCAATCCCAGGCACATACTTTAGAGGCTCGATTACTACAAAGCTTTGCAGAGAGTTAAAAATGCAGCCAGAGAAGAAGCTTCAAATGAATCTGAATGAGGGTTACAACCAGATGACTTTTAACATCCCTTTTAAAACCCAAACCATTCTATGATTCTAGGAAAATTATTCTCCTGTGATGGAAAATCCACTACTCATTTTCATATACTACAAGCCCCATGGACCTTCAGTCTTCCAAGGTAGTAATGGATGGAGCTCAGCCATCTCCTGTCCTTATCCATGTCTCAACTTAAGTAGTTGCAGTCAACACAGGTCAAAACAGATCAAATGAAATTTTTCTTGTTTATTTTGAAGAGCTGATCTTGAAGGACCACAGAAGAGTATGAGAACCTTTCTGTCAAAGAAAATGGTCACAGATCTTACCACCTTCAGAGAAGGGTCAAGTGCCACATCTTGCCAACAACTAATGTAACAATCATCTAAAACTTGCAGTCCTTCCTCCTTCAAGACAGCTAACAACCAAAGGATTGTTAATAAACATTAATTTGAACAGCTACTACACACAATTAAAACTGATGACCCAACAGCATTTGGGTCATCTTTCTGGCCTCTTGCTTTCCCAATAGTCAGGAAAGGCTAGTTGAGCCAAAAAAAACACCATTCCATTTTGTTCTCAGCTCTTGGAAACAATTATTAAAATCTGAAGTTCTCCTATGCTTCTGCAGCATAACATTTTCTCTAAAGGTACAGTGACAAACTTTCCAACTCTTTATTTCTCAGATCACTACAGCAAGTCTGCACTAAGACCTACGTCTCAAGGTGATGGAATTCCAACAAAAGAAAAAGTCACACACTTTCTCTCACTTTTTCAAGTACAAGAAGCTTGGAAACTGTAAATTTTACACATTAGCTCCTAGAAAAAACTCTCATTGACCAAATACAAATGAAAAATGGGGAAGAAATATACACACAGGATCAGTAATGAAACAATTAAGTAAAGAGATTCACTTGTGGAAGAAGCAGAACTGCAGTAGATGCAAGAGGCAGTTCTGAGTTTCTCTTTGGGAGCCTTAGGAATTCAGTAAGGCAGCAAAACAGGGTGGTGATATTCGACTACAAAAATTTTTTTCCCCATAAGCACACTGAAGTAGTGTTTTAGATTTTTAACAATTATTGGTGAACCAAATTGGACTAGATTTTTCTATTACAAAAATCAAATTTCAGATAAGAACTAAGCACTAAAAAGAAAAATCAACTGTTTTACCTTTCCTGTCATTTCAGATCAAATTCAAGTGCCGTTTGTGGTCAATGGGAATCTTTCTGTTAGCCAGGATTTCAGTGGGCTTTGAATGAGAATATCAAAAATCATTACTGCAGTGTCAGAATTATTTCAATTACCAGCATCTTCTGAAAGAACTCAAAGTAAAACCTACTTCTTTAAAACCAAGAAAGAAGTATACCAACATACCGTGAAACAAACAACTAATTTGTGGTGTTTTAAAATGAACTAATAAACCTTTTTTAAGTTCTGCCAAAAACGCACTTGGCAATTGTAATATCTGACTGATTTTCAGGGTAGCATCTTTGTAGGATTCATTCCCTTAAAAAAGTATGGTCTCAAAACAGCAACAATACAGGGAACTGGCAAAGTCTTCATCTTACTGTTGTACAGATACACCCAAACTAGCTGGCGGATAGAAACTGCGTTACAGTTTTAGCCAAAGCTCTCCAGCATGTCTAACAATCCACATGGAGAAGGGAGTGCCTTGTAAGAGCATAATGAAAGAGGATCAAGCTAACTCAAATTACCTTCCATTTGCCACAGGCTAAGAGCATACACATGAACAATTACTGTGAATCAGATACCACAGATCAGCTGACATATGGTAACCTGTCATCCTACAATAACCTGTCCAAATACAAAGATAGCTTGAAATTTAGAACAGCTATGGAACTATAACTCTCCCCTGTTCAGAAAGCAAGACACTACAACCTTGAGCCTTCACTTTTGGAGGTATAAGCTGAAAACAAGCAGCACAAAAGAACCTACAGATGAGAGCCCTTAAGGTAAACAGGCTGTTTCCAAATACTACAAACTGGGATTACCAAAAGGAAATAGTTACTGTAACATGACCTATTCATGCTAACCAGCCCTTTGGTATAAAAGCATGCACACAACATGATCACCATGAGACTGCAAATTTAGCTCTTCTGCTGGTATGGACAGTGGTTATCTAAAACAAGTGTAGGGCTTCCATGTACAGCTGTTCATTTGGCCTTGTTGCCATGTAATGGTAATTCAAAGTAGGACAAAAATCAAGCCTTTCCTTCCAGTGCTTCCCCCTCCTGGAGTGCTTGTTTATCTATGCCTTGTACCTACCAAGCTCAATGCAGTCAAAGCAGCACACAAAAACTAAGGATAAGCTTTATATGCTCTACGAACACTAGACCAGCATTCACATGGTAGAGCTCTACAGCTGGACCCATTTTTTTGGAACCTAGAAAAAGTTGCACAAGAAGATAAACACTCCTATTATTTTGGTATTGGAATACCAACATGTATCTGGTATGTATTGAAATGCTATCTCTATGCACTTCTGTGGAATAACCTACATAGAACCAAGAGGTACAGCTGCTTAACACAAACAAGCCGAGGCGCCTAAGTAACAAGGTTTCTAGGCAGAGCACAACTATACAGCAGCTTGAGCTCCTAGAACAAAGCAATGCCTGAACTCTCACATCAGAGCAACTTGACAAACCTGGCAACGGAATGGAAACTGCAGGTTTCTGTTACAACAAACAGTAGGTTTCATTGTATGTACCATAGCATGCATCTTAGCACAGAGCCTCTGCACCATTTCAACAGCTCCTGTCAAATGGACAGGACCATCACCAGGTGCTGTGGAAGGCTCCAGTCTCATATGGCAGCCAAGGGGATCTAGCATCAAGCTGTGAGGACGAGGGGCAGTTCCACTTTCTTCACTCCCAACTGCGTACACACTCACCAAACCCTGCAGTTAGATAGGTCGCACAGCTAGAACAGCAGGTGTGTTTTGGAGGTCTGGTTTCTGTGGTGACGTGGTTCATGGAACTAAGAGTGCCAAGACAAGGCAGAGCACAAGGGCTTGGAGCTAGAAGTATTAGGACAGCCCCTTCCTCTAACGAATAGGCTCTAATACCTTGCAAAAATACAACTAAAGGAAGTATCGCAGAGGAGAGCATAAAAAATAGTCCCCACAAAGCCTGCTGCGAGAACTCTACGTTTTTCAAGTGTTTGTTCCCTGTCTATGGATGAACTGTGGTTTAAGAACAGGCAGCAGTATAACCAGCAAAACTCTGCTATTGAGAAGAACCACAATAACCACCACTATGCAAGTTATCTTTCAAGAAGAATTTCAGATTCAGAGATTTCCATCACCCCAAGAAGAGTTCACTAAACTTTCTAACAGGAAGCACAATTTAAATGATAGGCAATTCTTCCACAATGTCTTCTTTATTTAGGAACCTACACCGAGATCTTGTTCTTCACTTTTACAAAAAATTAAAACTAGCAATATATTATAAAAGCAGAGTTTTGATGTTCTGTAATTTCACTGTATGTTTTGCTTTCTTCCCCTCCCATTCCACCCCCAGTTTCATGAAGAACTGAAGGATTCAGACAAAAGCTCTAGGTTATATTCATATACTACAGCTTAGTAACATGAGCAGTAATAAAATTCATGAAGTTTGCTTCCCCTCCTATCCAAGTGCTGAACAGAGAAACACCATGTAAGAAACAAACAGAAATACTTAACAACCTAAAACCAAGAAAGGCTTAGGTAACAACAAAGTCAACTGAGCAAACCTCTTATTTTCTCAATTCCTGTTAGTTTAGTCAGCTTGCCTCCACTTTTATTGTCCACATTTTGCACAGTTCTGGTTTATTTTTCCTATTCCATCAGTTGCAATGTATAAGGCTAAATATATTTAATCACTATCAGTACAGTTTAGCAATCTTAGAGAAGCACGTTACCTTCTCTTCCTAGCAGACCAAATAGTTCACACTCTCTAAGAGGACATTTAAGTGCTGCCACAGGTGATGCACATTGCAATACAGCTGGAGCATTCTCCTTTCCTTTACATCAGGGACCCAGACGAGTGTGGGCCAAATAGTTCCCACTGCAGTGACAGCCCCCTCTGGCTCCCACCTGACCTCTCAGTAATGCACCACTGTGTGTGTGTGTAGAGTAAGTGTGCTTAATGTGCCGAACAAACACATGCGCACAGCAGTGGCTCTGCACAGCCACTCCACATTCAGCACTTGCACAGCACACCAGACTTACCAAGCTGGAGAGGGAACTGCCCATGGAAAGCAAGCTGCAAGCCTAACATTCCCAGGAGCTGCTGGGCTAACAAAGCATTCACAGTGCTTCAATTCTATGCATATAGATTAAAGCCTTCATATTCAGTATATATAATGTTTATTATGCTCAATGCTCTGCACACCAGCAGTAAAGGCTTGACATACATTGGACAGCTTTGGTCTACTCTGTAACTGTGATTCTCCCAGGAAGTAGCAAAGCAGGAGGGGAGCACAGAGCATAACCTTCCCCCAAAGCACAAAGGTATCAAATAGACCAATGTAAGAGACTCATTACCTCAAACTACTGGGCTCCAAGTTTTTTAACACAGAAACTAAATTTAAAAAGATTTGGTATTTCTGGGAAACTGTACTGCTGTTAAAAGTCTTATGAATGACCAAAATACACCAAAACCATAAGGCAATGAACACTATTATGTATACACCAACAACAAATACATTTGATTTTGATCTCTCCAAATCAGATAGAAAGCTTTAGAACAGATTTAGACACTTGCCTTACATGAAGGACAACAGAGGTATGCAGATTCTCCTTTGTACTCTTGATGCAAAATCAGGCTTTGGAAAACAGAAGTTATACTTGAAAAAACAAGTTTATAGCTTCTAAATTTTTATCTGTAAGGTAGACTTTGGAAACTTCTCATTGCAGAAACAAGAATTACATTTCCATATGTAAATGTATCTTTTCACAGCCTAAGACTTGCTTTCAAGAAATACAGAAAAGACTGAATGAGCTTGCTTTCTACCTGGAGCAACTGATTACGAACTTGACTTCTTGCCATAAGGGATGACCTTACAAAAACTGAAACGCATTTAGGTACTTCAACGCAAGTCTGCACATTTGCTTCAGAATAAGAGTAATTTAATTCAGTTACTTTTACTGCCCTGCACACACCAAATTAGCCCTTTGGTGCACATACTAAAAAAAAAAAAACAAAAAAAACCCCACAACTTTTTGTAAAACTCAAATATAATCATGCATATGCTTACACACATACACTTGAAACAGAGCCAAATAAAGACTCTTACCTTTCCTGAGATATTTATCTCAACATTACAAAATCCAGTCGTTGTAAGCAAGAACTCTACTGGAGCTTAGTTCCTACATGTTTGTGTCTTACACAGCCTAACCTACTCTTTCTCCCAGTACGTCAAGCCCTCATGTCCCCTATGCAGACAAATGACTAATTCAATTACCTTGTGTGCTGACAGGCCAGCTGGTTGCTGCTTCTTGGCATGGGTAGAGAGGGTGAGTTATAAATGTCTTTCCCTTATTGTCTTCATCCTCTGCCCACTCAATAATTTCCACAAAACTTAACTTCACACCCCTTTGTTAACTTTCGTTGAAATGAGCTAACAAGTTCAGAAGTTGCAGAGTGACAGACTGCATGGGTGTACGTATCTTGTGTTCACTGAAAAATGGGTGGGAGGAGGAGGGGAAGCAAACTTGCAAGGTAGGTTTACAGGCTCCATGTATTAAATTTGCCTCAGCATCAAAAGTATTGACCCAGCTTAACTCAATCTAAACCCAAACTGCCACAGTCCCACCACACCCACAGGCATTCAGTGTTATCCCTTCCCTTGTACCAGCACGTGTGCCAAAAACCAACCTGGGAAAAAAAGTCAGTCAGCATTTGGAGCAGGCAGCTCTGAAGCCAGTCCAGTGCCTGTCACATGGACACTGCTACCACGTAAAAGAAAAGCGCAGGACTGTGGCAGAGGCAGCTGCCATGGTGCTGCAGATGTGGTACTTAACAGCACCCAGGATCCAATCCTAAAGGCATTTAATTCCGGACATGAGGCTCAGAGGCTCATTAGTACCCTATCCAGTGATGTGCTGGTGTTTCAGAGAGGCACATATGCACTAATGGAGTTATTATTTTGAGAATAACAGAAACAAGAAAACAAAATACTCATATGATATCTCTGAGGTTGAAAATTTTAGTTGCATTCTGGACAAGATCTTTCTTTTAAAAGTAAGTGCCTAGCCTCATCTTCTTCCTAAAAGTGTAGCCAAACCTATACACTCAAGGAAGAAATACAAAAATCCCACTATAAGCAAACACAGCAATATTTAAACACAGACAATACCCAGTCCAGACTTCCTTTTAGGTAGACCTTTGTCCTAAAGAAAATGAGAGGATGCATCTATTCTGAATTCTTCATGCAGAATTGCAAAACGACTGAATAAACCACTGGCAACCCCACTGGTGACTGGGGAAAGATCAGGAGGGAGAAAGTAAAACAGAAGTAGCAGAGTGTAGCCAGAGTGGCTAATTTAGACAGAGCGAGGTGTGAACAGCAGAACATAAGGCAAAACATCTTGGGAAGTATATCCTGATGACATCTTATCTTGGCTGTACAACACAGTGAGTCTGGGGGAGAAAATGTTTTTATCTGCAATCATTTATGATCTCTCTTCCCCACCATTCAGAATACAGTTTATACTTAATATTGTTTATCAATGTATAATATAGACAGCATGATTCTACATTCATAGATTTATCCCTACTACATATATAAAACGAGAATCATTTCAATATAAAACACAGCTGTGTATGATTTTTAAACCTTTACAAGGAATCTTTGATGGAGAATTTTTATAAAAGCATTTTTTCCCAGTGATCTATTTATTAACAGCAGGAATCATAACTTGATTTTTACCCAGTGGTGAACATATAACAACTGTTACTCAATTGTAAAACACTGTCTAGTTACACAGCATTAAATAATAAATACAGCTCAAGACCTGGTACATGTTTTACTAAGCAGTCTAATGATATGAAACAAGAAGTTCCAAAGATTAACTATGTGCTGTATTTTCAACTCTGTTCCATGATATCTGTGTTTATAAGAGGTATGTTGTAATATAAAGGAGGAAAGAAATTAAAAATAGCAAAGAATAATTTTCATTTAATCACAGTTGAACTCACATTATCTAGTAACAGGTTTTTTAAACAAATTTAAATCTGAGTTCAATGGGAACCATTTCCTAATAACTTACACTGATTCTTTTATACAGCCTTTTTTAGGATGACCTACATTGGGAATAAAGGTGAAAAAAATCACCACAGACTTGTGTGGTATAATCTAACCCCAGTATATTGGCTTTTAATTTAGTAGTATTATTTGTCATCCTTTACTGTAACAGCCCTGCACAAAGCAAGCGGTCACAGGTAAAATTGAAATTAGCTTCCAGATACAACAGAGGATCAGAACTTGGAAGTTCTCAGATAGGAACAGAAACTGCACTAGTAACACCTCAAATGTAGGAACACTAATGACAAAAAAACCCTAATGCTGTTGATACATTTTTGGGTGAGATCTCATGCAACTGACCTTCAAAAATGCCAGGAAAAAACTAGCAGTGGTCTATGTGGAACAGTAATTTGCATAAACTGTGGAACTTGATTTTGTTATAGTTTCATCACCACTGAGTAGTAAATAGCAGTGAACAATGTTAAAAAAAAAAAAAAATTAGATTTAAGTTCTAGAACATGTCAGAGTAACAGAAGTACATTGCAGCCTCACATTTTAATAAAGAAACTTTCTGCCCGTATCTTTAGCAAATTAGTAACATGTGAACAGTGGCAGCCCAACGTAAAACTGAATAATCATAGCATTTAATCCATGAGCACATCTTGCCAGATGCCTTTTAGAAGTTGTATTTTCATTTGTTTAAAAGTAAACTGTGGGGTTGAAAAAAACCCAAACATATTCTGCATATGAAACATTGATGATGAAAATCCTCAGCGCATGTCACTGAGAGGAAGAAGTTTGTTGGGTTTTTTTGTTTTGCCTTTTTTTCCTGTGTTGTTGTTTTTCTTTTTAATGTCAGTATACCAAAGAAGTAATTTTAATTATATAATTATTGAAGATTTTAGAAGGTTTACACAAGACCCATAATTGGGCATAAGACATCACATCCTTTGGTTACATACACAGCAATCTGGTCTGGGTAACATTCTTTGCTCTGACCAATGTGTGCGGGGGGGGGGGGGGGGGGGGGGGCAA
>JAWWEU010000111.1:12752057-12821226 GCA_035583155.1 Acropternis orthonyx | reverse complement strand
CCCCTCCCGGGGGGCCGCGTGCGATCGGCCCCTCCTCGCCGGCCGGGGAAAGGGCCGAGCCCCCGCCTCCCCCCGAGCCGGGGCAGAGCCCGAGCCAAACAAAGCGCGGCCTGAGCGGGAGCCAAGGGTGAAGCAGCCTGGGCTTTTCCTGCCGGTCCCCGCGCAGGGCGGGCCCAGAGCCCGGCTTACCCCGATCCCCGGCGGCGGCGGCGGCGTTGTTCCTCTCCTGCTGCTGCTGCTGCTGCTGCACCGGGCGCGGCCTGGACACTCGCCTGGGTCTCCTGTTGGCGGCTCGGACCGAGTTCATTTGCCGGCTCGTGTGGGCGGCGGGAGGGGAGGGGGGGATCCTCCGGCAGCCGGTGCCTCGGCGGGGACGGGGGCGCTCGGAGGGAGCCCCGGGGCGGCCGCCTCGCAGGCGCGGGCAGCAGGGAAGGGCGGGGGGGGGGAGGGAATCTCCGGGCGCGGGTCCCGCCGCCGCCGCCACCGCCGGCTGTGTGGAAGGCAGAGGATCGGCGGGCTCTCGCAGCGCGGTGTGTGAGGGGCACGACGGCTCCGCGCCCCCCGCCCCGGCGATCCCGCGGCCCTGCCCGGCTCAGGCCCGTCGCTGCTCCGTGGCAGGAGGAGCCATTGACACAGCCAGGGACGCGCTCGCGGGCGGGCGGCCGTTGGGCGGCCGCGCTCCGCCAATCGCCGGCCCCCACACAGCCGGCCGGCGGCGGCGCGGCCAATCGGCGCGCCCGTACCATGCGGCGCGGCGCGGGGTGGGGCGGCGCGGCGGGCTATAAGGTGCAGGGGCGGCGCGTGCTGCGCGGTAATGGCGGCTGTGGGGCTTTTTCGGGCTGGGCTCTGAGGAGCGGGCTGGGCGACGGGACTGGCACGGCCCGGGCAGGGGAAAGGGCGGCGGAGGGGCCCGAGCCCCCGCGGCAGGCCCTGCTGGGGCCCTGCGCGATGGTGGAGAGAGAGAGAGAGAGAGCGAGAGGGCGGCTGGCGAAGGTGCCGTGTTGTGGTGCCGTGCGCCTTGGTAACCCTGCCCCCGCCGGGATTAGCCGTGCTGCGGCTGCCGGCTCCTTTCGCCTTCCTGAGGGGTTGTTAGCCACTTTCCCCCTCTGAAATTGCGTATGTTCCTTGGCCAGTGCTTTCGTTACCTTTTGCTAATGCAACAATAAACGATTTGTCTTGGGCTGGCACTTCAGGTAGCGTCTGAAGCTTCTGCTTTATTATATGTGTCGTGTTGGTTCTCAGCTAGTGGCCTGAGAGCAGAAAAAAAAAACAAACCGCCTGAAGTTAGCTGGTTTTTTTTGGTTTTTTTCCTTCTCAGAAATCACTTAATAAAATGGCTGGCAAAACACAAGCAGCAAGGAAGAGATCGTCCCTTTGTAGGGCTGCTCAGGAATTGGCTTCTAAGGCAGCCAAGGTAGGTTTGTGTGGAGCCCTACTTAAACTAAGCACTGGGAGCTTCTGGAACAAGGGCCATTGTCTCCGCCTGAAAAGCTAAAGTGTGTTATCTGGTATAGAATGTAAATAAATTACGGTAATTAAAAACACATTAGGCAGGAGCTTGTTTAAAGCTGACAAATGAAGGTGTAATACAGCTATAGGAAATGACAGGTTTTTGAAAAAAAAGATTTTTAAAAACATTTGTACTTGTGTTTCTGAAAGAAATGACAACAGAATTGTAATTTTAAGTTCATATCAGACCAGAAATAAATGTATGAGAAATCTCAGTAGTTGTTAAAGAGCATTTCTTAGACATAGCATTTTGTTGCCTTGAGGAATGACTGGAGAAACAGTGGAGGATGGTTTTCCCTGTCTGAGAAAAGTAATTCTTGCCAAATTCACTAATAGTACAGAAAGAAATAATGAAGTTAAACTCTTGTCAGAAGAACTTCATAGGGAAAAGAGAATATAAACATTGCTCTGTTTGGTGCCAGTTTTTGTCATAACAATTGCCAGGTTAGTGTATTAAACATTCTGTAGAGCTACATAATTACATGTACATATCATAAAAATATTTTTACTTCTGATAGTAGCATTGTGAAACTCTGCTTTAACTCTTGAATGGAAAGAATGACCCTACCTGAGAATTGTGCTGAACTTGCTGTGTCATCATTGAGGATTTTTCACATCAGAAACTTAAAACCTTTGAAATACAGTATTTTGGTAGTTTAAATGCATCCGTTCAGCTATTCTTGTGCTCTGTTCACCAAGCAATGAATTCTCGGTGTCACAAGATTACCTAAAATTGCTCAATATGAATATACTCCAAATTTTTAGTACTCTGTCTAAATCTTTTAAAATATTTTCAAGGGTCAAGATGGATGACAAGTAAATTTTCACCTAGAGCATTCAAGAATCTAAAGCTTCTGATACTAAAATAAAACTTCATTGAAAACTTGAATCAAAGCAGACATTACTTTCTTAAAAAGTCTTGAACTCAATGATGTCTTGGCCTAAAAAGCACTTCCTGTGATTAGCTTCTTAATGTCCAAAGTGTAGGTTCACCAACAGCCAGAATGCATTGAGGGACCATCATTGAAGGTTATGCAGAAGTTTGTGATAAATGCTCTGAGTTGATACAATGAGAATGTCATATGCTGAATAAGTCAGACTTGATTAAGTTACTGAATAAATTAGTGGTGCAAAAAAAGTGAGCATTCAGTGGTTGCTTACAAGGCATGGAGTAAAGAAATAGAGTGCTTGTCTGACACTCTTGGCTGTGCTTTAGAAGGCTAGACAGTAGAAAACATGAGAACTTGTTAAAACATTATGTACTAGAACTCTATCTTTCCCCTCATAACAATTAAATCTATCCTGTCTGATTTGTGATGACTGGGATTGGATCATCATAATTTCAGGTTTGTATGTCAGTCTAAAATGATATACTTGGCCATCCTGTGCCTCCATTGTTGTTGTAAAGTCTCTGAGAAGAAAAACACAGTTCTGTGATGGAAATGGCACTGAAAGGCCAAACTAATGATTCAGGCTCTTGTATTGACCACTGTGGAGATGCTTTAAGCCATCCTGTGTATGCTAATAAACCATTTCAGAATGTGGGTGCAATTTATACCAGCAAGATAATTTTGCGTTTGTCAAGACAGCTTTTTCTTTATTTAAATTGGGAGGAGAGGGAATGGGAAGTGGAACTAAACCATACAGTGGTATTTTTGCATAATTGTCTATGCTATAAATGCTTGCTAGGCTGGTTATGTTGGCCACAAATCACCTTTTGGTGACCCACGAACAGTTTCACATGAACATAAAGACTTAAGACCTGGGTTAAGAGCTTGCTTGGAGCATTTACAGCATAAGCAATTTGGGCAGAGTTGTCAAGTGCTAGCTCATCATATTAACACTATCTTCTAAGCTGCGCTGAACTTCAAATGTGTGTGTATTTAAACGTTAATGATCTGGTTCTCTGTATCTACTTGAAGAGCTGGCTGTTGCTTTGAAGAGATCCCCTTCCTTCCTGCATGGAGGGAGGGATATGGAGAGTGCATAGTGATAAGAACATTAACGTGTTAATTATGTGTTAACATAGAATGGTTAGACATGAGGCAGCTTCATAGAGAGAAATAGCGGAAGTTCTCGTGAAGGAAATTCCTATTTGTGAGGGTGATGTGCAGAGACATAAGAGCAACTAAGTCAACTGACTTGCTCTAAAGTGAAGACAGTTAAACCAGCTTGAAGATCTGATCAAGATAATGGAATATTTAAGTATTTCTCTTCTAGAATCTCGGAGTGTAGCTGAGAGACTAGAGTTGTTGGGGTCACAGAATAAGCAGGATTGGGAAATGGGCTTGGGGCAGTGTAAACTGCTAAGTCAGCAAGGCTGATTCAGGCCAGGGTGATCTGCAGAAATCACCACTATTTTATTCCCTTTGATATACGTGTCTACCGGCGACCTCAAAACCCTTGCTTCAGAGCTGGTGAGAAATGCTTTGAATGTGGGACAGATTCATGTAAATTGTCGTGATCCAAACTTACCCTGAGGATGTGGGTATTTCTTTAATAGTTGATCAAAATAAGCCTAGGATAACAGATTTTAATGATTCTGTGAGCTGTGGATTGCTTCTGAGGAGCTCACAAAAATAAGTAAGGACAGACTTCAACTTCTGTAAGATGGCCTAAAGCTCTATTTAAACTTTTTCAGAAACAACAAAATGAAAAAAAAAACCCAAAAAAACCCCAAAACAAAACAAAAAAAAAAACAAAACAAAACAAAAAAAAAAACCCAAAAACACCACCAACGAACCACCCAACCACTGAATTGCTGGCTTTTAATTAAGTGGAAAATGCACAATATTCTCCCTAGCTTTTGCTTCCTAATATTTGTGAGAGAACAAGAAATATTTTGAGGGCACTGTTGCCGTTTGTCACACAAAGCCCATTGCAGAGCCTTTAGCTACAGCTCATGGATTTGAACAAGAAATACAAGCAGTAATTTTTTTATTGTGCTTTTTAATCGGTTCAAGTGGCTTTGCAAAGGAACCACGTCTCTCCCTCTCCATACACATGAAAGTGAAGCAAAAAGGACTGAAGTGACTTGCCCAAGAGGGTTTACAGGCTATTAACAGGGCTACGAATAGAACCAACGGTACAGGAGTCCTTATCTAAGGCTTTCTCCACAGTGTCATATTACTGCTTTCAGAAGCATAAGACTTTTGCCTATTATTTCTAACCATCTCATATGCTGTTACTGTGTCCCTGGACTAAAAATACTGCATTGAAGACCTAGTGTGGATTTCTGACTATAACCTCTTTAAAACTAGAGGGTTATTGCTCCGAAGATTGAAAGAAGTGAGTCTTTGAGAAATATTTAGTGATATCTAGAACTGGTTGAACTTGCTTGCTCTGCAGCTTAAAACTTTTAATGTCATTTTATTGCAATGTCTTTGACCCTCAGTTCTTCTTAATTCTGTTTTACATCCCATCTCATGCAGCTAAATCTTCCCACTCTTGCAGAAAAAGGCACTTAAATCTCTCTTCCTTTTACCTGGAACCCATGTCTCCTGAAATCTAGCTTGATGTTAGCTGACCTTAGTGGGTTGCCTTCTGGGTAAATGTCTGTGGCTGGGATGTTTTCTGTTGCTATACCAACCTGGTTTCTGCACTAAGAATAAAGACCTCAGGGTGGGAAATGTGTGTTGTTTTCTATAAGCTTACATGACTGTTGCAACATGTTTATCTAACATGTTAATTTTGATTCTGCCCTAACAAAAGCTCTCTGAAAGTATAAATGGTACTTCAGTTCTCATTAATTTTTTTTTTTTTTAAATAAAAGTAAGTGCTGAAAAAAGTCCTGGAGGGACCGTGTCTGAATTCTAAAGCATTATTAGCTGTCCTGGTAGAAATTTCATAAGCGGATAAATATCTACACATTACCTGCCTTCTGGTTTTTTGGGGAGTATATTTAGGGGAGGGAGAAGGACTATGGAACTGTCCCAAGCATCTAATCTGTATTTTCAGCCTTGTTTTCCTGGTGGTACCCACTGCCCTCCACTGTAATCCCCAAGCTTCGTCCTCTGGATTGTATTAAATTTAGGCATGTCCGATAGTCTGAACTGATACAAAGCTTCATTGCTAAAATTAATTAAAATACACTGCATTAAATCATATAATTTTATGGATGTCTTGTCAAAATAGCATGAGTCTCTTGAATGATCTGTTTAGACACAATATAATACTGAGATAGATAATATTTTGACTTGGTGGTTCTCATTCCTTTAAGGTTTGCTTTTCACCCCTTTTCACCCATCATGTGCAGAGATAAAGTATGAGTTTCACCTTATACTTGTAGTTCCTCTCAGGTCTGCAGCTCGTATTTAAGACAGTTTTCCAGATCTTGCTGTTAGTTTCTAAGTTTCAGATTTGCCTTGGACTCAATTTTCATTCCTTGGAGCATACTTTTGTTTTGCTCGTTGCTTCAGCAGTGCATCCATATGATGTCGTTAGAGCTGGGATTTCCCACCCCCCAAACATGGCTGGTGTGGCAGTTGTTTATATTGCCTCAGAGAGGATGCAACCTGAAGAGATCTTTCAACAGAACTAACTGAGTCAGGTCCCAAATGAAAAATTTTTCCAAGAAGTACAGCCAGTACTCCCAACTGGAAAACTCAATCATTTGATACCAAGAGGCTGGAGTTGTATGAGGCCCTGACTCCAGATTTAGACCTACCAAAGAAAAAAATTCCGTTTTTAGGAAAAGTTTTTATGGTTTGGGGGATAGTTCTTCCCCAAAAGTATCTCTGGGATTCTGAGCTCCCTAGTTTTACAAAGTACTTACGGCCCCTGATGCTTATCCATCACAGGCCTCGAGTGACAGGAGCAGTTAAGGACACTTTGCTTCACCTTCATTATGAGCAGCTAAATCCGAAATGAGCCTGAGGAATCCCAGTCTTCATTTTCAACATGTCAAACTGTTGGCACCATTGTAGAGTATCTGAAGGCCAGGGGTGCTTAAATGGGATTTGGTACCTCCATACAGAGAAGGGTCAGCAGTGAGAACTGATACTTTCAGCCCTGCAGACAGAAGCTGAAAGTGGTCTCACTATCAGCATGTGATTACATGTGGTACAATTGCCTTGACTTTGAATTTTGAGATCAGGTGGGTGGGGGTGCTATTGGTGTTATTTGACAATTTTACTTGTAACAAATGGTTTTGATTACTGATGGGAAGTTCTTCATGCTAAGAAGAGAGAGTGTTAGAGATATTACAGTTCTTCACTTTGCTGCCTGGTGAATCAATGTAGTTTAAATGTCCTGCTCCAAAGTTGTATCCTTTTCTGCATACATGTTCTTTAAATATAGAAAGATTGAACTCACCTAGGGAAAAAAATAGGGGTAGCACATCATGTGTGTGTGTGTCTTGCCAGTTTGCTCCTTGTCTAGGTTGAGCAGTAGAAGAGAGGGATCTAGGTCCTTTTTCTCCATCTTATAGTCTCAGATGGATCTCTCGATCTTGGCTTATCTGATGAGTGGGGGGAAATGTGTAACTATCCTTGTGACTCAGAAATATTCCCCCAGAAAGGGTTTTTGAAAGTCATGAGGAGCATTTTGCAGTTAGGGTGTAAATTGTCATTGCTATTAAGAAGTAATCCTGCTCTTCATAGGCATCTTTTTGCTGCCCCTACTCTGTCCCCTGTTGTGTCAACTAGCATTTTTGCAGCAGCAGAGTTAGGCAGATCAAGGAGGTAATCTGACTGAAAACTAATCCAGCAGAAAGCATGGCTATTTTTCAGGCACATGAGCAAGAGGTAGTGCAGAGAAGTGGTGGGAAAAGATGGCCCTTACGTGCTGAAGGAAGCTTGCATACAGGTTGGCTTACTGTGATCCTGGAAGCATAGCTTTAGCATTTCCTTGGGCCTTTGTGTGAAAGTCATCTCTAATTAGATGTATTTTACTGGAATGCTCTAGACATAGCTATTCTGCTGTAGAATCTACTTGAGCATATTTTGTGGTCAAGCTGTCTGTTCAAGCAGGTGGCAGCACGTATTTCAAAGACAATCAACTTGGGATCGCACAGCTAGTGTGTTTAATCTACGTAATGGCTTTAAGTATTGAATTTCTCTTGATTGCCACATGGTGGTGATGTTGGTTGTTGCCCTCAAGGACCTTTGGACTTCTGCTGCTGAGGGCAGGCAGCAGGTAAGATGGCAAAGAACGTCTTACAGGCTGATACCTTTGGATTACTTTCTTCAGAGCTGCATGTTTTTTTCAGTTAGCCACATGGTGGCTTTTGCTTCTATTTTACGGGTAAACATTGCTAGACCTCAGCAGGGTTGGCAAATCAACAACAGAATGTGTTTTGCTAGGGATAACTGACAAAATATAATAGATTTTGAGGGTAGCACATTGCAGCTATCTCCTTTTGAGTCTGTTGGGCTATCATCCGAGGATATCCTAGATTTAGTTTTTCCTATCCCATCTTTATCACCTCAGTCAAGGGGTTGG
This sequence comes from Acropternis orthonyx, assembly GCA_035583155.1. Lineage (NCBI taxonomy): Eukaryota > Metazoa > Chordata > Aves > Passeriformes > Rhinocryptidae > Acropternis > Acropternis orthonyx. The sequence continues at coordinate 12,813,276 of JAWWEU010000111.1, read as the reverse complement.
ATGTGATATTTTTGATCCCCAATGACCCTTTTTTAGTGGTGAGATCTGAACTCTGTCTTCTTGTCCTCAGTAGATCAGTTCTCACCTTCTCTGGTTGTACCGTTCTTGGTGCCTTCACTATGGGATTGCTGGTTGAAATGTAGTCTTTGCATCTCTGTCCATCTTGAGACTCCAGGACTTTGAGTAAAGGGGTTTTTTTTTGGTGTGGAATAATGATTTATTTTACTTTCAGGGTGACAATCTTTGTAATGAGTCTTGAATGTTTATCTGCCACTAAGGAGCTAGACCGGAGATGGGTGTTTTTGCTTGCTGAGGTGAGTGGTGGAGTGGTAGTTGGCATCCTTGGAAGACTTGAGGGTTTTACGAGTTGAAGGGAACCAAGTTCTTGCATTGCTTTCTTAGCAAAGTGTGTGGTATATGCCCTTTAGGTGTGTATTCTCTAGTCTTGTCCATATGTCACCCAGCATGACCTTTTCATTATGCAAAGGACACAAAAACATGAATTCACCCAAATTAACTGATAAAAAATAACTGTGTATGGAAAATACTCTCTCTTTCAGTTGCTTACACCCAATGTCTCAGCATCTTACCATTTTTATGCTGATAAGCAGAGATGGAGGAGAGATCATCCATTCAGAAGAATGTGTGTATAAATGAGATCAATAGCACTCTAAAATCCTCTTCAACCAACTATTGGTGATGAGCATGAGTGTGATCTAGGCCTGGATAAAATTTACATAGCATAGGTAAACGCATATTCACTGTAAGGACAGCTTTCAAAACAACTGATTTAAATATGTTAAATAAAGTCTGCTTTTCCTCCACTTGTCTGTGTCTAGTACTGCAAACTCAGTCACTGAGTTCCTGAGTCATATCTTCTTATTGCTTAAGTTTTTATAGTTTTCTTCACAGCAAATCAGAAGAGGAAAATGGGAAATCAAGTTTATCATGTATTTTCAAGTCTCAGCTAAGATGACAAGGAAAACTTGAGTTAAGACCAGAGTAGTGTAATAGTTTAGCAAATTTTCCTATTAGGAATTGGATAAAGGAGGTGATCTCTCTATGCTGTTTTATATAAACAGGTTACTGACAGTCACTGCAAGTGCATGTTCAACATAGGTAGAGTAGCTGTTGCTCTAGAAGTTTATAAATGTTCATCCTTTATTGTTTGTTTTGTAATCTTCATTTCTTAACAGCTGATCTTTGTCTTCCTTTTTTATCAAACTGGTGATCGTATTACTGTGTGTGATTAAATGGATGACTTTGTCTTGTGAATTGCTTGGCAGGACCAGGAACATTTGGATGCAAGTTGTTTTTTTCAGATTTACATCTGTGTAGATGGCATTGCTTCTGTGAACCACTTTGGGTATGGTCAAGCATAATAGTTGTTCACAACAAAAAATGCACTTGGGCACTATACTTCATTTTTCTTCAGTGATCTATGAGGCAGAAAACAACTGAGAAGGAGGAAAAGCATCAAATCAAATTTTCTCTATATAAACTCTGTTCCAGCATGACATTAGTTACAGTAGTCAGACAATGTTGGGCAGAGCTGGGCTCTGGCCACCCAGTGCTGGGATTTTGCATAGCTCTGAACATGTTTGGGTGGAAAGGGGAGGTCCAGCTATGACAATCGTAGATTTTCCACAGCCTGTGTGAGGATCTTGATAGCTAACTAGTTCTGTTGCACCACAGTCTGCTGGACTATGTGTATGCAATGTTTCCATACGCAGACTGTGAGGTGTGGGAGAAAGAAGGTAGCAGTCTGATCTACGAGTCAAAATTTTTGGAGGTGTGGAAGAGTAGTCAGTGAAGGAACATAAAAATAGGAAAATTGGGGAATGGAATGTTTGGTGTTGGTTTTAATTAGAAACATCCTGTTCATCACTCATATTGTGAGATAAAAGGGGAAAATTATCCATTACTATAGCACACTGAAAGAGGAAATATATGTATTACAGTTAGTGAGCAATTCTAATTGACCTGCCAAATATAATTGAACTGAAATACCAAACGTATTCCAGCAATATTTCGCTTATTGTGGTGTATGAGAGAGATTCAACTGGCATTATATTTATTCCTAATCTGTCTGCAACCTGATGACTTTTGTCTAAAATTCATACTACTATTAATTCAGTATTCAACTTAGCAATTATATCTGTCAGCTAAAAGATTAATAAAGCCCAGCCAACAAACCTTTCTTTCACGAACACAAGGCTTCTTGTCACTCCTTAAAAAGATACAAACATGCCACCAATAATACGTGGAAGAGCGACTGTGTAAACCAGAGAAGGAAGCTGATACTTGGAGAGCCCAGAGCTGAAGGTTCTTCTGGTTTGGGGGGGCGCTTTGTTCTTGCCAAGGAGGAACCAACCATTGAAATTCTCTGCTCATCTTCTCCTAGGTGTGGTGCTGTGACATGACAAGAGAGGTATGTGCTAACCGTGACTGCAGCTAATCTTGTAGAGTGACCTGTGCTCTTCTCTCCCTCCCCTCACTGCAAACCAGCTAGAGGGACTGATACTGTCACTTCACATGTTACTGGAAATTCGATTAGAATCTGCTTGTCCTGGATTTGTTTAATTACCTGGCAGTATCTTTAAAATACTTTTTAGAGCATTTCGACTCTGATGTGAAACATGCATCATTTTTAAGGCTTAAACCTTGCTAAATGAAGTGAAACTATCTGAGATCCTTCCACATGTCAAGGGGAAAAATTGAGAGGTTTAAATTCAGATTGTTCTATATTTTAAAACTTAATAAATATCAGTATAAATGGTACAAGTAATCCTTTCACCCCCAACTGTTACAGAAGATTTTTTTCACTTTACATGAATGTCTCTATGTAGACTGAAGCTTCCTTTGAACCAATTTCTTTTGGCTTCTGACTAAAAAACATATGAAGACATGTTCCAGGGCAGAGTACTTTGAATTACTGTGAAGCTGCCACATGTCTTACCTAAAAATAGCGGTAGAGAAAAGAAAACTCTTAATTGATTGCTTTCTTTTTTAAAAATACACAGGAAGGCAGTTTTGACATTATTCCATTCAGGTAATCAAATTCATATAAGCTATTGTACTACAGTGTAAGATGTAAATTTTAGAAGAATGAAAAGTGCAGGAAGTTTGAATGATGCATGATCATAAATTTACTCATCTTTTATATAATGCCCACTTGAGGTGCTGACATTTTCAGTACATTAATTGTTCATAATGAATACTCTTGAATAAAACATTTCAAAGGTAATTTTCTGAGGCCGAAGAATGACTAAAAAATTATTCACTAAAGAGCAGTCAGTAATCTGTATCCAAAAGAACACTGGTAGAATATGAAATAAACTGATGCAATCAGTGAGAAGTTTGCATATATAAAAGTATCTGCCCTTTTTACAGGCTCAATGCCCAAAAACAGAAGCCACAGAAGTGATCTTGACTGGTAGAGGCAAAATCATTGTGTTCTAATCATGTGCCATTGAAGGGAAGTTAAAAACAACAGTTTTGGGCAAAATACCCATATCTCATGTAGCAGAGGTCCAGGAGGCAGTCACCTCTGCTGCAGGTGAGATACAATCACTTTTGTGCTGTATATTTAAGGATGAATAATACTAACCAGTGAACATAAGTTATGTTTAAAGAATATACTAAAAAAATCAGAAAAATAAATTAGTCACTGTATCAGGCTGCTTCCAGGCAATAGATTTTAAACAACTTGTCAAATATTTCTTGGCTGTTACAGCCTCACATAAGAGCTTTTCATGGTTCATAAAGAAAATTAATGTGAAATCAATAATGGTATTTAAAAATTCACCAAACATTTCCCATGCAGTGAAAGCCTCACTTTCAGAGTGCCACTAATGCAACATGCAGAGTGGGAAAACCACACAGACTTGACCTTAGTGGTAAACAAAAGTGAGGGCAGAAGGAGAGTGCAGTGAAGAAAGATGCTTTCAGAACCAACTGGGAGGAAGACCTGCCTGCTTCCCCACAAGAACAACCTCTAAACAGAGTCACTTGTGAGCATCAGCTTGCAGAAGTCTTGCTTGAAGATGTAGTCTAGATGCTACATGGACTTCCTGCTGGAGGATACAAACTGGCCTGAACAGCATCAACAACAACAACAAAAAATCACATAAAGGTAAAAATCACAACAGAAACACAGCAAAATAAGTTTCCTATAGCATAATACAACCATATGAACTGCCAGACTTCAGGTAATGAAGAGGAAATCTTTGCTACTTCAGGTTGCTTCATTCTGCTCTTGCAGAAAACCTGGGATCATCATGGAAACAGGAAGAAAGAAGCCATATAATTAGATTTGTTTGTTAGTGTATATTTTTAATATAGGCACAAAGAGGAGTAACACAGTACGTGGTGATCTTGCGGCTTTTTCTGCACTTAGGTGACTTCCCTGCTGGAGAAGATGCATTGTAGTTGCCAGTTGTGTGAGTTAATACAACTGTAATTACCCACAGCTGCCACATTTTATCTTTGAAAATGAATAGGATTTGTCAGTATCCCCTCTTCTCCCCCTTCCTCCCCAAACCAGTACAGAACGGTTTTCCAACCTCTTGCAGGGGGTTGTTTGGAGAGAGCAGAAGGCGAAGAGCAATCCTGCAGAAGTTGGGTGCAGTGGTCTCTCTAGAAAGGCTGATTTCCTGCCTGCTGCACCCACCCAAGAGTGGGATTCGGGGTTTGCTCAGTGTTGTCATCTCCAGACATCCATGCCCACACTCGCTTGGTGGCATTCACAGGGACTTTAAAATATGCTTCTTTATTACTCACGGTGATTTCTGGGTTTGGGGGTTCACGTGTCTCACACTTCCCCGAGTTTTTTCTCTGATCTTCAGAGTTAGAAATTTGTTTTTCTTCTTAAGTTAGAATTCAGGTTCGCATGGAAGCACTTGACTCCCAAAGCTGCAGCTTCAACCAGCAAATAGGAGACTCATGGTAGAATTGGCACGACTGTACTGCTCTAAGCACTTTCGGAGACATATGCTGCTTTTCCTGCTCCTGGAAGTAGTCCCACAGATGTCTCATTATTTTTCACTTGAGTCATGATTTGCAGAGCTGAGATTTTGGTGGTTTGGCTTCCCAGATTCCTACACTGCGTATTTACCGCGTCCAAAGAGCAAATTCTAATGGAGGAGCCACCTGGGTGAAAACAGCGAGGGTGCATTTTACCAAAACCCAACCGCCTCTTGTCCTACCCCGCTGTTGGGTCACAACGGGGACGCGGAGCGGGGCCGTGCCCGCGATCCCCGGCGCCGCCACACGGTGGCGCTCCCGCCCCCTCCAGCCGGCGCCCGCTGAGGGCGCGACAAAGCCCGGCGGGGACATGGCTCGCCCCCTTGGGCTGCCGTGGGTTTTTGGAGCCGGGGTGTGTTTTCCTGGCCGCGATTCCCACGGTGAGGGATTGCCCGCGTCCCACTTACGGGCGTCCCCTCTCCCAGGTTCGCGTGCTCCTGTAAGAGACGCCGGAGCGCTAAGCCTGTGCTTACACGCAGTTTAACTCCGTGCTGCAAGGCTTTCATATCTAATGTATCGACAGAATAATACTTGTGGGGTTTGTGGTTTTTTTCCCCCCAGGTGTGCTTTTACTGTTAGCTGAAGTATTGTAATAATTTGTACGTGCTGTGCCACGAACAGATGTTAGGCAACCTGAGAAAATTGGAACTTGCTTTGTTTTTTTTAAATTCCACCAGTTGTTTGGTTGGGGGTTTTGTTTGTTTGTTTGTCTTTTTAATAGAAAAGGAAAACAAATTCTGCCCACAACAGCCCTTTACAGAGTTCAGAGTCTCACGTATGTCCTGCTAAGGCAGATTTAAAGAGTCATTGAATACTCGAGATGGTCTGAAAATGCTACACATCCCTCAGTGCTTTCTCTAAATTTTCCACCAAGGTTCTGGAGCGTTTGAATCAACTGACTCTAAGTCAGTTCAGTTTTCAGGCTAGGAAAGTTGTTTTCTTTTTCCTTTTTTCTGTAGTATTTTTACAAGAAGTGAGGACAAGATCAGGCAGATGGAAGGGGAAAAAGGGGTGAAGGAATTGTAACATCAAAATCTTCGAAGCTGCATTATTGGTTTGAAAAATGAAGACATTAGTTGTGTGGCTTCTATGTTTAAAGTTCAGAAAGTTTTTAAAATGCCATTTTAGTTTTTAAAAACGCTGCATTTATTCAAAGAGGGCTCAGCATGAAAAGTATTGATAAACTCTACTAAGCGGTTTCATATGGAATCTATTTTCAGCCACATACCAGAAAATGTCTTTGTTATTTTTTTGAATGAGACCCTAATCTCGGAATGACTTTTCATTTATCAGAGCCTTTTAAGTCTGCTATTGTGTTTCCAGTCAGATCCTTTCCACTCACTTCTTTTTTCCTGTGTCAGCCTCTTACAAACTCGCCACAGGGCAAAGTTCGCAGTTATTTTCCACAGGCACAAGGATTTCCCCTCTCAGGGGTGCACTTGGGCTTTATGCTGTGGAAGCCAAGCACAAAGTAATGCCAGCTCTAAGAGTTTGTGATAAAGTTTCTTGTGGTATATTATACTTAACAACAAACCTTACAATTTGTGATTTAACTTGTTAGCAATTCAAAGGCTTTTGTTTCTGATGCTCTTTTGTCAGATGGAATGGCTTTGTGGTTTTTTTGCATCACCAGCATTGGCATTTGTGTCTGTGTTGGTGTTTTTATTTAACGTTGTACTGGTTCCCACTTCAACAATAATTTAATAATGTTCAAATACTGCTTTCTAGGGAAAAAGTAAGTTCTGGTGTCTGCAGTTGAGAAGTTGGAAAATGTGAGTGCCGTGTGCCAAAAATCAAAAACAAAACAAAAAAACTACCAAAAAAACCCCCAAAGGAAAATAATTGACTACTCTTAAAAATTAATGGCTTTTCTGGGTGGGTTTCTTTCTTTGGGGGTGGGGGGGGGAGGAGAGGAGCAGAGAGTGGGGATTAACAATATCGTAGCATTTAAATTCCTTGAAATATATTTACTTTTTTCCAGGGTGTTCAAGTTTATTTCTGTGTATTTTATAGTCAAAAAAGCCAGCTGAAATTCTCTCAAGCGGTTAAAAAAAGCACAAAACTTGTTTGTTCTCTCCTGATTCACTACTATAGATTTCGACTCTTGGTATCAACAAGGATGTGTGTTCATATCCTTGATCGAAATTTCCACCTCCCCATCCTCTTGCAGTGAGGATGTGCCAGCTGTCAGCCTGGCTGCCATCTACCACCCTCCTGCAGCTGAGCGGAGCTTTTAATCCATCTTGGAAAGTGCATTGCAATCCCTTCCGACAGGAGGCTGATGTTCAGACTGTAGTTCATGTTATCAAACATGCTTTTGTATTTCTCACAGGGCATTCGTTGCCTTCAGCTGGAGCTGAGGACACCAACAGTTGTTTGCCTGTGTCACTAACCAGCTACAACAGGAGAGGACTGAGGGATGCATGGATCGAAACGAGAGACAAAGCTATGCTGGTTGGCTGCACTGTGGGCTCAAATTGCTCAGTAATGTTTTACCATGTATCAGCATGAAAAAAATAATCAAGCTGTTTAGGTAACCTGTGCTACCTGTCAGAGACAAATAAACATCTGCATCCCACAAGTGTAGGCAAGAAGTCTGGAGATTTTATGCAAGTTTTGTTTAGAAAGAGCCAGCCTGGTCAGAGCCTGGTCTCTGGGAAAGTATCACCAAGGCACCAGCACAAATCAGCCAGGGCTCAGGAGGCCTGAGCCAGCACAGACTGGCACTGGCAACCAGCCAGCCCAGTTTTGCTTTTCCTCCTGACATTGAGATGTGACCTTTGGCTGATTCCCTCACTCCGAGCTCTGGTCTCCTCCTACCATTAGATTGCTTTGTCTTTTTAGAGTTGAGCTCCCCGGGCAGGGTGAGGCTGCAAGTTCCATCTTACTCGGTGATTGTGAAGAACGCAGCACCACAGGGCTGAGCTCCGTTAAGATCTCCAGGCACTACTGCTCTACCAGTAATTGCTACTATTAATAGCAAAAACAACTAGTTGTAATGGAGTGTGGAAAGGGGAATAGCTTGGCATTATTGATGTCAAGTTTAAAGAGTAAAACATGCATTTGCCTTATTACCTGTAATACTCTGGAGAACTCTAAGCACCTCCCTGGATAGGGATCCGGTTTCTGTCCTTACCCTGTATAACCTCATCAGTTTCAAAACAAGATTTAATGTCATTAGAGCAAATTGGCATTAAGGCAAGGGATTTTGTCTAAGGAATACAGGTTGTCTTTACTTATTTTTCTAAGCACATGGCATCAAAAGGATCCTTGAGAAATTTACCTGTACCAGCCTTTCTTCCCAGCTCTCTCAGGTCCAGCTTTGTATCACCAACCTTTTTGCCTGTGCCGCTTTCCAAATATTCTACTAAATAGTAAATAGCCTCTGAAACATCTTAGCATCATTCAGGATTTTTTATATTCCTTTATCTCATCTAGGCACAAGAGATAAATGTGTGGTCTAATTGTTATCTGAAAACTTGGTCAGCTCTTCTCATATTCTCAAGGTTTGGTTATAGGTTAATAATTCTTTCTGGTGGTGTTGTGGGTAAATTATAATAACTCATCAATGGACTAGTGTATATGACTAGCATTTAGTTTTATGCATTTCTGTTCCTGTTCTGCAACATTTTTCTTTCCCGCAGTTTTGTATGATAATACCTACTTCCATGATAGTGTCTGGAATTCCTGAATGAATAGAAGGATTTAGGCTATTCTGCTATTGTTATCTTTAGAAATCTCTTTGCACTTTGAAATTTCTGCGTTTCAAGAAAAGGAAGTAAATTTCCTTCAATATAGAATGGCTTAGATTTCTTTGGTAGTTTTTGAGTGTTTCAGTCATGCTTTGTTTCCTGGTAGGTACAACTCCTCTGTAAATGTCTCTCTAAAATCCTTTAGGGTACATCCTAAAGGAATGTAGAGTCAATATGACTTGCAAATTGTTTTAAGTGATTTGTTTATTGGATAGCCTGGGCTTAGTTCATTCTCCTTGATAAAATGCAGTCAGTTGCTTTGCATCATTTCTCATAAGCTACAGTTAGAATCTTATTTTGTTTTCCAAAGGAGGATCTGAACCTTGACCCCAGCACTGCTTTGAAGTCTTCCCTGATGGACAAAGATGAAGCTTGAGGTATCAAAATGTCCTGGGAGGGACATGACCCTGAATGGAATGTGGACCCATTGGGGTGGGCTTGTTGTACAGGGTTAGAGATGGGGAGGAGTGTCACTCTGCATGGAGGTGTGGCTGCTCTGGAGGCCCACAATTGCAAATGATAGCTGAAAGCAGGAGAGAAGCCATGAGGCTGTGTTGGGGCAGTGTGTGACATCCTTGTATCATTGCAGAACATTAAGAAATAGTTTTAATGGGGAACAGGGGTTTATCTTTGGATAAATACACATGGATGCCCATGTGTGTCTTGGATCTTAATGAAAATGCATTGAGGATTTCCACTGTGGTACTTGGATTCCAAGAGAGACGGTGGCCTTGATAAGCAGTAAAGAAACAAGGCTTACTGTGATTCTCAGGGAAACTTTCAGGAGAAGAAAGAGAAAGTATGGAAAGGGAAATTAGAGGTTGTGGAATAAGAGAGGATTAATTAAGATCACATAGATAAGGGGGTTCCCAAAGTACAAGAGACTCTTAGAAACATCCCCATATGAAAAGGAAGTGTTGGATGCTTTAACCAAACTGAATCAATCTTTATCACTTGACATGTCTGTGGGCATTTATCCTCCTTGCTGAAGCACCTCTGTAACTGCACTCTCCTGTTGCATGCATGTGTTCCAGGCATAAAAGTTGAGGAGATAAACATTTCATCTTTATTGAAGCATAGGTTGTATGAAGGATGTTTAAAAAAAGGGGGGGGACTTTTTTTTAGAGGGCCAGGATATGTGAGATAATGTCAGGCGTAAAGAAAAATTCTTGTATTTGCAGTGAGACTATTTCCAGTGAAATGTTTCCCCCTGAACCCAGGAGAAAGACAGAGGAGTAATAACAGCTGATTTCTTGTCAGAGATCAACTGTCAGAATGAGCAGATAATACTTGAAGGCATCCAAAATAGAAATCCTCCAGATCAATCTGCACAGTCCCTGCAAAAACAAGAAAATAAAAAGAAAAAGGAGTAATTAAATATTTGAGAGGTATACAGTGAAAAAAATGCAAGATGAAATAAAGCTATGAGAGATTTACTAGTACAGAACAGTTATTCTTCATTTTGTCTGATTATTTTCCTTCCACTCTTCTGCTATTCAGTTTTTTTTCTAAAGCATATGCCAAGATTGTTTCCAGTGAGCCAATTCAGACATGTTGAGCAGGTATCTAAGGGAGAAACCTTTGGTAAATCAAGTGGGGTCATACTGGCAGGACTAGAAATCAGTGGCCCAGGCTGAACATCCCTTGGTAACTGAAAGCTTTGCTTGTTCAGTCCCACAGATGTAGCATGGCAGCAGGGATGTGACATACTGCTTGTTTAGGGAGATATGTCAGAGGCTGTGAAGTGCAGATCAAGCCTTTTGAAAGAAAATCAGACCAATTAGAATCTTGTCTCATGTTTTTAATTAACTTAAAACTCAGTTTCTTATTTCTAGAAAGCAGTGCTTGAGGGAATAGAAGTACTTGGATACAAAACCATCTCCCAAACTATTTGGAGTTCACTCTGATAAGAGTGATTTTTGTCTGAGCTTAATTTTCAGCTAAATTTTAAAGCAAGATGCCAGGCAATAAAACCCCATATGAACTGAAAAGAAAGAGGAAAATCCTACTGGTTTCTAATAGCTATATATTGAACCAGTTAGTCCAGTTACTACAATATCTGAACATCTCAGTCTTTAATGTGTCTAGCTTCAAAACTTCTATATAACTAAAATTAGTTTTAAAGGTCAAGATCAACTTCTTAAAAGCCACTCAGAATGTGAGAACCCATTTCTAAGAAGAGTTTGCTTGCATATAAAAGGTGAAGATATGTTGCAGTATGCTGTTTTTTCCTGTTTTTTAATGTATAAAATATGTATTTCCCAGGCATACAACCAGCACAAAACCAAATATAAAATTCATGTAATAAGCTGATAAAAAGCTGAACACCTTCCATGACCCTTCAATCTGCCATTTCTTATATTTTTCACCCATTTGTGCTCTTCTCAATACATATTTTTTCCTAGGGAAAAACACAAGATTTATAAGGTACCAGGAGAGCAAAAAATCTCAATCCTTGCCACGCTAAGGTGAAAGTTTCAAGTAAAAAGATCATTTCCCAACATATCATTGTCCATGTTTATTTTAGTCTAATCTGCTCAGATTTTATATATTTTTAGATTATCTTCATCATCATAGTATTTGAGCACTACCTCCTACAGACCACATATGGAAAGAAATACTCTATATGGCTGGTAGATATTCAGGAACAAATGGGATTGCAAGAGGAATAAGTCTGAATGGCTAATGATATCTTTAACACTTGGAAGCACTTGCTCGAGATGCATCAAGTGCTGATCTTGCATTAGTAAGACCCTCACCTGAAGCCCAAGTGTAGCTGAATGATAAATGAGGAGCAAAATGCACTCATGTTTTCAGTTCCTCTAAAGCTATAGTGGAAACTTCTAGCTGGTCTTACCTGCTGTCATGGGATGACTGGGTGGGGGAGAGTCAGGGAGGAAGATGAGCAGATCAGGTGATACAAACTCCATTCACTTCTGTATTTAACAAAGTGAGCACAAGGAGTGTCGGGGCACCTCGGCTGCAGAAACGCCTGTGAAGCAGCTCTGAGGATGCTCAGCAGCGGGGTGGGACTCTGCTCAGTCCCAATCACAGAATGGGCTACATGAAACAGTTGTGTCCAGCTGGGAGGTGTGGAGAGGTGTACAACACAAATCCATAGGAATGTCAGGGATTAATTTTAAGGCCTTGCATGTTGTTGGCATGCAAATACTTGAGTGAATGTATCCCACCTTTTCAATGGTCTGCACAGGTCTCTGGAAGAAGCAACCCTATCCAGTCCTTTCCTTAATGAAACCTGGAAAAAAGATAAAGTTGGACTCTGTAATGCCATGCTGACAAGTGGTATAATATTCTTATTCATCTCTTAATCCTCTTCTTTCTGGTGTCTAATTTGGTGCTTTCCCTATTAACTTTCTCATTTCTTTCTGTGTGGTACCTCAGAGGTCACTGTACCTCTTGTCATAATATTTCCAGTTTGTAAGAGAGCAGAGGGAGCAGAAAGTAACTACAAGGTAGTTCTGAATCTTTCATCTTCATTTCTAAATCCTGTAGTTTCTTTAAAGTACACACTGTCCTTTCTTGCCACCAGAAACAAGAACTTATTTGAATGTCAAACAGGGCTTTAATGAGTCCCACAAGATAATCAGCAGCTGTCCAAATTAGTTCCTTTAAATATCTGTATGATCTTCACTTATGTTTTTAAGTGCTAACTCAAGAGTTTACCTTTTTCTTCCTCTCACACACCCATATGAAAACAAGGATGTTAATTTACTAGTTAATGCCTTTTAAGTGCTTCTTCACCTTAGGCTTAGATTGTGATACTGAACTTAGCTTTTCAAATGTGCCAAATGAAATGGAGCAAGTAACCTTCAGCAGTGAGGCACTCAAGTAGCCAATATTGCAGTTATGACATTCTTGATATAAATATTTAGGAATTTCTTGCATAGTATTAGTTACCTTTCAGAAAAGTTTGGCACCTCTAGAATATTGGTTGCTAAATAATCTTATGCTGTACTAAGTCCATTCAAGGGGGTCTTATGGGTTTAATACCCTCCTCTGAGGAAGCACTGAGCACATCCAGTGTTCTTCCTGCACTCTGTCCTTCAAAGTCTCTCATACAAAGAAGAGCAAATGACTAAAGGGCAAAATTGAAGTTTTGTTGACTTGTCTTCCAACATCTGGGTGTCTTGTGCATCACCAGCAGATGCTTATGCCTTCCTTTGGGCATAAAAGAAGTCTGTGGGCATTCTAAATTTGAATCATTTTATTCACACATAAATCCCAGTCCCAAAATGAGGATCTAAAGCCAACATGTAACGCAGTTCCTTCATGTAGGAGTCCTAGCCCAACATCTCTGTCTGGTTCCCAAGTGACAACTCTTAACGCCAGAACTGCTTTAACAAGAAGCAAGGCAGACAGCCAGTTTCCAGGCTGTTCACATTGCCTCCTCTTCTTCTGAGCCTGCCAAGGTACAAAGTCCTTGCATAACCCAAACACTGAACAGCAAGATAGCAGGTCTCTCTGAGAGATGAAAACCTGCTTGCACACTGCAAAGGTACCATTAGAAGATTTTGTAGTGATGCTCCACGGTGACAATATGCCTGCTTATCCGTTCACAGGAAAGGTAACTGCACAGCTGTAGTGCGTCACCTTTGACTGGCATTTCTGCGGTTAGGTTCTTATCCTAATTATTTATTTCTGCAAAACAAGGGTAGGAATCAGCTTTCTCATGGTGCACTGATACTATTTCCATTTATCTTTAAAAAATTTTTGATGTGTTTAGTGAGAGCCTTGTTCTCAACAATTTTCATTCCTAGCCTGTTCAGTTACACAAATGGGGACATTTTTACTTCATGAGGACATTTTCTACTTCATTTTTCTTCCATCAGTTACTGTAGCTTCATGCTGATGTCTTGTAGGGCATCCCTCAAGAGTACTGTGTTTCACACATGCTTTTTTTCAGAAGAAACAAAGGATTAAGGATTTTTTTAGGAATTCAGAGCTGACTGTCTCTGGTTCTGCTTCACCTTTTCCCTTCAATTGTTTTGGATTTGCAAGTAAGATGCCACTAGTAACATAGGAAGGCTGCAGACACTTCCAGCCTGTTCTCAGCACTGCCTACAGACTGATGCAAATTGGCACATTTAAAGCCCAGGCAGACAGCAGCTGTGTAATCCAGTGGCATTTCCTTCTAAAATTTTCTGCACAGAAGAGGAGCTTGAAAGGAAGTAACAGTTTGGGGAGAAATCCAATTCCAGCCCCAGCGGCAATACTGCACTAAGCAGTAAATCTTCTTGTCTGTATCTAAAGAAAGAATAAGGCACTCCTGACTTGCTGGCTCTCTCTCTCCAGCCAAGGCAGGAGCCTGCAGACCTGCTGCCCCCTTCTTTTCCATCAGAGACCTATTTGACCATGCTGCAAATCCCCATCAGTGCATGCTCATGGGAGAGATGCTGTGTACCTTATTTCAACCTGACATGGCTTTAGGACATGAGCAGAAAAAATAACACCAGAGTCAGACATAGCTCTTTCTTTTTTTCTTTCTTTTTTTTTTTTTTTAAGCTTGCTAGGTATCCAATAGTTTCAGGCAAGTCAGACAGTGTCTGATGTGAGAAACAAGCCTAAAAAACCTGGATGCATCTAGTTCATGCAGAAAAGTACCTACTAGACTGAGGGGAAACAGAGACTTAAAACTAGTCACTGCTTTAAAGTCACAGACAGTGACATAGCTTCAAGGTAGCAATGTCTCCCATCTAATTCCAGCACAATCTGTCACTCAGCTTTGAAAAAGGCAACATGAGCAATAGTCATTCAGTAGCAGAAAATATCAATGTCTATTGTGCCTGCACATCAGTGTTGGAAGGATGATTTCTGCGTGATTTCATTCCTGAGATCCCAGTGGGGTTTTTTACTATCCTTTTTTAGTAAGAATAGATCTGCTCCTAAATTTCCCATTAAAACGAATTTGGTTTTGATCAAAAATGCAGTTTCTGCCACATGAACAACTCTGATGCACTAACAACTCTTTCATCAGATGTAAAAAATGGCTTGCTTTTAGGGTTGCCTAACCTACCTAAAAGGTTGAAGGATGAATTGCTTCCCTGCAAGGCCAGTGGAGAGCTTCCCCCACCAACTACTGCTCCAACAGCAAAACACGCTTTTGTGGCTCAGCTGAGGCAATGAGATTGCTGTAGGTGGTGTGTGGAAGTGACATTTTAGGAGAAGGAGTCCAGCGTAGGAGGCCAGACCAGAGAGGAGACACAGAAACCCAAGCTGTAGCTCTCAGGGTACATGGTTTCCCTGCACAGTGAGATGTAATTTAACTTAGAATTGATTCAAAATAAAAGGCTGAAGGATTTTTCTCTCCCACCTCCCTTTTACATCACACAGGTTTTTTTCTCTTTACCAGTATCTTTAGGCTTTCGGTTCCTCTACCCAGCTACAGTCTGTTCTGCTTCTGGGAAAATTTGGAAAAAGGAACTTCAAATAGAAAATACATCCCCTTGATTCTATCCACCTCTTTCCTCACGTGCTTTGGTAAAGAAAAAAAAAAATGTAGATCTTATATCTCCTTTTCTTTAAGCCCAGATTGCTTCCCTTAATGCTTTCTCTAGTGTTTTCAGTTACACTTTTTCTTCAAGAAGAAATAAACCACTTCACATTTAAAAGTCACAAATTGTTGCTTCCATTTTTTCAAAAAGTCTGGGCTCCTTCCAGGTTTAGAAATACAGTCAAATATGCCAAGTTTTGTCAAACATTACCTTCCTTTAACAAGCAATATTCATACTTTTTGGATTAAAGAGGAGAAGCAGCCATTCAAATGGCTTTTATAAGAGGGAACATTCTGTATTTTCTTGGATGCAGACATGGGGGAGGAGTGCTATGGAAAGACAAAATAAAAAAGAAAAGAGCAGATAGAAATACCCAGCTGAGGGCCAATCTGAGTTTATAATTGGTATCAGATTCTGCCAGTCTTACTCATGTAGCACATTCCCTATTGATTTCTGGAGCTTCTTCACAGGGTAAGCTAATGTTTAACATAAATAGAAGTTACCAAATCTTGTCCTTGAGAAGTAGGGGTCAGGAAGCTGTTATCATTTCAACTGTTGTATTCCTGACTGGCAAGCCTGCTCAATTCAGGGTTAATTAACTGATTCCTTAAAGTGGAAGTGCTGTGGAGGAGCATGATCATTACCATTTATATTCATTCTTATATGGTATATTCCAACTCCCCCTCCATCATGTCTTACAGAGAATGATCTGGTGAAGGAGAATGACAGGTCTTTGCAAAATGATCTCAAATTCTGCCAGATACTCATAGTTTAAGTTCTATGGCAGTGCAAGATTGGATACAGTGTGAAAGGCTTTAATGCACACATTTTTTATTCCAGACTGTTTTCTAGGCTTGCGTGATACAAACCTCCATCGTTGCTGGGCAGCTTGCTCACTTTACATGTCAACCTTTGCTACCTCTCCCACTCCAATGTGCATGAAAGAAACCTTGATTTGAATTTTGCAAAGATGCCATGCATCTTAATAACACTCTGGAGTGATTGGAGTCTGGATTCTGGGCTGGATGCAGTGCTTCTGCCAAGAGGCAATGTTTCAGAGAGGGGGGCTACAACTGTGGTCTCTGAAGGGATCTGGCTATGCTATCTATGTATCCTTTCTGTCTTGCAGTGCTTGAAGATACTAATTTGTTCACATTTTCCTCTGTTCATTAATGTATTCTGTCCTTAAAAATGTAGTAAAAAAATAGTAATGTATATTGTCTAGTTGAAAGATTAATCACAGGGAGGTACTTGAGGTGGGAAGGCTTTTCCGGAGAGGCTCCACATGTTGTCAACTAGTCACCCTTAATGGCAGTTTCCAGTCAGGTCCCTTAGCTTTTGGAAGTGACATTGAGTCTGACATGTGCCAGCCACGCAATCTACCAAGCCCTGCAAAGTGCAAATATTAACATAAATGCATATTAAGTTACTGTGTGTTAGCTGTTTAACTGAAATAAAGAGTGGGAGTTCCAACAGAAGCAAACAAATAGCATTGATTTACACTGGCTTGAGGATTTGGCCCATTACCACCTTTTTGTACCCCTTTTAGTGTAAACTGGATAAAGGCTTTTCCTGGAACATGGCAAGTAATTGTATGTTTAGGCTGACTAGTAGTAATGTTGGGGAATCGTTCTCAAAAATTGTTCTGCTGGATAGCTGATTCCTGAGGTAAGAGCTACTTATTTAGTTAAATCCTCCATCCTAGGCCTGCCCCCCAGGTGTATCTTCTTTCTCAGCTATCTTTTCTGAGGAGATTTCAAAGAACATCTCTGATGATCCAGGATATCTGTGTGTCTTTTGAAGGAGGTCCTGGACCAGCTGCATCCATGCTGTGCTGAGCGGAGCAAAGCCCTTGGCAGCAGTCCCGCCCCTCACGCTCAGCCTGCCTGTATGGAAAAGGTGCAAAAGCCACTCCAGTGCTTTCTGAAAAGCTCTAGTGTTACTGCACAAGTGCAAAGCAATGGCAGTGCATGTGAAATAACACCAATGCTTCCAGAGAATGTCAGGCTTCCTGCTCTGCACCCGCAGTGCGCTGGGGTAAGTGCCATGTGCTGAGCATCCCACGTGCTGTGGCCGCCCCAGCAGCTCCTGGGTGTCTCCTGCAGCACTGCTGATGGTATTCTGATGGTTGTATCTGTTTAAAAAGCTGATTTTGTTTATAGTATAATTTGATTGCAGTTTTCTTGGGCGTTTTTGCCACTCTAATAAGTATGCTGTGAGTACATCTGCAAGCATTCATATGTTGAGATAAAATTACTGGTGGTGCTCATCTCCCCCTGTGCTACTGCTGCTACCTCCAGTAAACGCTTGTGTGCCTGCATGCCCATGTACAGACAGATGCATGTGCACAGCACCTGATCCTACTTCTTAATTATTTTTAGCCCAATTCCCAGAGTTGTTCTGCTTTCTGCTGATGAATCGAAAATTCTAGTAGTGCTGTTTCATTTCACCAGCCTCTCAAGTGTAGAAATTATGGTAAATTTGAGAACAAGTGTGATTAGACTGATAGGTACACCTCCTTCTTTAGTTAGCCAACCAGAGGATCTGTGGAGACAAGGGAGGGGAATAAGAATTTACCATAATAAGAATGCTGGAGGTTCTTTCTTTTCTTTTCTTTCTTGTCCATCTGTTCTCACTGGCAGTAACCCCTTTCGTGGTGTGGGGTTTATTTACAACTGCCCTGACTATGCTACATCTATGGTTTCCCTGACCTTGGCTCAATGATTTTGCAACAGAGCGTTGTAAATTATCTTGTCACCAGAATCTCCATTTAGGCAAGTATAATCACTTCCTTGTAAGATCCCAGGCCTGGTGTACAGGAACAAAAAGTCTACTGCATAATAATGAGTGCAGCACTCTGTTAGGGATGAAAAAGCCCCTCTGCCATATGGAAAACTACCACATACGGGTGCTGGGAACCTGAACATCAGGAATTTGTGCAAAGTGCTTAGCAAACTTTGGCAAAAAAAAGTGATAAAGCATAAATTATTATTTCTAGCTGCCTTATGATAGGCAGCGTGCCCCGTCCCTTCCCTGATGCAGCTCTGAGTGTCTCTGTGCCTCACTGCAGTGACACTTGGCAGTGCTGCGATCCCTCCTTGGCAATGCTTCCGCAGGCTCCATATTGCAGGGAGCATTCCTCGCCTTATTGGCTCTCTGATCAATGTGACTTGCAGTCTAGGTTTTGTACACCCATGGTAATAAAACATGCAGTGCTGGTTCTTTCTGATGCATTAGAGGGGTGGAGCAGAGCGATTGCTTTCTGCTTGCTACGAGCAAATCACATTATGGAGATGAGGTATCAAATGGCTGTGTGTCTGCAGGTGTGTATGTGCACACATGTGCATACTGATTCCTTCAAAGATACGTATCCTCACTTGGCTTTGCTAGCTGAGCTGCAGGAAATGTGAAAGGGATGGGCTCTGATAGTGTGTCTAATGAGCTAGAATCAGTTTAAGATGTAGCGTATCTGTTAATGCCAAACCTGTTCTTGTGTTTGCTTCCCTTCAGCTGAGAATTACACTTTCCCTTCTTTATCTCAGAATGATGGAAAATGTCCGCCCCATGTAACACCCCTTCAGTATATCTCTAGACCAACTCATCAGCAACTTTTCATTTCTCTCTCCAAAACCTTGAATGAAAAACCTTGGGCTGCTAAATTATTATTACTGTATCTGAGGGAATCACACTATCTTGTTCTTACTCCAAAGATTTTACAATTAGTCCTCAAGCACAATACCTTCTCTTCTCCCTCTCCATAGTAACAGGGGAACTGTTATTTTTGTATATTTGTTGGGAATGTAGTTAACATTCACTGAATAAACTCAGAAAGCAATATTTCACATAGAATAATTATGAATATGTATTTACTTGAATAAGCTGTTGATTTTGCATGAATTCAGCACACTGTTTTTTAGGCAAATATGCTAATGATTGATGTGTGAAAATTTACTTTATTTTGGGCTTGTCAGACTAACTAACACAGTGATCCAAATCCAGAAAATTATTTCCTTACGCCTAAAGTACCATAGCAATTACAGGAATATTCCAGGGAAGTTGATTACTAATACATCAAACCCTTCTCTATGGATATGATGACTTTGCAGCAATATTTCCAAACCAAAATTATTTTGCTGCTGTCTCTTGGCATTGGTATTCAATCAAGCCCTCATAGCTGTATTAGCTGTACCAGGAAACCAGTTGCTTTATAATCCTTTCACACAGTCTCTCTGACAAACCCTGCGGACAACACTATGGACAATGATGCCAGTGGGTGGCGAAAGGGGCAGTGCCAGTGGACAATGGCCATCTTCGCAGGCACTGGGGAGCAACGGATGTGATTTACCTGAACTTTAACAAGGCTTATGACAGTCTTCTCTGGTATCCTGGAGCTGGAGACGTGAGGAATGAGCAGGAGAATCAGATGAGTGGAAAGCTGACCGGCCCACAATAGCTCAAGATATTCCATGCAGCAGTTTGAAGGTGAAGCAGGGTGAGGTTACTGGTGGTGTTCCCCAGGGGTTACTACAGGGTCTGATATTGTTTGATGTCTTCATTAAAGCTGGACAATGGAGTAGGATGGACCGCTCCAAGTTCACTGATAACTGAAAACTGGGGGAAGAGTCAATACACTGAAGGGCAGGGCATTGAAGAGGGATGACAACTGGCTGGAGAAATGGCTTGACAGAACCTTCACGAAGTTCAACAAAGGCAGATGCAAAGTCATAGAATATCCTGCACCCACTAAGGAATAATGTGCTGCAACAGCACAGGCTGGGGTCCAGCTTCCTGGAAAGCAGCTTTGAAGGGAAGATCTGGGGTCCTGGTAGACAACAAGCTGAACAGGATTCAACAATGTGGCCTCATGGCCAAGAAGGCCACCACCATACTGGCTTTACTAGCAGGAGTGCAGTTGGCAGCTCAGGGGAAGTGATTTTTCCAGCTACTCAGCACACACGTGCTACAAGTGTGTCTGCACTGCTGTGGCCAGTTTTGGTCTCCTCACTACAAGGAAAACACGGCCTTTTTTACTGTGATGGTGAAGCATTGCAACAAGTTGCCCAGAAAAGTTGTGGATGCCCCAGTCCTGGAAGTGTTCAAGGCCAGGTTGGATGAGGGTTTGAGCAACATGGTCTAGTGGAAGGTGTCCCTGCCCACGGCAGGGGGCCTGGAATGACATAATCTGTAAGGTCCCTTCCAACTCAAACCATTCTACAGTTCTATGCTGGAGCAAGTTCAGCAACATCCACCAGGATGTTCAGGGTGCTGGAGCATATGGTGTTTAAGGACAAGTTGAGAAAGCTGATTGTTCTTCCTGAAGAAGGGATGGCTCAGGGGGTATCTTATTGCCCTCTGTCGCTACTGATTAGTGGCTACAGAGAAGATGGAGCCGGACTTTTCTTGGGAGTCACAACAAAAGGCAAGGGACGGTGAATACCAACTGCAGCAAGGTGAATCCCAATTAGATGTAACGAGAAGAGCTTTCACAGTGAAGATTATCAAGTACTAGAACAAGTTCTCAGAGAGGTTGTAGACTCTCTGCTTAGATACATTCAAAACCTACCTGGGTAAGGCCCTGAGTAACCCCATCTCACTTCAAAGTTGACCCTATTTTGAGCAGGGGTATGGAGCAGAGGCATGAAAGCTCCCTTCCGGGTTATTTTATGGTAAGTTTATGGCAAGCACTTCTAGTGAATTTTGCACATGGAAAAGTACTCCTTTTATCTGTACTTTGGATATCTTTCATGTTACAGTAAATTTCAACGGAAAGGCATCCAAAGAATGGGAGTCTTGCCAAGGAAAATGAGTGCTGAGACTAATTTGTATCATGACAGTCTGGCTATGAATTTATAATTGTATCAATCTAAAACCTGACTGGTTCCATACCTAGAACTCTCTGTAGCCGAACATTAATCACCAGCTTCTAGGGATGAACACCTTCCAGTGCTTTAATCCACAAGTTGTGGAGGATGGAAGCCCTGCCCCTCAGTGGGCAACCACGCTCTCTGGCTCTGTGTTTCCAGCCTGCCTCACTGCAGTGAGCAGCCTGTGCCACCCCATGTAGGTACAAAGACCTGTGACTGCTCTCCAAAGATCCAAACGTGTTTCCCACATCATTGTGTGTGGAGAAGTATTCAAAGAATTTTCAAGATGATCTGACTGTGACTCAGTGGGAATTGTGCTGTTGATATCAAGGACATCAAGATTTCACAGTTCCCCTCTCTTAAACATGTGCATACAAATCCTAGAAGCAACATCTAATGAGAAAATAAGCTAAATAAGCAGATTTACACAAAGCCACTATATTCTTTCTGAAATGTGAATGGGACATTGCTTGTAAACTGAATTTAATAGCTCAATCCTGATGATGAACCAGAAATAACCATTTTGATGTGAGTTTGTATATGGAGGAGCATGCCTTGCACTTTGCTCAGGCCTTTCAGTGGCAGGGCACCTATTCTTTTAACTGTCTGGCTGATGTGCTCAAGGAAGCATGCACAGAGAAGTCCTCCAAATTGTTTAAGAAGCTTCCTTGAGCCCACAAATTGTGTTTTAATTTCTGTTTGTGTGGCAAATAAATAGGTAAGAGAAGTTAAACTTGGGGGGTAGCTACATGTGACAAGATTTTTTAGCATTGCGCTACTAATGTGACTGATTGAGTACAAGACGTGTTGCTTGCCATTTCCCGGAATAAAAAAATGAGCTGTTGAGTCTTAATGTTCTTTTCCAATTATGGTTATAAAATACTGAATCAAGTCTTTCTTTTAAAAAAAACCCACTTGGAATTAAACAGTTCAACAGAATTAATAATGATTCCAGATGGGCCTGTATTTGGCACTAAGAATGGTGTGAAAGGAAACATTTTCAACCAGAAGCTTGAATGATTTATAAGACTTCTTGAGAGATTTTTCACTAGTAAAGATGCCCTTTCAACCTCTGCACATTTGGAGCTAACAAAGGAAGTGACACTCACTGAGTGAAAATCCAGGCATTGGTGAAAAACACACATATGTTCACAAGCAGAAGTGCCTGAAATAGCACAATTAGCAAAGCCAGGTTCTTGACACAGTCTTGGTGCCTTGTTTTTCCCTAAGATTAAAAAAGGAAGAGTAGCAGTTCCTCACCTTGAAAGGGTACTGAAAATAAGAAATCTTTTGTGACTGTGGGGTAAGAAGACACCATGGTACTTATACCTGTAGGAACACATTGAGAATAAAAGCAGCTCCTGCTCACAAGTTAAACCTTTTCTTAGATCTGGGAGAGACAAGTCACTGGGCCAAAAAAAGGAGAGGTCTGTGTTTAACAACAATTTTACTTTAGCATCTAATATTGGGCAGACTTGGGACTATGGGAAATAGCAGAAGGCAGTTACAGTTACAAGCTCTTACTCAAAAATGAACACTGTCTCACTCCACTGACTAATTGTCTCCCTTTTGCATAGCATCCCTGCTATAACCACAAAGTATTTATTAGACATTTAGCTTTCTTAAATGCAAGTCAGTAGCTGGAGTTAGGGAAAAAGCTAGAAGCGTGTGGTCAATCAACCTCTTCACTGGACACCATGATTCATGGATTATATTAACCAGAGAAAGAAGGAAACAGATTACACACACTTCATATGTTACATTAGATCAATTATTAATAGAAGCTGGGTATCTTACTGCCTCATACTCTATTACAAACTTGTGAGAATGATGAACAACAAAGCAGAAGCTAACAGACTGCCCCAAACCACTTTTTTGGCAATTATGGTTTTAGCCTAGTGTCAGTTAATGGAAATTACTGAATTTAGCATCCTGTCTCTTCTGTGATTTACAACCCATTCCTTGATCAAGATTTCAGGGAGGATGTCTTTTGCCGAGGGAGTGGAAATGACAACGTATGGCTTCTGTCTCACAGTCATTTGTAACCTGCAGATTTAGCTTCTTTTTTTCCTTCAAAACCTGAGAGACTCCTGCCAGTGCAGCTAGATCCCAATGCCACAGAATCTTTCTCTTTGCCAAATTCACCCCTTTTATTCAATGTCCCCTTCCTTTAATCCACCACTTAAACACTTTCTGTCTGCTAATGTCACTCTTTCTTTGTGCATGAGACCGCTCAATTATTCATAATTTCTGGGCCCAGGTTCAACAAGTCTGTGGAGAGATGATAGTTGCTCTGCACATGCAATTTCCATTCGTATCAGTGGTCCTGAGGCTTATAGCAGACTCCTTGGAGCTCATCCTTTTTAATAAATATATGGCATTCTTATTTACTTGGTTTACAATGTTAACAAATCATTCCACATGCAAATGATTGAATTCCATTTCTTCCTAGAGCCATCATGTGCTGACAGTCACATGGCTTTACCCTGTAAGTGTCATGATCCTTGTTATAATTTAAAGGCAGATGTAGCATGATCATGAATTTCACTTGCTAATTCTAATTATTTGAAAATAAAAAAGAATTAGCCTTTAATGTTTCATTTTTAATTGCATCTTAGCGTATAAGCAGTATATCTCTACTTTCTAGTAATTCTAAACTTAAGAACCACCAAAACCAGTCAATTCCTGAATTTTTTCATGCCTTCAGTTCTTTCCCTTTTACAGCTGCGTGACCTCGGGAAAAAAACTAAAAAACAAACAACAAACCTTTTAGCCTGCATGTTGGATCTAGGAGAGTTTCCTTTTAGTCCATGCACACTGAGGCAGGTTGTGACACCCCCCACACCCCACAGGACTGCACTTGTCAGGTTGTGCCCCTGCTCTCTTCTGGTTTGGGAGCTGTGGGCACAGACACCGCTTATCCTTCACTCTCACCATGAATTTATCCCTTTTAAAGGTTGCTCAGTTCCTTCTTGTTCTTGCTTGGTTTGTGCTCTTTTGCTAAAAAGATTGGTAGAGAATCCAATCATGTGCTTTTTCTTCTCTCACTTCCCAGGAGTGAAACGTATCATGTTGTCCATAGCTCTGTAGCTTTTCCACTCATTCAGCATGTTCAGATGAGTCTGACTTTCTAGTGTTTGAACCAAAACTCATCCAAACAGATGGAAAAATTTCTAATTCCCTCAGTTTCTGGGCCTCATAAACTTGGCTTGTTTCTGCAAGTCTTTGCGTCTTTTATGTAATAATTTATAACTTTGCAAAGTCTTTGGGAAGTTTTTATGAATGTTGCCCAAATGGAATATCAGGGTTTTACACCCCCTCTGCAGAGCTGTAAATGATCTAGGAAACTCAGAAAATTTGTTGTGCTGAATAAATTAATACTAATGATTTGGAGTTCACGTTGGGCTTAGGCAGGCAGAGCAAAGCACCAGCAACTCTGCCTAGGAAACATGAAGGGAAAAGCCAAACCTCATAAACATTTCCTTTCAAGGAAAATAGGTTTTGAAACAATGTAAATAAAGGCATTACCAAAACCATGTTTTTCTTCTGGGACAGCACCATCCAGAATGGATGAGTTTTTTCCATTTAGGATATAAATATCTGTGAAAAACTATGAAAATCTATCAGAAGCAAAGCAATCTGGACAAGAACAGGAACAACCAAATTAAAATTAACTTTATTTTTTAGGACTGTGGGAGCTGTCTGTAGTTTTTTTTCTTTTTCTTTTCTTTGAAGGTCTCATTTTCTGACAAGAGCTCAGTTTCAACAGAATTGTCAACCTATGCTTTTTTTACATGCTTCTATAAAATAGCAGATACTAATGCTAACATTTATTCACAAAAATAATTCCAGATTTGAATGAACCATTAGGAAAAATACAAGCTCGCTGCTGTTCCTTGGTAAGAGGCAGTCTTCCTGCCTTCTTTCTGACCCAGCCCAAGATAAAGGTATGAGTTGAAACTTGACTCCTGCAAGACCCTATGGCAGGTTGGATTGTTACTCCCTCGCAGCTGTGTTTCAGTACTGTAAGGCAAGCTTCAGGTCTGAGTATGCACATGGCATTACTTCATTCTTGGGATGCATCCTTCTGTCCTTCACAATCCCTTTCAGTTATCCATCAGAGACTTCTGCCAGTTCCCTACAGACTGGAGAGAGAGGGCGGTTCCTAGCCCATTCCTTGGTCTGTAACAAATCCTTGCTGCCACGATGGCAGGACAAATTAAAATGAGGAGAGAAGCTCTACTTCTAATGCAGATTCTGGGCCATTAAATAACTACCTGTTCTTGTAGGCACACACCACCATGACTGTTTCTGGGTATGATTTTTCTTCTTAGAAATGCAAATTTTCAGCAGGCCCACGTGTATTTCTGATGTACCGGAAAAAGGCGTTTGAATGAACTGGCAGATTATAAAACCCACTAGAAAGTGAAGCTCACTTCTACTTTCCCAGTTGCCTAGGTGATTAACATGAGATAAATACAGTTCTCCCTGTTTAGTCTTAAATCTTTAAGACAAAGAATTTTTTGACATTGTGTTGCAAGATGTGAAGGTGTTTCAACAGCCAGATTTCACAAGAGCTGTGCCTTCCTCCTTTCCCTTTTTTTTTTTTTTTTTTTTGGTATGGCATTCTTGCTGTGAAGGTCACCTTACAGTCACTGGCTGAGCACCCTCCAAGCTGTCTTAGGGCTGGGAGGGGGGGTCTGTCCCCGGGGGCAACCAAGTTCAGCGAGTGTGTGACTGTATGTAAAGCTCCCACTAGTTAAAAATACCAAGTCATATATAATTATCTTTAGTGCTGTTAACACCCTGTACGCACCAGAACAGCAAAAGGTGGTTGTCTGTGAGAAAGAGCAGATTGCTGGGCTGGAAATCAGAATACCAGGTTTATGCCTCTGGCGTCCTCACCAAACTGTGCAACCCTGAGCTAGTCAACTCATTTTTAATCCTCACCCTATTCTTCCTCTGTTGTCTCTGTTTGGAGAGTGAGTCCTTTGTGACAGGGATCGTCTCTCCCGGGGTGTTTGTACAGTACATGACACAATAGACCGTGATCTTCGTTGATGGCTCCCGAACACAGAGCCTTCAGAGGAGACTTCTGCTACAGAGATCAGCATGTGTGATGGCTGCAGAAAACCCAGTTCTGCTTGTTTTTCCTTCTCCTTTCTGAGCATCTCAAGCTGTTCATAAGTGAGCATCAACACAAAACACAAAACTGCTGCTGCCCTTCTGTGACAGATCAGGAAAGATAACTACAAGAATGTGGAATGAGTTTCTCCAGCTTATATAGCAAGCAGGCTTTTTTTCCCCTCCCCCTCTCCCCCCAGTTCAGTATTACAAAGAGACAAAACGTTTTCCAAAACAAAAAAATTCCATGTATGTCTTCAAGGTTTTCCCTCCCACTTCCTCTCCCTCTTCCTGGGCTGGCACATCTGCAAGTATGTGCTTCCTTTAATGTCTTTCATGATTCTCTGCTGACCTCTGGAAACTCTCCAGGGATTACTGGAGCAAATTTTATCTGGGCATAAAGGTCTCTTTACAGAGGCAGCCATGAACATGTGTGTTATGCCTAATCCATGCTGAGGTTATGAACACCTGCATCCACCTAGCCCTATTTACCCACAAATTAGGAATTTTTTTTTGTGAGACTTGAACATCCACATGTTGATAGTAATCTGATTTTTAAAAAACAATTAAGTTATTTTGAATTTTTTTTATTGGGAAGCAAGAGCAACATCATCACCCTTCATTTAACCTTGCAGCTCCATGGTGGAGGAGACGAACTAGAACAGCATCTATTTTAAAGACTGGACAAATAGAGGTAAGGGATTACAGTGCAGTTTGTCTGGTTCCTGCAGAATTCAGAGGTGAGGTTGGAGGGATGAAGCTGGTGGTGCTTGGGCCAAAGCAGCCCATCACCTGCGTGCTGTCCAGGAGGGGAGACCATGCTCCTTTGGGCCAAAACCTTTCCCCTATCCTGTAGGGCAAAACAGAGAGCTGCCTTTTCCACTCTCTGCATCGTGCATGAATTTGGAGCGGATTCAAAGAGGAAGTTTTTAAAAAAAAAGAAGAAGAAGAAGAAGAAGAAGTTATTTCAGACATGTTTCCTGGGTTGTTGTTTGCGTTTGATGTTTTTGGCTGAAGCCAAATGGCACGAAGCAAACGCAGCCCTGGTTAGGGCATGTTGTTTTCCTGGCTGGCAGGGACACCTAGTGGGTAGGACAACGTGTGCTGGTGAAGGCAGGGAAAAACACACTGTCTTGACTTCCCACCAAGGGCAATATTTCATTTCTGAGTCATGCCAGTGCCTAATTGACGTTCCTGTTATCCTTCAGAATTAGCACGGAGTTGGGAGGAGTTTACAGCCAAACCTCCTTCAAGGAACAGTGACTGTAATGTGAGAAGGTGATCTGAGCAGCATTACCCAAACTACTGCGAACAGGAAATGCTGCCAGCCTGGCTTTTGTGCAATTTATTCTTTTGAAGCCTGTTACAGTCATAATAACACCTACACTGGCTCTATGTGAGAGCTGCCTCGGTGGTGGCATGATTCATCTGTATCTGCACTTACGCATTTCATGGGGTGTTGCACTGGGGCCACTTTCATTGTATTGCAGACACCCACAAAATGACATTTACTGCTATCTCAGTAGGACAGCTTCAGCAGAAAAAGCAGCAGGAAGCTTAAAAAGAAGAGGAAGGCAGTGTGACCATCTGCCTCCCCAAAACCAGCAGGACTGTTCAGAGTCAGGGCTGGACCCAACTCTGTCCTGCCTCCTAGTTCCTTGCAGCACAGGCCAGGCTTTGCTGGCCCTGTCCCTCAAACTGTTTACCAGACTGGCTCCTTTATTGCCTTCCCTTAATGCAGGTTTTTATGGGAAGAGGTTGTTGATTAATTTCTTTGTTTCCATCATGGGACTGCGGACAACTTTTTTCCTGGCCTCTTCCCAAGCACCTGTCTGAGAGGGCTGGCATACAGATGCTACGTTCCAGATCGGTGGCATCCCTCAAATCCTCCAGTCCATGCCAGAAACAGAGACATTGCATGTGAGAGATTTCATGCAGGGGGAAAAAAGCCCTTTTCAACACATGTTAAGGGTTTTTTTTGTTTAGGGTACGTTCCTCTGCAAACTGCAAAATCAGAGGGCGGGAAGAAGCAGCCTCCTGCTACCACTCTGGGGATGTAGGCCCCAAAGATGTTCTTACACTTAAAAATACAAAATGAGCTGCAGCTTCTGAATCAGAAACAGGTCATCTAAATAGCAGGAAGCAGTTGGACATTTTGAAATCATATTCATTTGATCTAACTACATGCTAGCAGTAAAACTGACGCAGTTATGGCTATTAAGTCTTTTTCCTTTTTTGTCACCTTTTACTAGGAATTCTATCTTAGGATTAATAGGCACTTGCATAATTTCTGTCCTGTGTGCTATATTAAGGAGCATCTACATCATCAGCAAATATTTTTATTGTGCTGATACTGCACACAAGATCAAATGCAAAAGTACAGAGGTGGGGTTTTTTTCCCTCTGGATTCTCAACATACTTTGAGTAGCTTATACCTCTTAAGTTCCTTCATTAAAGAAAGAGACTTAATTTCATTAAATGAAATTAATATATTTGAAGGAAGAGTAAAAATTGCTCCTTTCTTACATAGCTGCAGAGCTTTGTAGCAGGACCTAAATATCTGTATTCTAAGTACTGATGATGGGAATAAACAGTAGAAAATATATTTAATAAGAGTTTTGGCACTAATAACCTGAATTCATACATATAAGCTAGCAAAATGCAGCTTATGCAAAATTATGATTATCAGTGTGTAAACAAATAGATGAAAAAACTCTCAAAGTATTATTGCCAATGACTCAATATCAAACTGGAAGTAAATTTCAAGAGAGCATTCCAAGCAGATGTGCAGAGATCGTCAGGACTGATTTTAGTCAATATTTTTATTAGTGATTTGAAGGATAAATATAGAGTACACTTATAAAATTTGCTCAGTCTGGCAGGCAGGATCAGAATGCAAAATGCTAAATTGAAGACATGGTCTCAGATCAACAAGATGAAGTTCACTAATGACAAATATGAAGCGCTACACTGCAGAGGGAGATATCAAATGCATAAATATGAATTGGGAAATAATCAGCTCGGCATCAATATGAGAAAATGATACTGTATGTATAGTGGTTCATAAATTAAATATGACTCAATAATGTGATTATGCTGCAAAAACTGCTAATCCCACCTGGAGTTCTGTTAATAGAAGTGTTGTATGTGGAAGAGGAGAGATTGTGCAGGCATCATGCTGGATGTCTGCAGCTCCTTAATTACAATCTGGGCACCCAAGCAGACCATGCTGCCCATTACCTTCCAGATCTCCCCTTTGCTCCCTTTCCAGACCTTTTCCTCAGCCACAGACATTCTTTGCTGGTTTCCTCCATGAAAGATTCTTGACCTCTTCTTCCCTTTAGAAAACAGTGCCCATACTCCTGCTGCCTCATTGTTGTTTCTTCATATGGAAATATGTGACAGGTGGTTTCCATATGGATTCTATGCCAGGTGTGTTCTCCTGTAGGTACATACAATCCCATATAGGCAACATGCACTGCCCAGAGGAAGCTCCGAGCCACTCTGGCAGGGAGGGTACCTCCTGCTCCTGCAGAGGTACTGGCTCCTGGCAGCTCTGTTCTGGCACACGGGAGTATCACACCAACCAGGGCAAGTGTGTCACTTGCAGGTGCAGCTCCATTCAAAGGGAAATAAAATACTTAAGAGAAGGAAAGAAGGAGACGGTACTCTGGGAACTGCCACCGCCCCAGGCAAGAGATAACATGGAGGGAAATGATTGTATTTCATTGCCTCATTTTGTATTTTTTTTTATCACAGTGAAATTTCTGGAATTGTCTGGGCTTGGTTGTTTGTTTTTTTTTAATACTACCCCGAACCATGCCCATTGCGGTGTGTGGTGACCGAGGGACCTGCCCCGGAGCGGTGACACTGCCCCGTCCGCAGCCGGCGCCGCGATCCAGAGGCAGTGCCATCGCTGCTGGGACGGGACGGGACGGGGCGGCGGGAATGCTCCCGCAGCGCGAACGGAGAAATCACATATCGGATGCAGAAATCCTAAACCGGTCGCCCAAAAAAACGGGGGATGGGGGTGGGCGGCTGCTGCCATAAGCCCGAGGCTGCCGCTAGATGGCAAACTTTAATTTTTAAATCCTGGGGCTGCCGGAGCTCCCGGCGAGGTTGGTGTCCGGCCGGGAATCGGGACCGGGACCCCATGCCCGGCACACACCGCCCAGGGCGCTCCACCTGCCCCGCTCCACCCGGCTCAAACATTCCCCTTGGAATTCCAACTTGGGCACACTAAACAGCCACGAGGTGCTTTGCCAGGTGCCGCTTCCCCCGTAGCAGGGAACCAGGGCTCTCCTGTGGTTTTCCTCTCCGTGGAGACTCTTGGTGATACCCTGAGCGGGGAGAGACAGAGGTCCGGGGTCGGAAAGGAGACGGACGGGGCTCTGTGGGACAGGTCTCGCCGGTGGCTGGATACTCTCCAAAGACCTACTGCCCTTCTCCTCCAACCCTGTTTTTTCCCCCCTCTCTTGGCCCCGGCCTGCGTGTTTTGGAGAAGAGAGATGTTTTTCAAGGCTCAGGACATTGTATCGGGTGGGAAAAAGCCTGTTTTACTCTTCTCTCCCTGATAGTTATCTCGGAAAGCATTAGAAGATGGTAAGCGAAGAAAGCAACTCTACCGAACCTGGTCTTCTCCAGATCTTTATCAATCCCTGAGGAAATGGGCAAAAAAATGACAATCAGAGCGGTGCCAGCATTGCAGCAACCTCAGGTCATGCCGTATTGTGACAAGTACATAAAGCCCGTAATGTTTTACATATATTTTAGGAAACTCTAAATATTGTCTAAGTCGATCTTAATTTTCTTGTGACCTTAATGAAAATATTCATCTTCCCCATCATCCATGAGTGTTGCCTTATTTTAACCAGTTAATTTATCTCAGTGTGAAGAGATACCTGGCTGGATACTGGGAAACTCAAAGCCAAGTCTGAGATACGTGCTCTGCTGTATAGAAATAAACTGTTAGATCATGTTTCTCAAACCACAAGCTTTAGACCAAGAGCTGACCTTATGAACAACATCGCCTCTGATTGGCAACTGCAAGATCCTTCAATGGGATTTCCTCCACAGATATAGTTAACTATTCTGTGTGGCTGTACCAGGAAGAGCATTTCTTCACCACAGCATGTTTATGTGGCAAAGCATGGTGGTTAACATGGCAACTTCTGTGAGCCCTAGGACTCCATAGGGTTCCGTATGGTTTTCTTTGCATCTGTCAGTCATGGCAGTACTTTTACATCTTTTAAAGTCTTACTTACTAAGTCATTCAATACCCAGCAGTTGTCCTTTATGCACTAAAACTCTTGCAAAATTTTGCAATGTGTTATGAAAAATAGTGCTCACTTTTACTGATTTGTTGTCTTGTAAATTTCATGGAATGAATGCCATGTGAGATGTCCTTCATCTTCTGTATTTTAATTCTTTTTTAGTTGTCTGGTCCTACATCCAGTGTCATTAGGTGCAAGCAAAATCAGAGACATTCCTTCAAACTGACTAAGAGCTGGCTCCTCACAGTGGTATTCAGTCTCCATTTTAAAGCCCAAGCTTCCCAAAGTGGGAAAAAAATCTCCCCTGACTCCACATAGCAGGATTAATCACCTTACTTCAAAAGTAATGTCCTGAAACAACCATCATGGTTTTTTACCAAAAAAAAGCAATATTTCCTGTCTAGAATTTAGGTGTTGCGGGAATGTGAGAAGTTCAAAATACCCTAGGGCTAAATAAAGGACTTCTGCCTCCAGACCTCTTGGTGAAGTGAAGCCCTTTCCCTGAGACATGGACTGGTACTTCACCTTCAGAAGGCCTCTGACTCCTACTTGCATTCTATGGGATTGGAATATGTAGCTTTTCCTGCAAATAGCTACCCAAACTGATGTTTCCCAGATCACCAATAACAGGGTCAAACTGAACCCAGATACCTTCTTCTCCTTCTGCTTTTCCTCCTTCCTCTCATCTTGGGAACCATAAGCTTCATCCCAGTTTTTTTCTCCCTCCTCCTGACATTTTCTTAGAACTGGGCAGAGATGTGCAATACCAGAGATATTTCCTGTTAAGGTGGAAATTCAGTTTTCACTAAGACAGACCTAAGGCAAATAATGAAGCGTTTTTTCGAAGTCTTGTTTCCCCGATAGATTCTTAGATCAGTACCTTTCATGGGCAGGGGAAAAGATCAATTTAGGGTCAAATAACAAATAAGTAATACATTGTTAGTTATTGCTTCCTACAGGCATAAGATAAAAACTGTAAAGGAAGATTTGGTATCAAAATGTATATTCATTTTTAAAAGAGAAAGGCTAGCTTTCAGTAGGGTGAGGCTTGTTTTGTTTGGTTTTATGTTATTGTTTGGTTTGTTTTATATTATTACAATCTCAGTCAATGCACATGCCTGTAGACAGGATGAACATGAAGAAGTCACACCAGCTTGCAGTAGGCCAGTACCTGTAGCAAACTGCCCAAATGCTTTAACACTGGGGGAAAAAAATTTTGAGATGGTGTTAACTCTTCTCTAACATCAAACAACAATTCACTGTGTGATCGTTTTGTGCAAGGGATGAGCATTCCCACCACTCAGGATCTTGCCAACCTGAGGGACATACCCTGTGACTCTGAGCAGTCGAAAATGTCAAGAAGGGAGAAACATTTCAGACTGTGTTCTTACATGGAAGGAAAAAAGATCACAAGCCAGTTTTCAAAATAACCTTCCCTATCAAAGTTAACTATAGTGACATTCTGTGCAAGGAGAAGACAGCTGAAATGTAATCTGTGCATTAGAAACTGCAGCCTTAAAGAGCGTAGGATGAACAATGAAAAAGTATCCAGGGAAGGACTGGGCTATGTCGCATAAGCAGCTGGATATCTGACAGCTCATTCATTATTGCTGAAAGGTGCTGCTTCTGAGGGACAGAGTAGCTTATGGGGTTGGCTACGCTGCCTGGACCAGCAGTCAGGAAAAGTCACTGATGTTTCTCAGTAATTTCATAGCTCTTGTGAAGTGTACTAGTGAAGTACTTGTGAAGTGAACTACTTCTCACTGGATAAACATCTGGAAGGCGAAATCTGCCACCAACGGCACAAAGTGATGTGTTAGCCAAGGGCAGGCATGGCCTGATGATTATTCTGTTTTTCCCCAGTAATGCTGGTTCCACCATCTTACAGCTGAGGCTCGCTGGAAAATGCATTCAGCCTGTGGAGGGAGCGCCCAAGCTGCTTCATGTGGCAGTGGATCCCTGGGGGTACTCGCTGCCCTGAGCAGAGTGAGGCTGGGTGTGCCACGGCAGTGACAACCCTGTACATTTCCCTCTGGTCAGCTGTGGGGTATGACTTTATCTTCCACCTTTCATTTCTAACAACACCTCTTGTACCAGGGAGCTGATACGTAGGGAGGCCCCCGAGAGCTTGAGCAGTGTGCTCAGTCACACGGCCCCTGCCGTCCCAGCCCGCTGCCAGCTCGCCCTACACGGCACACGCCTCTGCTCATGCTGCCCACCAAATGTTTTGGCATACCTGCTTGTTATGTGCCATATTAGATCCAGGCCACCAGCCAAACTCTGCAGCTCAGACCCACTTCTAGCTGAACTTGACATGGGATAAAGGATTGTGGAAAACAAGACTGGCACTCCCCCAACTTGGCCTCCTTAAGAGTTTTAATTAACAGCGATCAGCTCTTGTGCATTTGGGGCCATTAGCAGCATTGACTGAACAACTCCATTGAACCTTTAGGTAAGGCTGTTCAGATCTTTCAGTTCGTAATTAAATTCCATGTTTGACCTTGATAGGTATCATTTAGTAGGGCTAAATTGAGCATTTGTAGCTTGAAAGAATTTTTGAATTCAATGTTGTGTATTATTTTTTCTCAAGTTGCTAAATAAGAACTATTTCATGCTGTGATACAGCCTGGTTGCCTGTTGCCCTACATATTATGCAAACAAATACCTAGGGTAATATAAACCCAGACATATTAAAAACATATTAATGAGTACTGGATGGAGAAAAGGGGAATAATTCTTTTAATTTTTAAAATTATTTTTGTCCTTACTCAAAAAAACCAAGGTTTTAAGCCTCCAAAATTTTTCATGAAAGAAATTTAATTTTTCCGTGTGTTTTTCCAGACACATCATAGAGATGTTTTGATTTTCATTAACTATTTGATATCAGATTCCTGAGGTGGTGGGGAAAAAAAGACAAAAACAAAAGAGTAATATTGGTAATTGCTTCTCAAAGGGCTGTGTTAGCATCCCAACTGTACCCTGTATGCAGCAGGGTAGTAAATAAAATGAATGAATGAAGAACAGGCTTTATGAAAACCATTAATTGCTGATGCAAAATGTGCATGGGGTTTAGGCATAGCTGGGAAGGCAATAAAAATCCTTTACTACTAATTTTTAATTTTTAGCTTTATATTTCCTCATCATGAGTCTGTAAAAGTACAACATTCATAATTTTTTAACATGTCTGGTGTTAAGTGCCATGTATTGCAGTTAAGAAAATATAAAAGCTTTATATTTTTTCAATAATACTATTTAATTGTACTTCTCCCCCCCAAGTAATAATTATATGTAAAGTATGGGACAAGAAAGGTCTGGTTTTGATCTCAGACTGGTATAAACTGGGAGTTAATCCATGGACTAGGTTGTGTGGTTGGGAGATCAGAGTTAAGGCTTCTGTTTCTAGGAAGACTCATTGAAGAGCCTATAGCTATTTTCCTGGAGAGATGCTTCAGAGCCTTTCACATGCTTATTTTAATAATTTATTAAAAATACACTGAAGAGAAAAAAAAGTTGGAAAAAAATGTTTCTAATTCTAGTAGTTCCAAGCGATATCTCAAGGTTGAGTACAAAACAAACCATACATAAATAGTAGAAAACAGTCCACATCTTGTTGCCATGACAATGCCCTACTTATAGCACATTAAGCTGATTCATGTCTTTTCTCACCTCACTGTTAATAAATTATGGTAGCTGATGAGAATTAAGCCAGCTGGAAGAGCTAGTGAATTGATTTGCCATTTAAACGTGGTGTCCTTAAAGGGGATTACCCTCTACATAGCAAATAATAGCTCACTGTATATGTAAGATGGTAGGAATAGGTTGAAATAGCTAATCTTTGTTTTCTTTGTAGTATTGATGTATCACAGCCTATTGCTGTACCAGTAAGAGCTGGCCCAGCCCTATTCCTTCTGTAGGCAGCAGCACAGACTTCAGCTGGTGACAGACCAGTGTTTCAGAGGCTTCTCCACTCCATTGTAGGAATAAATATTTAACACGCTGATTCCTCAAACTTGAGTCATGTTTTGTCATTGGAAGTGTAGGACATTTGGCCAGTGGCTGCTGAAGCATGTCATCTGCAATCCAGCACCTTTATGTTAAACTGAAGCACATGCCTACACTCGCAAGGTTACAGTAGGGACCATCATTTCTCAGCTGATGTGTCAATAGGGTTTGTGCAGGTCACAGTGCAAGAATTCAGCTGAGAGAAGGCATTCATCAATGGTGAGCAGAATTTAGGCTTCTTCATTAATGTATATTCATGGTAGAAAAGATTTTCTCCTTTTCCTGTAGGGAGAGATTTCACAATGGTAGTGGTAGAACTGAATGAACACTGGACAGACTATGATAGCAGACCTTAACAAAAACCAGCCACACTTCATTCAAATCTTTGTCTCTACACTCACTTGAAGTCAATAAACTCTAACAGCTGGAGCTGGAGACCTGTATTGAAGGACTTTCCAAGTCACAAGTATAAACTCCTTGAAAAACAGCAAATGGGACATGAAATCTGTGAAATGCTAACTGAATTCTATTTACAGTCTTCTGTGATCTTCAAGTATTTGCTCAAGTGCAGGCGTCTGATTGCTTTCTCTGTATTTTTTATTTCCTGACTTTCTTCTTGAATGGTTTCACTTTTCTCTCAGCTGTAAATCAAATGCAAATTTTCTTTGGTGTTGCACTTCAGTGCGAGTTAACTAAAGAAACATTACCTCATTGGAATCACCGGAGGAAGACAAATTAAACTGTTGTTCTATATAGCTTGGCTAAACTAGGGCCTCTCATTTGATTCCTAATTCCATCAACTTCTTTCAAAGTCATGAGAAATCACTGGAGGCTGGCACTCGCTCAGGTATCAAAAATGCTGTTGAAATATACTTTCATTTTGTCAAAAAGGTTTCCAATGGGCAATGGCATATTGTTCTGAATTTAAGGATGTTTGCAGTCTTTCCAACAATTCTCATTGCTTTGGAAATGCCTTCAGTAACAGATGAATAATATGATGATAAGGAGCAAGCTCAGCACATCCGGACTTAACAGCAGCTCAACAGATCCATTACTTCTCTTGGTTATGAGCACCACAACACCCATTTCCCTTCTCACTATAGAAGGTATTCTGCCTATAGGCACTGTCTAGAAGTTACAGCTGTTTGTTGTTTTTACCAAAATGTCAAAAAGAAATTTTAATAATTGATTTGGGGCTCAGAACTCTTAAGAGCAAACATCTCCTAAGAAACTTAACATTATATTCTCATGTTACAGACAACAATGAGGAACTGAGTTAAAGCCTTTGATGACATGACTCTAGTGCTCTGGAAAATGCAATTCATATTCTCCTAAAGTCACTCTTGGAGATGTCTCATGCATGATACTGTCATCTCAGGACAGATGATTTGACTGGACACAACATGCTCACTGGGTCTAAAATGCTTGACAACTTGCAACTGTATTTAACTTCTTCAGTGGCTTTCTCTGAAAGCAGTCTCCAGGGTTATCACAGAGTTGCCTCAGTGCTTGCCTTTTGATGGTCCTGCAAATGTAGACTCTTCTCCAAGTGACACATTTCACTCTTCCACAAGAGAATTGTTTGCAAAGATGCCCTTTGTCCTCAGGGCAGGTGTCAGGTTTGGTTCCTTCTTTATTGCTGACCATTTCTCTTCTGCAGAAGAAGGTGAGGGGACACAGAAGGAGGAGGAATTTGCTCTGCTGGAGCCCTGGTCTGGAATCCCTTGTCCTTCATATGCAGTGTCAATGTGAGAAGGCCATTACTGTGTATTTCACTTTTTCTGCTCCTTGCCAGTCATTTCTGGTTCTACAGTCTTCCTTAGCAAGGCTCAGCCAAGAGGACTCCAAACACACCTACTCCTGCACCTCCCCCACTACATTAATTCAGACTGGGAGGCAGGACAGAGAGGTTCCTCAGCCCTAGCTCTTCTCAGTAAAATGATGCTTGGGTTCCATGTTGTTTCTCTCCTCCTCAGCGCTCAAAAAGCAGAATCTCCCCTGCCTTGTATGTACGTACACATGCAAACTCGGCCATGACTAAAGGTTAGTTAATTTTTCATTTTTCATCCATACTTTTCTGAATATCCTCTCTGAGAGGCTTGTGGAGCTGGGGACCTGAAGACGTGATTCCTCTCAAAAGTTTAGTTTTCGTCATCATCATCATCATCATCATCACCTAAACCTGCTTTGTTTTGGGCAGGAGCACTGTCGGTCTGCCGCGGCACCGCACAGCTGGAGTGCCGGCGCGTGTAGCTGCAGCGCTCTATAGAGCTGACGGCTCCGTGGGGATAGATCCCGCCGGTATCAATAGGCCTGGCCTCTGAGTGTCTAGACACTCCTACCCATCCTTTCACAGCAGGAAAATAGCCTAAATGACTATATGGATTTAGCAATTCAAAAGCATGTCTGTGCTCCTCATCCAAAGGATTTTGAGCTGTGAGGAAGATGCATGCATACATTGGGAATTCTTGCTTTATTATGTATGCAATCCTAAACTCTATCTTCTTCCATTTCTGTAATGCTCCTGTCCCATCAGCTCCATGGCAGTAATAAGGTTTCTTTCTTTTTATTCCTCACTAGCAGGTTTGGATTCTGGTGAAGAGGAAGGACTGTTCTAGAATGCCTTAGTTTTTTTTCTTTCCTTACAAGACAAAATTTGGGGACAGCTGAGAGATTTTGTCTAATGGATCCAGAATTATCAGCAGCTTAAAGTCCACAAAGCTAAGATTCTTAGATTTCTTGTAATTTCAAGGCACAACACACACTTATTTTACCCAAGGTGAATTTATTACCAATTAATTTGGTTCCCTACTCTGAATGGAAAAATTAGCACATGTGGGTGCTCCAGGAATATTGCATTGAAATATTGCAAGAACTGATGTGAAACTGATTTCCAGCCTCTCAAACAGTGGGCTTTTGGGAAACTATGAGTTAATCTGTACCCTACTTTTAGTCTTCCCTCTACTATTTTGCCTTATGACACAAATATTAATGATCCAAAGCAGCATCCCACAGGAAACCAAACTGTGATTCTCACAGAAGACAAATGAATGCCACCTCCTCTCCCCTACTGCCTTCATCCACTGTGCCCTGCCAGAGCATCAGCTGCTGCACGTTGGCTTAAAATCTTTCCCTCCAGCGCAGCTGAGCAGTTTTATATCAGCTGATTGACCCTTCTTTGTAACCTGATGTGTATGGAGTCCTATGTATTTCAGGGGCTGAAGCTAAAGAAAGATGGCAAGTCATTTCCATGTTTCCTTTTGGTTACTTTCCCTACTCAAAAATGTAAGAAGAGATTTGGTTACTTTTAAAGCAGGTACTGAGCAGCTATTGAGAAAGAGGATGTACTTAGCAAATATCCACACAGCTTCTGCTGGAGCCTTGTTACAGTGGGGTGGAAAAAGCAGTGGCAGAGAGGACTTTGTAATGGGAACAATTGTGTTTCAGAGCAGATCCTTCTTTCTCCATGTACTGAAAAACCCCACCCAACTCAAATCAAACCCTGTGTGCGAAGGATCAAAGCCTCCAAAACCTGCCATTACCTTCCTCCTCTCACCAAGAACGTTGTTGGTTTGAATTAAGGTATGTCCCATGTAATGCATCTTGGATGTGTGGGGAGTTTTTCCAAGCTCTTGTCTGTGTGTGTCTCTGAAAGAGGGACATATGGGGTGGAGAGTCTTTATAGATCAGCTTGCCATCTTCATCTGTTTCAGTAAAGAGTAGATAGAAATCATGAAAGGCAAAGCAAAAAATCAACACATTCAGTTGGATGACACTTAACACAAGGATTTCTGACTTATCATAGAGCCTCATTCTAAAAACCTTTTTATAGATTAAAGCTTTTTTTTTCCTTCCCCATGGGTTATTCTAGTTCATCTTCTTCATAATGATTTTATCTTTCAGTTTCCATAGTGTGGCACATGGTGTCCCTCCTGGGGCTTCCATATGCAAGGCCAGGATCTGGTCTTCAGTGGTCCTTGTGGGTCACTTCCAATTCAGAATATTCTATGATTTTATGTATCACTATTTTAAAATGAAACAATTTTGTACTCTAAGATCACAGAATCAGCTTTACAGCTGCTATATTTTGCCTTTTCCTCATCTCCTCCAAAACAGCTATGTACAGTGATATCAGCTTAGGGTCTGACTTCTCATGTGTTTTCTTAAAGGATATTACATTTAAAAATCCAGAAAACTGTAAGTCTGAACACAGCAGCAAATTGTTCATTAGGGTCTTTGTAGACAGGTAGCCTTCAACAACATCTGCTATTAATTCAACTTAGAATTACCTCTGCATAGTTGTGTTGTCAATAAAATGCAGAAGGAAAACCAGTTTCCATTCAACTTTTCATATGCAGAAATACCTGAGCTCAAAATTTATCAAACTGAGTGATTCTGTATATGTAAATACCAGTAATTTTATCTGAAAATGCCAATATTACACACTAATGTTGGGATATAAATGATAATCATTGATAATTTTAAAATTATTAATGCTCTTGAGGACTTTTTGTTTCCTGAGGTAGAGTACGGGGTGGGGTGCCGTAGCTATTTTCAGACATAAGCAGTCTGGTTGAAGTTGATGACAACAAATGGTCTTAACATTGCCCTAATTTTCTGTGCACCTTGTGTTAGGGGAAGATGTTGCTGATGAGCAATTGATAATGCAGCCACAAGTGTCTGATATTGGTTCCCCCCAAAATAAGTGAACATCTTTTCCTCAGTGGTAAGAAGCAACCCCAAGTCTCCTGTTTTCCCACACTTCAATGTCTTGTTCTTTACGTGTGGTAGAGAACCTGTTACCAATACAACTTATGGTCTCATTAGAGTTTCTAAACATTCAGTTTTTCTTATTTACAGTCATATCTTGTATATGTGGCAATTACAGCCATGACTCATTTTGTAGAAAGTGTGCTAGGGAAGTGTGTAATTTCTGACACTGTAAATACAGGGAGAACCATTACCAGATGATGATCAGTTCCTTGAGGATTATGAGCCACTACAGAGTTTAACAATATCAGAACCATAGTACCCTACAATTCTTTTGCCTGGAGACTGTATGAAAGCCTTTTCTCATTTCTAAAGATTTTTCTACTAAAATTAGTTGCATTAACATAGCAAATGTCAAAAGCTGTGCAGAGTCAGCTATGGCTTCACTTACTATCTTCCTTTTTTGCAGGGGTTGATGCTCTCTTTCACCCTGCACAGCCAGGGAAACTTAAGACAGAACCCAGGGAGAAAGCCATAGCTAGAACAACTGTAACTAATATCAAGCCTAGCATTTTGCCTTTGCTAAATAACCCCATTCTTTGAGCCTCCTAAGCCAGATCCTGTCTGTTGGTGAACCAGCAGCAGGATTTGGGCCCAAAAGAGGGGGTGTGAAGATGAGCAGTACAGCAGGTGACAGCACCGTGTACCAGCACTGTCTCATCTCTGCTCATTTCTGCTCGTCTTGACAGAGTTCCCAAATGGGTCAGCTCCAGTGCTGGGGTTGATTTCAATTGCACTGTTATCAAGAAACTAAGTTGATCTCTTCCTTCCACTGCTCCTTGACTAAAAGCTTAAGGGTGAAAATTTTGCATGTGCTTAAAAAAAAAAAAAAAGAGAGAGAGAGAGAGAATTGGAAGGTATCCAGCTTGGTTAGCATTTCCAGACCACTGATAGTGCTGTCAACTGGTCTGCAACCCACAAGGGGCCTCAAAAATCTCCACTGAAGCAAATGTGGGCACTGCAAGATATTGATAGCTAGTATTTTAAAGTCAGCACTCCCTAGTGTGTCCTGCTTGTCCTCTCTTCCGATAAAGCACATACTGAAATGTGAGACCTAAAGCTCTCCTTCCTTGATCTGAATCAGTGGCAGAATACTGCTCCTGTGACAAAATCTGCACAGTGGCCACCAGCCACAAAAACAAGTGCTATTTGCCTTGTTGTTGTTGTCAGCAGTGTTAACTCTTAATGAGCACAAAACAGCTCATTCAGTACCCTTTCAGTACACACATACCCCTGTCTTACTGCTGTGGGGTGAGCCAGTGTCTCCATATATGGTACCTATTGCTATGAGCAATCCTGGCTGTGCTTCAGCTGTTTTCACTGAGAAAGTCAGGATATTATCTGTTGTCTGGTAGCAGGTTTGGCTAACAATTGCCTGTATGCTTTGCATTAAGCATGAAGCTTAAACAGAATTTTGAGTAATTAAAAGGATGCACTGGCTGCAGGTCAGTAGCAAAACCTTACTAGGATGTTGTCTTTCAGACCTAAGGTGCTTGCTGCATTTCTTGCATCTTAAATGTAGATTGGTAACAGTAGTGCTTGTGGTTAAAGATTTATAGGTCAGGTTTGGGGAAGGAGGGATAGCTTTGGTCACAGTCTGTCTTTTGACAGCAGTCAGTGTTTGAAAGGTGGGATGGGGTCACAGAAATTCAAAATTTTTGTTTACTACATCCTGTGGTACCAGGTATATGTGAGGGAAAGAGCTTTACTTCTGATAACCATGTTAGTTTATATGTGCATTTTGAGCAGCTTGGTATGCTGGGCACAGGTTAACATGGCTTAAGTCAGTCTATAACTGGCCTGTTGGTCAGTTTTTCCTGATACTGGAAAAGAAAATTCTTTTCCTCTCTATGGCAATGCATCTTTTACATGTCCTAAACTATCCAGAGATCTGAACAATCTGAATTCAGAGAAAGATAGTTTCATATCTGTGTACTTCTGCAGAGACA
Organism: Acropternis orthonyx; assembly: GCA_035583155.1. Classification (NCBI taxonomy): domain Eukaryota; kingdom Metazoa; phylum Chordata; class Aves; order Passeriformes; family Rhinocryptidae; genus Acropternis; species Acropternis orthonyx. Next base: position 12,771,005 of record JAWWEU010000111.1, on the reverse strand, counting down.
CTTAGCATTTACAGAAATTCTTTTGTGGTCAATACATATTCATCTAATTATATGATCAGGAGCCTGTGCTATATAAAAGTTCCCTGTCTGGTTCAGTCAGAGATGCTTTTTCTATTTTTTTTTTTTCACCTTGCTGCTATTCAATTTTCTGTTTATTTTCTGCTGGCTAGACTCCTGCTTCCCTCTGTTGCTCCATTTCATGTCGACTTGCTTCCCAGCATAGCCATCTTTTATTCCTTCCCCAGTTAACGAGAGGCTTTGTCCCGCAAGCCTTACACTGAGGCTGTGCTTTGGTTCTGCTGTGTGCTCAGCCCACAGCAGTGTCCCTGCTTCAGGATGTTTTCCTCTCCTGAGCTGTTCCTGTGCTCATGCCCTCAGGTGGTCTGAAGCGCTGACCGGCCTGAAAAATTGTATATTGTTTACTTGGGTTCATTTTACCTTTTTTTTTTTTTCCAGTTGACTCAGTCATGATGGAGCCATGAACAAAGTTAAAGGATGCAGCTCCAGAAGATGATACTTAGCTTTTTAATTTTTGTGCATTTTATTATTTTTTCCCCCCTGTGCTTTGGGTCTTGTGCCTGACAACAGAATTGAAAAAAAGTGAAGTGTAAATTTTGCTAAGCCCCCACAGCATTTTGAGAGTAGCTCAGGAATCATGAGACTGTTTTTAAGAGATTAGAGCTCTTGTTAATGTGTCTGCATTCTTAAGAAGTCTTTTGGCTACATTTGGGTCACATTTTCAAGATTGGTTCTGCAACCACAAAGGCTAAAATGTTGTATTTTGTAATAAAATTGGAATTTTGGTGTCATCACTTCAAATGACCAAATACTGCCAGATATATAATGTAATTTTGAGAAATTTTCTTTCTTCTGGTGTTCTTCCAAAATGTGTTTTTACAGTGACCCCCTTACTGCATTGGAGGTTTCTGGGGTTTTATTTATTCAAGCCAATCTTTTTTCATTTGTTTTCATCTGTTCCTTTTGAACACAACATGTGTGGGCAACCTGGGATGACTGTAAATTTTGTGATGAATTGGGAATAAATATTCCCATACTTAGCAAGAACTGTTTGTTGCATTGACACTTCACCTCCCATCCCCGGGGCTCTACAATCTCTCCCAAATCCTCGCTGCGTGCAGCTGATCCAAATGCCATGTAATCCTTTTGATGCAGGTTGGTTCATTTTGAATCAGCAAAACATTCTGTGTGCTTTTAACCTCCATGCTGCCTGCCACACCTGTAGGGGGGCTGCTAATCTAATTTTGATTCACAGTGGTGGCAACAAACAGGTCACTTAGAGAGTTAATGTCAGCTGCTCCACTAATTACTGTAGGAAAGTGATCCCATCATCCCGGATGAAAATGTCTAACTCCAGCCTACAAAGCACTTTCAGTGCACTAATTCTGTTAATGCCCCATTACTGCTTCATTTGAGCTGTGCAGTCCATCTCCCAAAGTGAAGCAGTAAATCCCCAACCAGTTCCAGAGCTGGGAAAATGTACAGACTAAAACATTATTGACTACATTACTGGGTGTTGTTTTCTGTTGGGCTTGCTTTCTTTCTTGAAGCTTATTTAGACAGATCTCCCTTGGTAACTCTTAGCTTATAGTAAGAGTTACCTTATCCTCCACTCTACCTTGAAGGGAGTTAGGTGCCAAAAATTACTCTGTGGACATGGATCTGATATCTCCACTCCTTAGAAGCTGAAATATGATATGAGAAAATAAAGCTACACTGTTACAATACCTTAAAGATTATCAGGGTCAGAAAACATGACGGACTATACCAACACCCTCAAACACAGAAGCAGAGGTATCTCTTGAACCATCTGGGTAGGTATCCATGGACTTGAGATCTTGCAGTCTCCTCTTTGCATGAAAACACCCTCAGTCCATGAGAAATAACCTGGGCACTGTACAACAGTAAATGTCATGAGAATAACAGACATAATTCTATGCTGTCTTTCACCCGAGGCCCCCACAGAAGACATAGGTATGTATGAAGTGTCTTATATTCCTAAGTTTGTAAGGCTTTCATTTTCTTCTTTCTGAAGTGAGGATCCTCACACTGGCATCTTTAGAGATTCCTTAGACTTCTTCCAGTCATCCTCACTGTCATTTCTCCCGAAGCCCACTTGTTTGTCTTCTTTAAGATATACAAATTATTTGTGAATTTATTGTCAAGCAAAATGCTTTTGAAGAGCAGAAGAAACGGAGTAGTGCTGGGAGTTGCTGGCTGGCTTGGTTTGGAAAGGAGTTCTAAATGAGGTCTGTTCACAATGACAGATTAATAAATATGATGAGATGCCTGAGCTTCCTCTAAGCATTCCCTATTCACTTCTCAGCTGAACTGCAAAGACTTTGAAAACTTTCATAAAACTTGTAAGTGAAAGGCAATATGAAAGCTGTTGAACTCCTTGTGGGACAGCAAGGGCTGGATGATGGTGCCTCTTGCAGGAGCATCCAGTGGCTGTACCTCAGGGGCTACTTGTCTGATACTCCCTCCATGTCCCATCCCTGGGATCTTTTAGTCAAAATTCCCTTGTACTGAGTCTTATGGAGTTTGTGCCTAAATAGTAACTCCAGGCTGCTTTTATGTTTCTGTTCATTTTGTTTTAAATATATGAGCTGTATAAAAGTATAATAAATCCTGATATCATGACTTAACCATATTGCATATCCTGCAGTGAGCAGAACCTATTGCTTAGAGCACATTTATTCCACGTATATATAGCAATGTTTCTTCAGCCTTTTTTAAGTTTTAAAACTTCCACTGCAAACTTTAAAAAACCCTTATGCTTCTAAAAAGAAATTAAATAGAAAAAAGTTCTGTCTGAGTGGAACTGTTTTGTCAATGCTTAGGAAGCAGTGAAGTGAATGGTTAAAGATGAGGTTGGAAGATAGCCTTAATAATGAGACATGCTGCCAGTGCACGCTGTCGTGCGATGAAATGAGTGTATTTATACAGATAGAATTAAAGCATCTCATGTGAGAAGGCAAGTTAGTGTCTGAATAAATACTGTGATCTGAAGGTGTGACTATGTCTTGCTTTGCAATGCTTGATTATACGTAACACACAGAGTTTGCTGTCTCCCATAAAGTAGACTGTGATTAACTCAGACTTACAAAACTGCATCTCTCTTTCCCATATGGAAAGACCACCATGACAGATACATCTGTACCAGCCCAGCAGATGACACACCTTCAAAGAGACGAGGCTAACATGGAGAGCATGGCATGAAGCTGTGCCCCCTCCTGCCAGACAAGGGCTTGTACCTTTGTTTCCCACTGTTTCACAAGGCTGCCTGGGCTCCGCTCCACTTGCCTCGCTGCCGGCTCTGCCGGGTTGCCTTCTGGCAGATGGCTGATTACCATAAAGAGGAGCCAGCCTGTTGTGGCCACTGTGTGCATATCCCAGCGTAACCAAGCACAGCACAGCTGTAGCTAAGCATGTCAAAGCAGCATTCGTCTTCCCACTGATGCCAGGTCTGACCTTTCCTAAGGAAAACTGGTGGTGTCACTTGGAGCAGATGGTGAACCGGCCCTTGGTAAAACATCTGTGATGTCATTTTTAAGAAGTCCCATCAGGCTGCTCAAGGACTGGAGCTGTGGTACCAGCATGTTGCCATTTTAACTTGTTCCAGAGGTGAGCTGCCACTAAAGGCAGCACACACTGGATACAGAATGGAAAATGTGGCCATGCTTCCACTTAGGAAATTGCTGGCGTTTGTTCATGGTACCCTGAGCTAGGTGAAATATAGACTATCATCTTCCATAACACAGTGCACACGTCAGTGTTGTATGTGGCCAATAATTGAGGTCAAAATGAAATGTTCAAAGCACAGGGGTTGGGGGGGGGTCCATTGGACACACTCAGGCAAGATGCTGCATGTATGGATTGCTCACTGACCATGGGACAACTGCAAATGAGAGTCTGAGAAGCTCACACATGGCAGCAGTTCAGTCATTCTCCTGAGCCTTTAAAATCCATTGCATTGCATTTAACTCAGTATTTAACAACTTCAACCTGATTGAAAAATTAAATAGGTCAGTTCTTCTACTTCATTTCACAGAGATAGGAGGTGAAGATGTTTAATCAGAAAATGGGTGTCACTCTACAATGAGCTGGGGAATGTGGCTGTATGACTCCTGCCAAGGCATGAACCATTCATTGCTGTGAAAATTTCTGTGTCAACCACTGTGTCACCCATACCTGTCTGTGGGCATTTCTGTGCACAGCTGAGGTGGGTCCTGGCTGCATCATGACTGACAAGAATAGGTGGTGGCAAGGGCCGATTTACACAGGGGATGTGACTTTCTTTTCTCTGAAGATAAGGGGCTGGGAGAGACAATGGAAACGTTGCTCAAGAAGTTGTTGATGCCTCATACCTGGAAGTGCTCAGCCAGGTTGGATGGGGCTTTGAGCAATCTGTTCTAGTGAAAGATGTCCAAGGTAGGGCAGGCTGCACTGAAATGATCTTTAAGGTCCCTTCCAGCCCAAAACATTCTATGATTCTATAATTCCATGAATCTTGGAGCAACAGAAATGACCAAGAGGAGTGTTTAGTGGGTTATGGAGGAAGGCTGAAACCAATGGGAAGTTTTCATCAGTGCAGTGTCTCATGTTGCTGGGGGAACTATGACAAGTAAGAGAAAACAAACTGTGTGCCAATAGCCACCCTGCTCAGCATCCCTAGACCTTGGGACAGCACAGCCTTACATTTGGGATGTTTGTGCCTCTGTTAGCGCTCTCTGAGCTTGCACTGATTTTGCAGTTGTGTGATCTGGTTCGTGCATTTGTTTGTACCTGACATACAGATCCTGATGTCTCAAGTCTCTTTCAGCCACCTCAGATGCTTTGGATTATCATTTCTTCCAATAATCTTATATCCTCCATTTTTTCCTGGTAATCTGACAGATTGCTAAGAAATATGGACTCCTAAAACAAGAGTGCCTTTTTATTTCATGTGTGGTGAGCCTGACATGCCTGGGGTGCACACGAGATGGGCAACACTTTATTGATGCACTAGGCTTTTTGTGTACATACAGTGGGTTCTGCTTTTCTGTGTGCAGATTTTAACAGATAGGCCATACGTGAGTGTCTGGAAGAGACCTCATTTCAGCTTCAGAGAATACTTTGGGACTGAACTATCTCTAGCTGAGGAAGGTGGTGACAGACAGACTTGTCACCAACAAGTGTCCTGCAGGGACGGTGTTGGCAAGAGCTGTTATTCCTCCAGCAAACCATGTGAGAGGCTGAGGAGGAGCCAAAAAAAAGCACCAGGTAGCTGTTGTCACCCCTTGCTGTTAGCTGGTTGTTTCATTTCTCAGTTTAACAAGCCCATATTTACCTGTGATATCTACACAGCATTTGTGTGTGTTTCATTGTGGCAACCTAAAGTGCTGTAGGGATGTGCTCCTTTCTCACTTCCCCTGGGCATAAAGGGACATCAAAGTTGATAAAGGGGTTACAGTTGCCTAAGAGGTGTTCCTTCCCTTCAGCAGCTCCCTGGCACTGGCCCAGATCACATATACACATGGCTGTAAAAAGGTGAATGAAAAGAAACATAACAGCACATGGTGACTGTAACTAACTTATAGGCTGAATTACTTCTGTGAGAAGTAGGATAAAGGATGACTGACTGTTTTGGGTACAGCAGTGGTCATCTGCACCAATGGGAAAGGGATTGCTATGAGGTGAATTCACTGAGTAAATCACACATCTCCAGAGACATAGGTGGATCCACCCTGATGGATGGCATGAGCCTCCATGACAATTTATTCTCTTCAGAGTCTCTGAGCATGGCTCTCATAGTAAAAGCAACTTCTTCACATGTTCATGGTGCTTCTGCTGGCTTCTTCAGTGGGGGATGTTTCGGGTACCCCGAGAAACAGCAAGGTGTGACAGGAACTTTGCCTCCTCCCTACCCTGCAGATGCCCAAGCTGTCACCCAAACCACAGTGTTCCCTTCCCTATCTGCCCCATATTTGCTGTTCTCTGCTTTGTCTGCTGCCACTCCGCTTCTCTGCAGTTGTGGAATGTCTGACCCTTAAAACTTTGAGCATTAAAAACCTGCTGGAACAGTTAAAATACAGCACCAGAACACCATGCTCGCCAGAATACCTGCTTTTACCTATTTCATTCTGCATCACCAGCCCTATTGCAGGCCTTCAGGAGAGAGCTGTTTGTGTCTTCAGCATTAATTGTGTCTGTTAAAAACACCATCCTTATGGAACTCAATTAGCTCGACATATTTGTGTCCCTAAAATGAGATGGCCATTGTAGGGTCTGCTGGGGTGCAAACCCCCCGGCAGTGGGCACCGCTGGGAGCTGCCGCTGCTTGGAGAGACATTGGTAGTTGACTACATCCAATACTCGCAAGCAATTGGTGTTGCTAGTCAAATATAAGGCATTCAGGCTGATTGTTAGGTTTCATCTGATCACAAGGCAGGCTGTTATAAATCCCTTATCGATGTCAGTGCTTTTGATTGAAATCTGTCTCTCTCTTTTTTTCTTCTCCCCCTTTTTCCTTGCTGGACATAAAAGACAATGGAAGGGATAAGGCCAAACTGCTCTTCTGAGGACAAGAAGCTAATTGTCTAAAAACAACACGTCATTCAAGACCATGGGAGATTGAGGACAGTGGCAGGAGCATGAATATACAAAAGTGCCTACTGTTAAGGCCACAGCTTTAAGTGTTTAAATTCAAATCACATTCCCATTTGAGGTTCAAATTTATAGCAAGAACATACACACAAGGGTCTCAGTGTTCTAAATAAATTTCATCTGACTTCTCAGAGTATTCCTGATGGCAACATATCAGAGCTGAGTGCAAAGGAGACTCACTTTCCTTGCCCTATGAGGCAAAAATATTGAATTAGGTTATTTTGGTTTGGTTTGGTGTGCTCTATGTTAGTAAACAGAGCAGTCTGTCATATCTAGGCTCTGGTTTTCTGATTGTAAGGTTAGTCCTTGGCTTGAAATGCTATTGTTCTTGGACCTTTGCCTTGAGCTGAAGGGCTCATATGTGGGGAGGAAGAGGAGTAACCAAGCTAAAAATAAAGTGAAACAAAATGCTGTTTATTGCTATAGAGTAGATAATGTTTTCCTAGATGTCTTGGCAGCCCTGTCCTTGCAGGAAGTGTGGACTGGCACAGTTTGCTTTCATCACATGCGAGGGGTGATTATCTCTATCCCTGACCGCCTTCCCGATGCTTTGCTCTGTGCTCTAACGGTGTTTGCTCATGCCAGTCACAGCAACAGCAAGAGAAACAGGCTCCACTTTCCATTACATGTCAAGCAAAGAGCATTTGCATTGCAGATATAAGAGGCAGGTCAAGTTCCTTTGCTCCTTCATGTCCCTCAGTGTGGCCCTGCCATGGCTGTGTACTGAGGGGAGATGCTGAGATCAACAGGGACTGCAGCACACAATACCTGTGCATTCACATGCAGCTTTTCTAGAACAATACCTGGACCAAAACCAGCTCTCTGGATCCTTTATCCCATGAGGCATTGGAGGCTTGCAGATGCAAGGCAGTGAAGGAGAGACTTCTGCACTAAGGGCCACAGCACTTGCTGTGACAAGACTTGGTACACACGGGAGCTGAGCAGATGTCAGATTACTTACAGGAACAATGAGAATATCCCCAGTTACATCAGAGGAACTGCAAACAACACATGAGGCAACTGCCATTAGTCAGGATTTCAAAGAAAGCTTCTTTTGGACAGGACATTCCCTCCTTTTGAGCTTGTGTTGACGCTTTGAGTACATGACCCTAAACCCTCAGCTGTGAAACTCTGTCAGTGCTGGGTACTTGGCTAAAAGCATAGGACTGACTCCATGCACAGATTACCCTGTTCAGTATAGATGCCGCATAGGCGGGTAAAATATTCAGGCATTCAAATATTTTCCATGAAAATCACTCAGATGAGGTTATCTTTGACCAGTATGTCAACATCCACAGTCACACAGATAAACAGTGACCAAGCAAGGATCACAGAGGCCCCATCCTCTGCCTGTCCAGCCACGCTCCTCTTGCACTGACAAAACATTCCTGCAGCTTTACAAGTTCAAAGAAATGGATAAAGAGTTTCTGTCAGCAATATGGTTTTAGTCACATGGTTGTAAATAGTTTATGCACAGTATCCAGACCATGAGGTCTCAGTTTCCAAAAGATGAGGTCTCAGTTTCTGAAATATTTCTACAAGCAGAAGATCAGAACCATTTAAAATTTGGGTTTAAGGTCTCAATAATGAGGCACAGTTAATTTTTAGACATTTTAGAGACTTATAATAATACTTCTCTGAGTGTAAGTCTGAGTGAAACACAGAACACTGATGATGCCTCTGGTGTCCTTTTCCAACACGTACTGCTTGCACTCATAAAGTGGGCCACTATGTATCTCCTGAGGATCAAACCAGGCTATCTGCACAGAAAATTCCCAGGTCTGACATTCAAGTTTGGATATATTATTAGCACATCCTGTTTCTTCTTTTAGGGTAGCTAATTGAGAAGCTGCAGCAAAGCTGTCTTTTCCTGAATCCCTAAAACCATGGAGGTCCCTTTTCCTTTGCAGCAGTAATTGAGAATATGTAGTAAGATTGCTTCTGAGAGCAGCGAGTTATTAAAAAGCAGGCACTTGAGTACTGTTTTTGTGAGCTGTAGCAATGGTAAAGGGCAGAAAGGCAAGTCTCTTGTGCAGAAACCTCGGGCTGAACATGACCTGTTGCCAAATGCAGCTGTTCTGCACTCATGGATGTGCTTCAAGTGTCTTATTCTAAAGACCTCTTCCTCACTAGGAAAGGGGTTCATGCATTCAAAGTGATGGATAATTTTCTTCCTGCATGGGCAGTTGCTTTAATAAAAGGTGTAATTGCTTCTTACAAACTTTGTCTCATTTAGTGGAGAAAATGCAACAGCAGTTTTACTGTCTGTGTGGTAAAGTGCAGGGATTGTCCTTCTGCATCCCAGTCCTGTATCTGTACCTTAACTCTCTAGGAAATGGGTGGTGAAAAAAAGACCCCTGAAGCAACCCCTACCACCACTTTTTTCCACAATTAAGATATTCTGTTTCTCTCTTCCTGGTGCATTTGGTGCCTCACTGATCACGAAACCTTAAATTGCTTTCCACCCCTTGGCTACTGTGTGTTTCATCTTTGGTAGTAACAGTAAAGAGCTGCTGGACAGCTGGAGTTCCCATATCAGCTCCATCCCTCCATCCATCCACTAAAAATGCAAGTTGTGGAGACAGTGTCATCATAGAATCATAGAATACCCTAAGTTGGAAGGGACCCACAAGGATCATCTAGTCCAACTCCTGGCCCCGTTTCAGGACAGCCCCAGGAATCACACCATGTGCCTGAGACAGTTGTCCAAACACTTCTTGAACTCTGTTAGGTTGGGTGCTGTGACCACTTCTCTGGGGAGCCAGTTCAGTGCCCTTCACCTTCTGGGGAAGGAACCTTTTCCTAGCCTGGAGAAAAGGCGGCTCAAGGGAGACTTTTGTCGGTCTCTACAGCTGCCTGAAAGGAGGTTGTAGCACGGTGGGGGTTGGACTCTTCTTCCAGACAAGAAGTGACAGGACAAGAGGAAATGGCCTCAAGCTGTACCAGGGGAGGTTCAGGTTGGAGAATTTCTTTACTGAAGGAAGAATTTCTTTACTGAAAGGTTTGTCAAGCATTGGAACAGGCTTCTCAGAGAAGTAGTGGAGTCACCATCCCTAGAAGTGTTCAAGAAAAGAGAGAACGTGGCACTTAGTGCTATGGTTTAGTTACATGGTGGTGTTTTGTCAAAGGTTAGACTCAATGATCTTGGAGGTCTTTTCCAACCTTAATAATTCTATGATTCTAAAATCTAACCTTACCCCCCCCCGACACAGCTTCATGCCATTCCCTTGGATCCTGTCGCTGGTCACCAGGAAGAAGAAATCAGTGTCTGCCCCTCCATCTTCCCTCATAAGGAAGCTCTTTGCACATGCCTGGGACAACTCTCCAAAGACTCGTCTGGATGCAGGATGACAATGCAGTTTGTGCACTGTCCTTCTTCTGCAACGCTATCAAGTTGAAGTGACTCATGCTTCCACCCCACCACTACAGGAAAGATGGGTTTTGGTTAGTCCTCACCTGGTCATTTGAGGGTTTGGGGAAAAAAACCCAACAAACCAGCAGCAAACCAGCCTGGCAGTGCCATCTGTGCTTGCCACCCCTCACCAGCTGGGATCAGTCTGCAGCCACCATCTGCTGGGAAAACTTTTGAGCTCCAGCTTCAGTGTTATGGGGAGAAAATGACTTGGAAGGAAAATCCTGTATCAAAGCAACCTCAAAACCAGAACAGGAAGGAGGGTGTCACCTGGAAACACATCATGAGCCTGAGTGAGCTGAGCACCAGACATCCAAGCTGAATGGATGGAAGTTGCAGCAATGCTTTATTTGTGCCAGCTGAAGGTCTTGCCTTATCTCCTGAAAGTGCAACTACAGATCTCTCTAGCTCAAAGTCTGCAAGATATGACTCTTGAAAAACAAAGGCAACAGGCTCCTTTCCTTCCATGACGTAGTTTGGTGGCTTCATTGCACCTCTGGAGGTACAACATGGGTGAAGTTGACTCCTTTTTTAAAGTCTTCACCTTATTATTAAGATTTTATAAATCCCAGTGCAAATTAAGTGTTGTGATAACTCTCATTCTGATTCTGTCTCCTCTGAGTGGCTGTTTATTTAAAAAAAATCAGTTTTATTGTAATTCCCCTTGTTCACATTTCTCACATGGAAGCAAACTCTTTCCTCTGGTTACGTGACTGAGCACCACTACAGGAGGTAGTTAAGGTTTTTTTAACTGGCAGCTACAGAATTATCACTTTGCACAAAATGTGTAAAGGATATCAAGAACACTTTCAATTGTTGTCTGCCTTGTTTGATTCGTGTGACATAACTAATGTAATGCCATCTTTACAAATTACATTAATTATTACTTTCCCCTGTGTTATGGAAACAGAATGAAGAGTTTTTTAGAATATAACAACTACTCTTTCTCATGTCCCATGCTTTGCAACATTCAAACCAAATATCACGTCAGTAAAAACATGAAAAACAGTTTCACTGTTACAGTCATTATGGAGAATATGTGGTTGTAGTTGCTGAAAATGTGCTATCTACATTAACATACATCTCAGTGAATGCCAAAAAAATTTACTTAAAAGGATCTTGTATTTTCAAGCAACCACAGTGTTACAAATAACCACAGTGGTGATAAACAAGTGCATTTGCTTCTGTGGTCATGGCTTAAATTGTGCTTTCAAGATGAATGAATATCATCAGATTGATACAGATTTTAAATCTGTATTGTCATAAATGTGAGTAAGGTTTGGCTTAGCAGCTGAGAAAACATATTTAAAGCTGGGAATAAATTAATATGAATAAAAGGATGTGTGGGGAGATGTTTAATGCTGCTGGGAGCAGAAAGATCAGGTTTCTTCGGTTAATACAAACAGTACATTTGCATCCACATCTTAAGACAGGGACCCAGGAGTAACTAAAGATTACTGTATAGACATTTTTATTGGTTGGATTTTGTCAACAAAGACTGCAGTAGAGACAATGCCTGTAATGATAAAATTCCTCTTCTTGCTAGAGAGCTAAAAATCCCCCAGTCAATGTAATAAAAAGACTCTACTGCTGCTCTCTGTTCTGCATGTGTTGGGAGCTATTTTGTCATCATTGTTTCACCAGTGGGAGAGTGTTTTTCTTGTCCTTGTGGCTCATGGCAGGAGCCTGGCACTGCATTTGCTCAGTCACCCTGAGACCAGGGTGTACTTCGGTGGGTAGAAGTACTGGGAGAGAAGCAAACATTGCTAGTGGTGAAAGCAGCAAGCAACACAGCGTAGCATGTGACACTGTGGGGTATCTATTTGCCCTTGGTGTGATCCCCAGGGCAAGTTTTAGCCTTTTGACCAGAAGTTCTGCCTCCTAATGAGAAAGACAAGCCCTCAGTCTGCAGTTTCCATAATACTGTAATCTGGCATTGTCTGCCCCCAAGAAAGGCAGCCCCACTGCTCTCCCACCTCTGTGCTCTTCTAGTCTGTTTCACAGCAGGTGCATGTTCAAGTCTACACAGGACCACACCAAAGATGATGATTTGCTCTCAACTTTTAGTCAGGCTCCATTTCCCATCAAGTTCTTTGTTGTGTTAAATGAATCCTAAGAAACTTCAGAACAGGGGGAAGGCCCATCAGACAGGCTTCCCCTGAGTCCTGTTGTCCAGTGCACAGACTCCACCAAAGACTGGTTTCAAAGTGTACCTTTGACCATGGATGGAAGTCTTGACCTGAGCAGCCTGGAGGTGGCTGGCTGGAGCTGCTGTATGGTCACTTAACTGGGAGGCAAATTCAGCTGCCTTAAGTCTGCAACATTATTTAAGGTGCGATAAGGCATTTAGCCTTGTTTTAGTTATAAAACTTAATGAAACTGCTACAAAGGTATTTCAGCAGTCCTGCTGGCTTCGCTTGTTCTTCATAAAGTTCCTAAATGATCCTCTGCTTTGGTTTAATTCTCATGGGAAAAACTTACCCTTTCAGTTTCTTGTAACTCATTAAATGCTGACAGCTGGCACGACACTGTACAAGACATGGGAAAAGAGCAGGAAAATTCAGAGGAAACATAATGGAGGATGTACCCACAGTGGTAACTAGAAAGCAGCTTTAAGTGGCAAAATCATGGGGCTTGCATCAGCCTGATGTTTCCTGGATAAATAAAATTAACCTAATTTATACCAATGACTAAGTTGCATTTCTGCTGAGTCCAACTGTGAAGTTTCCATTTGCCATCAAATTTAGCATCTTGGATTTGTACATGTGATATCCCCTGAAGACAGGAGACTCAGATGACTGAGCAAGGTCAGCCTTATTTTCTCTGTGAGCCAGCCTGTCGTTTCGCAGTCAGACTTAGAGTGGTGCTGGTCTGGGTGAGGCTGTGGTGGCACTGTGATGTTGTCGCCTCTGCTGCTCTGGGGGCTGAAAGTAGGCCTGATGCACGTCGATAGTGTTGATGTTACGCCCAATTTGTCACATGTAAGTAACTCTGCCCGGCTCGTCCTTGCATCAAAACAGTCTCTCAGTGACATTTCTGGACCCTTTTTCAGACTTCTTCATCCGTGGAAGAAGTAAGCAAAGGAAGCTGGGAGACAGAGGTGCAGTTGATGCAAACACAAATAATTCTAAAGAGCTCAGTGGAGCTAAACTAGTTACATCAGCATAAAAGTTTTCCCTTTCTGACATGGGAAGAAACCTGCAGTCTGGCTCACCCATACCCAGCCTAAGTGCTGTCATTTGCTCCGAGAAACATGTTTTCTGTGTTTTCAGAAAGGGATGGTGGAGGTGCTTGGCCCAAGGGAAGAGCTGGGGCCATGGTTGCCCAGTGGATGGGAGCAAGAGCACTGAAGAGAGGAGTGCTGTCCATTAGCCACCTTGGAAGCTGCTGGGTGTCTTCCTGGGTGGCTCCACATGGCAGAGGGTGAAGCACTGACCTGGTCTCTTGTGTGGCAAGAATGGGTGGTATCAGGCAGCAAAAGCCTGGATATGTGTAATCCCTTACAGCTCATCCACCTTCCTCTTAGCAGACACTTTGCTTTTCTATTATAGGGGGTAATAAATAAATAATTTTATGTTTTTATATAAGCAGCAACAACAAAGCTTTGAGGACTTCCTGAGAATCTGAAAATCTCATTGCAAAAGCAATCAAAAGGACATCTCCAGAGGTTAAAACTCAGGGCTGTTCTTTGAGCTTTTGCTGCATTTGTTAAACAAAGTCATCAGCTGTGATTGCATCCAGTTTGAGATCATTGCCGTAATTAATTTTAATTAAAGTATATTTAATTTCAACCTTGTACAGATTTTTTCATGTCCTTGCATAGCACTGATATTCATGTGTGGTATGATGTCACTCACATGCAATTTTACTGTTCAATATTGACTCACAGAGCACCTGCTAGCTTAGCCATGCTTTGAAAATTCCAAATACACTCCTGCAAGTAGGTTGCAGCGAATGCCAATACAATGGTTACATAAGCAGAGGAATCTACTGTCATGTGTAACCGCAATTTTGTGAAATACCACATCACACGTGTCCTCGCACATGCCAGTATATGTTTATGGCATAGAGTGGATTGATTCTTCTGTGTTCTCATCAATCATGAGGATCTCAGTTTGAGGTGGTGATGCAGGGTGGACAGGGCTTTGATCCCTAACTCCAAAATCTCTATAACTCTGGCCGTTTGACTGGCAAATTTATCTTCTGCTCCCCCAACTGAAGCCACCTTAAAGCAGTCACTGGCTCCCAGCAGCTGCCAGCCCCAGCTGCTGTGTCGTTCACTTTTGGGAAGCTGTGAAAAACAGTGAATAAAGCTACAACTGACTTGAGAGTCAGAAACATTTGGTATGTTAATAAAAGTATTCCTGGCAGAACACTAGAGGCCATTTTGAGAGCTAATTTGCTTTGTTGTCACTGAGTGGTATCTATATATTTCCTTGGTAACTGGCTGCAGGGTTGAAGCAAGTGATATTATTCCCTTCAGGCCTCATATAAGGAGTTTCTGGCACAGAAGTCAGAAAACAAGTAAGTGTGTAAAGGTATGATGCTGTTGATCAGCTTATGAAAATATCATTTGGATTTAGGAGAAAATTAAACAAAGTATTTCTTTTATATACTTGAAACAAACAAACAAAAGCATAGACAAAATAAATTATTTACTATACAAATTTCCACATAAGCAGGTCCCTGGGTCTAGGTAAGGCTGGAACTAATATTCATTGAAAAATGCATGCTTGTCTTCCTGAAATTTACTGCCACCTTGAATTAGTATTCCTCATGGTAAGTGCTTGTCAAGCACATGGCCAATAAATAACACGGATGGTGTAAACAGAGCTATGTGATCAGGAAGTTAAAAAAGGTTTGCTAATTCTTTTTGGGAGGCCTTCCTGTTTCTCAGACGAAGAGTTTTCCTGCCCAGAAAACTGCAAGTTATCTGTACGAGCCCATGTTGGCTCAGCCAACAGTTCACCTCTGTTCTGCAGATTTTAACCACATGAATCATTTCCAGTTCCACTTTCCGATTGCCACTGATTTTCAAAAGGGAGCGGGTGGGATCAAGAATGTTATTGCTAAACCAAATGAGAATAAAGTGGAAAAAGCTCTTGAATGGCCTCCTGGAAGCCACTGTTTAACTCCTGTTGTTGGGATGAGAAATACAAGTTTTTCTACACCCTGGGAAGCATCCAATACTAGTCTGCATCAGAATTGCTGAACAGACTGGACTTTGAGATTGAGCCAGAAGATTAATTCCTACTTTCCTGTCACAGCCTCCTTCCTCTTGCAACTGGAAAATGAGCCAAAAACCCCTAAGCAGTGTGTCTGGCCTTTGTTGCTGGCAGCCCGTTGCCTTGCTCCTGGGATGCCGTGTACCCCATTCCCATCCCTGGCTGCTCCTTACCTGCTGGCTGGGTGTTCCCATCTGGTCATGGACCTGAATGCAGCATCGCATCACCTATCTCCAAGCTGCTTTCAGGTGTGGCTTTGTATTCTCATCTCTTGGGAAGTCCATCCTAGCTTCTCTTTGTTAAAAAGTGGAAGTTTGTTTTGGATCATTCAGAGTGCTTTATTGTCAGTATAACTAGGGAACTGGCTAACCTTTGTCACATAGATAAGGTCTTTATAAAGAAAGATGTTGGAATTTTGTGCAGTGGACAGGCTTTACTCAACTACTACCAAATTATATGTAGGTAAAAAAATAAACCAGGTTCAGGACAAAAGGAGGTGCTCCATGAAAGAAGTGATGAACTTTAGGACCTTAGGAAGTCTTTCCCAAAGGATGGTATTTGGATGTGTCTTATGAGTTCAAAGGAAGATGGTAAAGTGCTTGGAGGGGAGACCCTTTGATTACTGAAAGACAAAGTGCATCAGGCTCTGGAAGCTTCCAAGCTGAATGTAAGTGGAGGTTGGGAGAATATTAGGGGCAGAAAGATCACATACACTTACGCTGCTCCTGCCCTTCCCTCACTGTCCACCTGCGGCCACGGCAGGGTACAGAATGATGGGCCATTAGGGTCCTTGGTTGGAGTGACTGTGACCCCCTTGTCACCTCATCCGTGGCTTTCAGGAACAAAATGTAGTCTCAGAATGGTGGCTCACAGGCAGAAGTTCCACCTCTGCAGAGGACAAGTTATTGCATTTCCATGCTTAATGACTTAGTCTTCAGAATAGTAGGGTTTGGGGCAACACTGCTGCCTTCTCATGTGTATCCGGGGCAACATGAAGTGCTTTGCTAGTGATTGATTTGGATGGATTGCCTTATTGGTGGCTCAAACTTTTGGGTATAGGAACAGTGAGTAACAGCAAAAATATCTTTTAACTTTATTTGACTGAATTTTTGCTTTAACATTAAACACATTCATCATCTTAATTAATTAGAAGTGATCTTTCAAAGAGCAGAATTACTTGTTGATGGTGGGTGTACTTATAGATCTATGAATAAAGTTCTACACAAAAGCCTAACTCTACTTTTATTGTAATTTTACTCATGTGCAATGTTTCTTTAGGTTAGAAGTTACACAAAGTAAACTTGGTTTGTCTAACTTACCCTTCATGTGTTCCTAGAATAATCAAATGAACCCTTAAGTAAGCAGTAGCAGTTTCTATGCTTCATCCTGATCCACTGAAGCTCCAAAATCAAAGTTGAAATAAAAAGGTAAAGCAGCAGAATGGGTTCATGCTGCCTCAGAGATGTCAGTGGAATAACCTTCTTTTGGTCCTCTTGATGATCTTGTTCCCTGTTTCCATGTCAAATCTAATTTGAGCAAGACTTCAGAGAGAATTAAATGCAATTTTTGTTAATTGCAATAATTAATTAAAACTTGTTTTTCTCTCAGTCACCTGAGTTTGAGATTTTTGTCTCAGACAAAGAGGTCAGATCCAGAACTGATGTCAAAGTATAACAATGTAACATGAAATGTTAACAGTTATTTGCATTTTATTTTGTTTTTCATCATGTTTTTCATCAGGTTCTCATCTTCCCACTGACTGTCTCAGGATGAGTGTGTGCTTTCTGCCTGTGCTGGGGCCTTTCCTCCACCCGCAGGTTTTGGCCAAGGCACCTGCAAGTGTCTGGAGGCCTCGGGCTCTCTGGAGATGCAATTTTATCAATACAACATCCTTAATGTGTGAATTAAGCAGAAATAGATGGTTCCTCAGCTATGGAAGAGGCTATCCCTATGCAGAATCCAGAAAGTATGAGTCCTTTGGACAACTGTAATTGGGTCCAGGCAGTAATCCCTGCCAGCTGTTGCACAGAAGTGCCTGTTGGAAACATTTATATTTTGGAAAACTCAACAAACACCATCTAAGAAAATCCTCCTCTCTTTGCCCAGGGCACAGCCCCTCCAGTGGGCTGTAGTACCAAACTGTGTTGATTTCTAAAGAACTCTGTAAATAATATGAATCTAAAAGATTTCCAGTGATAAAGTGTAGTGGCCTAGTGACGTATATAGCTGGTTCATGCCTCAGAGTCTGATTTTAAGTTATGCTGCTGTAATTCTGGAGTGACTTTCAAAAGACTAAGAGAGATGCAACAGAAAAAGGATGAAGGAAGCAATCCACTGAACAGGCAGAGCTTGCTGGTTTGCCAGCAGGATTGCTAGGGAAGTGCAGGCATTCTGCAGTGGGGTCACAGTGGTGTTTGCTTCTCTGCAGATGAGTTACAATGGTTTTATAGCAACTGCTCCTGTCCCAGGGAAGAAGGACCTCTAAAAGGTTCTCCAGTAACTATTCTGGGACCCCAAGCTTAGACTGAGTGAGAGAAAAGGTGCTGGAGCCTGAGCTCTGGCCCCTTCTGCCTCATGATATGCTGGCAGAGGGAATCCCCACCACACACAGGAAATAGGTGTGCAGAAGGTGCTTTTGACTTTGTGCGCCCAACTGGAGACGTTCTCACAGAGTCCAGACGGGAAAGAAATTGCTCTGAGGCAGATTCTGTCATCCTAAACCAAGCAAGATGCCCAAAAAAAATCTGGAAAATTTAGTCAAATGAGGATTACTGTGCTTGAGCCCAGCCATTTCTCACTACTCTTCTTCACTTTGTTGTAACCTCAAATACTCTAAACACAGCCCATTCCTTTGCTGGACTCAATGCATATCTATAACAAAGTAGATTTATACTGAATATTTAGTGTACTCTTACAGTTAAATCATATATATATATATAATATATTCATAAAATAAATGTGTGTACATGTAAATAAATGTATACGTACACACATGTATACAATCATCTAAACTTCAAAAGACAAAAAAAATTTAGAGGTGGAATACAATCAGTAACTCACACTATTTCTGAAAGCCTTATATGAGGAAAATTCTGAATATGTTAGAACAGGTTGGGAACATCAGCTTTGATGTTTTCAGTGGCATATGGAGAAAATTTCTTGCAATGATTAAAAAGTTGTAAACTACTGCTGAGCTGTTACCAATGCTACATGCAAATGTGGAAATTGCTTGTTAAGTATAATGTTCAGTGATAAGTGTTTTGATTACAGTCATTTTAGGGAAGTCTGATATATGGCAGCAGTGAGATCGAAGGAATATTAATTCCACCTTGGATCATCTCAAGCCTTGGATCTGGTGGAAGATAGAGAAAATCTTTTTCTCCTGGATAGCCTAAAGTTTTAGACACCACCAGCTCTCCAAAACTCAGCAGGCAGTTTCACTGGCCGAAACCTAATCTTGGATTAGAAAAAGCACGGGAAATCCTGCTCATAACCCCCCAAACTTTCCCCCAAGGATATAGGCGCAACATTTGTTGCAAAACTATTTTTTCTGAAGAGTTTGGAGATAAGATGTGAAGAAATGCCTTCTGATGAGGGGCTCAATAGCTCATGGATCAAGCTTGCCAGGGCACAGTATTGGGTCTT
>JAWWEU010000111.1:12724017-12742109 GCA_035583155.1 Acropternis orthonyx | reverse complement strand
ACAGGGTGGGGGGGCGGGGGTAGGAAGGGAAACTTTTCGGAGGCGGCGGGGATGCTCGCGGCGGGCTGCGGAGACGGAGGCGGCGGTGGTGCCGGTTGCCATGGGGAGGGGGGAGGCGGTGCCGGTTGCCGTGGGGAGCGGGGGGGCCGTGCCGGAGCCAGTTGCCATGGGGAGCGGGGGGGCCGTGCCGGTGCCGGTTGCCATGGGGAGCGGGGGGGGCCGTGCCGGTTGCCATGGGGAGCGGGGAGGGCGGCGCCGCCGCCGCTGCGCAGGGAGCAGCTGCTCCCTGACACATCCCCCCGCTGCCATATTGTGTCCGCTGCCGGCCGCGCGGCTCCATGACCGCGGTGAGTGCAGCCCGCTCGCCCCCGCTCCCTCCCTCCCCCCCCCCCCCTCCTTTTGCTGCTCCTCCCCCCTTTTTTTTGGGTTTAGTTTTCGGGTTTTTCGTGGATTTGGGGGATGGGGTTTTTTGTTGTTGCTGACGCTCCGGGAAGGTTTCCGTGGGGGAAGGGGAGCGGCGCGGCGGGTCCCGCCGGTGCGGGGCGACCCCGCATCCCATCCCATCCGCCGCGCGGGGAGTAGCGTTCCCGGGGACCCCCTCTCCCCACGGACCCGCTCCCCTGACCCCGCTGCACGACTCCTCCTCCCGGC
Source organism: Acropternis orthonyx (assembly GCA_035583155.1). NCBI lineage: Eukaryota > Metazoa > Chordata > Aves > Passeriformes > Rhinocryptidae > Acropternis > Acropternis orthonyx. The sequence continues at coordinate 12,741,458 of JAWWEU010000111.1, read as the reverse complement.
GCGGTTCTTTGGCGCTTCCGCCCGCGGGATTTACGCGGGTGACCCCCATCCTCCCATGCCGGCGGAGCGGTCCAGCGCTTCCTGCGCGCTTCCAGCGGCGCTGATGGAGAGCGCGGCCCCGCCGTGCCCCCCGCCGCCGGGTCACCCCCATGGAAACCTCCCGGCGCCTCGTTTAACCACATAAGGACCCTTCTGGCGCTGTCCGCCTCCCCCACGGGTGTGCGGAGGGTCTGTGGTTTGCGGAGGTGGGCGAGGGGCAGTGGGAGAGGCGACACGGGGTTCCCGCGTTTTGGGTTAAAATCCGGGAAAGGACTGATGAGGTGCTCGAGGTGAGGCTGGGACCCGCACGTGGCCCGCAGGATTTCTCCCTCTCTTGCGTGGCGGCTTTTTCGGTGAAGTTGGGCAGTGAGTTGATGGCAGCAGAGAGGCGGCATCTCACTGCCCTCCCGCCTTATTCCTGCTTGGACACACCAACGTGCTCGGGTTCTATGGGAGCGGAAACGGGCTTTTGTTAGTAAAGGTTTGGATTCTGACAAGGCCCAAACAAAGAGTAAAAAACACAAATACTAAAACCAGAAAATAAGGGGTAACCTGGAGGGGACCCCAATAAACTCACTTTCCTGCTATGCTGCCTGCCTAGGGATGGGTGCTGTATGCAAAATGTGGAGTTAAAAAAGCTGAATTACGGTGAACTTCAGTACTGAGAAGGTAACTTGATTAGCTTTGTGCCTAGCATATGAAATCAAGCTAACTTTTTGTATAGGGTACTTTGTATAAATATATATATACTCTCCATACTCTTATTACTGTTAGGCTTTTAGTAATGATTGGGTTGTAATAGGGTGACGTGAATCATTTGACTTCTGTTGTGTTTCTTGGAGTCTTTTTTTCACTCTTAGAAGTCTGGTGTTATGCTACATCTGTGCAAGAAAAATTAAGCTGGCATTATCTTCTGTCAGAAAACTTGAACTAGTTTGCAGATTGTTGTTTGGTTTTTTTGGTTTTTTCGTGGCAGGTGCCAACTCGCATTTCCCAGGCTCTACAGAAGGTACACGACTCTGAACTGAAAGGTCTACAGTAGCAATTAATACAGCACAGAGCTTGAGCTGATGAACTTAGCCAAGTGCCAGGGCATGTTATCTCTGAGCTTGCTGCCACAGCACTTCAGCTTCTGCTGGGGACTCACTTGTGTCCAGCTGCGTGACTTGACTTTTGTAGAAATGGAGAGGAGATGTTACTATCAAATGCTCCCCTAAACTGAGCAGTGCCGCTGTTCATGGTGTTGACACCTGCAGACTGTGGTGGAGATCCTGGGTTGGCTGCCTTGTGGGGAGCTGGAGGCACTGACCCCATATCAATCCAGGCATGCCGCCCTGAGCGCTCTCAGGGACCTTGTTGAAATAAAACTTGGTTGATGTCTTTGTCGGCAGCATCTAGACCAGAGGATGAAGTGGTGACCTGCTTTGGGTGCTGCCTCTCAGACTGCTGAGGGAGCTCCCCAGGGCTTTTTCAGCCCAGAAGTAAGCTCCAACCACCACAGGTTTTCTGCTTGAGGAGCCTTCCCGTGTCCTCTGGGGAGCTCCAGCATTGACAGCAACTATCTCAGTGTCAGGACGTGCCAGCCCAGTAAATAATGGAGCAGGTACAGGGATGTATAATGATCCTGTTGAAGGAGAAGTGCTGCCTGGCAAGTGAGTTTACTGCCTGGGAAAGAAGACAGAGGCTTAGGGACACGTCAAGCTGATTTTTACCATCTTTATTAACCATAGGCTCTGTCCACTCAGTGCAGTAGACTTGAAAACCTGATATGTTGAGCAAAAGCAAACTTTTGGTGAATGAGACAGTTTGGCATCTGAAGATGCTATGTATGGATATTGTTTAAACTCATCAGAAGCCACACAGTTCTTGTGCAGAAGTGTTTGTTCCTGTAAGACCAGTGGAAGTTTTTAGGTTGATTTCACTGGGGTTGTAATACCATATTCCTCTCCTGCTGCTACTCCTTGACTACTCATTGTTGGGGTTAAAAGGAGCTGGTATTTGAGAAGAAATACCCCAAGCACTCAGAAGACTTTTTCCATATGCGGGTTTGTGATACCTTATCAGAACAAACTGCACAGCAGGATTAGAGACAGGGAGGTGGCAGAAACTGTGGGTGTTAGGAGGAGTGATGGCGTGCCCACAGACACCACTGCCATGCATCCCTTAACACTATTCCCTGCAATGTGGTAGTCTTACTGCACTACTGTGGTGCAAAACAAGCTGTGTGAAACACAGCTTTCCTTTCCTGTGTGCAAATCAGTGAAAAGCAGCCTTTAGTGGCTGTCAGCAGTTTGGATGCATGCTCACTGCCTATTAGCACAGGTGTAACTTGTGGTTAGTCCTTTGGGCTACCTGAGTTTTCTCACCGTGGCAGTTGCTGTTGCTCCCCTCCTGGTAAATCAGTGTATTGTGTATAAGTTCATCAATAGGATGTCACTGCACTGATGGTAACTTTGAGAGAAGTAGATGGAGCCAGCGAGTGCCTCATCCCAGTGTGTGTGTTGCCACTCGGCAACTGAAATGGTGTTGGGCAACTTCCTGCACCGAGGCGCTGCTGTCAGCAGCACTGGTGACTCACGGCAGCACCCGGCTGTGATCCGGCAAGGGTGTGCTTGTCCATGTCCCAGCACAGCACCGAGAGGCTCCGTGTGGGTGCACGTGGGGTGTCTCCTCTCAGATCCTTTGGCTCCCAGAGAAGGCACCTGCAAGTAAAACAAGAAAACCCTGAGATGCTGTTTGACTTTTTTTCTGGCTGGACCTTTATGTGTGATACATGTTTATTTGTTCCTTGTCACATTATCCGTGCCTTCTGATTCAGTGCACGCTGTGTGATGGTGAGCTCTCCATCCCATGCTTGCCAGGAAGGGTAAAAGCACGCAGTGATGGTCCAGGGAACTTCCAAAATACAATTTAAGTCAGCATGTGGGAGACAGCTCACTCGTGCTTTGGTAATAAATTACATGGAGTGGAAGACATGCTGCCTGATGCCAGCCAGTCTTTATGACCCGTGGTGCTCTGCCTCATCTCTGTAAAATATCATGGCTGTGGAAGCACAAGGGTCACTCTCCCGTTTTGAGAGTGCTGCTGAGTTCAGTGCCGAGTCCCTGCAGGCCTGCAACGGGGAAACCTGGATGTTGTGTCTGGGACAGGAATACCCATGTTACCAAATGGTTGCTCAGGGGTACCAGGACCGTTTTAGGAGAAGCCTGGAACTTACACAGCTAGGAGTATTTATACCAAAAGTCAACAATGTGGATTTTGACTTTTTTGGTTTTGCTAGTGCATTCAAACTTTTTTTCTGCTATGTTCAGACTAGACTTGGGGCTCCCCACTTTTTCCTCAAAGGTTAGGAAATGTTAGCAACTCCACTAAATTGACTACTGCTGCTGCAGAAATCACCCCCCATCCCTGCCCTTCTGCATGGTCTGTAGGGATTAGATTAGTAATTGGAAATGGTTTTCCCCAGTTCCTGCTGGCAGAACATCCTAACTCGGTTTACTCAGGTCAGTGGCACCTGTGTATGTTGGCTGCCTGGTAGGATGGTGGTTGTGGTCTAAAGCGGCTGTCACTGCTTCACTGAACTTGCTAATGGCGTGGGTTTGAAGTGCAGAGCTGGGCTGAGATCAGGTCTGCAGTCTCCAGCTGCGATGGTTTTGGCTGTCTGCTGGCCTTCCCCTCTGGCCAGCAACAAACCTGGCCTCTGCACTACAGCTGCAGACCCGCACACCGCAGTGTGCCTTTGAACGGTGTGGTTGGTACCTTTGACTTTATCAGCGTGCCTGCATTTCCCATCTGTTGAGTGCTGGATGGGCGGTATGCGGGTGATACTGCTCCATCCTTTCGTTACTTTGCTTATGCATCCGAGTGTCCCACCAGTGTGTGCCCTACAAATTGTCATCATGTTTTTGTTGTGGCTTCCTGATGTGTGGCTGGATGTATTGCTGAAGCGCATCTCCTGGAGCAGCTTATCTTGATGCCACGCTCAGGCCTCCTTTCTTCTCTCAGGTTATTTTCAGTGCATTCCTATCTTGCAGTTTGGAGCTAGTTTTAGTTTCCCGGTTCGAGTGCAGTTCCCTGCTTGCTTTCTTTTTAACTCTCTCACTGGATTTCATTGTGTTTAGCTTTGGGGCAAGTACATGGTTGCCTAAAAGCTAGTTACTGTATGTGGAGAGAGCTCAGTGTCTGGAGAAATCGCACAAAGTAGAGCTGAGTGAATGGGAGTTGGGCAGGTGGCTGCCAAGCAGCAGCCACTGATCACCCATCCTCTGCTCTGTGAGGACCAGCACCAGACCACTTATCAGCCAGTTTGGTTTTAGTTTAGGGATGTTGAATAGTCAAAAGTAGGAGCTTTTTTCTTCTTTTTAACAGCCAAGTTCAACACTTGTAGAGTAAAATTAAGAGCAAGCTGGCCAGCGGGGTCAGCATGGCAAAGAGTATCACTTTGCCTTTCCCGGAGCTGTGGAGGAAAACTTGTGCACTTGGGGAGCAGGAGCTGGGAAGCAGCAATTCACAATCACAAGGGTGTATCAGTAATGTGGTGGTGGCTTTCTGATAATAGCTCTGATGTTGCTTTCAAATTAAATCTCGCAGAAGGGTCGCTTGGAGTGAAGCTTCAAATTGTTGGTTTTCACTTGAAAATGGGGAGTTTTGGTACTTTAAAGCTGAAGAAGGCAGAAAAGCTGGATCTAAAAGATAGTGTTATGCTTTCTAGCATTAGTTGATTGGTACTGACACCAGCTGAAATGTAGCTATATTCACTTCTGCTTCAAGAGAGTGGTAGAGAAACACGTGGAAGGGTTACCCTGGAAAGGGAATTAGCATCAGAATTATTTGCTCTAATGGCTCACTTGTGAACATATGAATGGCTTACATTTTTTTGCATGTTAGTCCATTTAGCAGGCACAGTACTGAATTTAAAGAACATGACCTGTAGGCATCTTTTGAAAAGCTACTATTGGCAGAGAAGGATTTTTCTTAAAAGCACTTATTCCATCCCCTACCCCTCCCTTTCTCTGACACCAAGGGTTTTTCTTAATAGTTTAGATTTCACTGCTGGTTTGGTTTTTATTTTTTTCATTTCTCAATTTCCCTGTTAGATTGTTTTCATTTGCATGTTTTAAATCTGAGGCACAAGGGCCAGCAGTGACTGCAGCCTTTGGAAACGCTTCATGATGGCAAAGTCTCTGAAGGCAGCGCTGGAATAAATGTCCCAGAGGCTTTGGGCTGTGCACAAGATTGGAGTCTGAGCATGTCTGAGTTCACCTATCATTTTCCTTTCAGATACTTGTTTCAAACCCAAACCCACTTTGTGTGTATGTGTACTTAATAAAAAACCAGATTGTTTTTTTTCATACAAGTTAGATCACGTGAAATCTTCCTCTGGCTCCCTGCCATTCCCTGGGCTATGATAAGGGTTTAATCCCTTCTCTTTTTAAATTTTGCAGCATTTCTTAACTTTTTCTAATACTAGACCTTTTAATTGGTTTTAGTTATCTTCCCCCTCATCCCCCCACCCCCACCCCGCCTTTAATTATATCACAGGGTGCAGGAGAACACTGACATTAAAGGGCCATTAAAATGAGAGAGGCTTGGAAGTATCCCAGCAAATCCTTAGAAAACCCCTCTTAGCCTTTGAGCCCACCAATGCCAATTTTAAAATGAAACCCCTGAGCTTGTGGCTTGTCCAGTCCTTCAGTTGGTTGGTTTTATTTTCAGGCTGCTTTGACAAGCCAATAATTGCCTTTTTAATGTTTTTTTAAACAACTATTTTTAATTTCCCCCCACTTTGTGAACCAGAAGGAGCGGCAAGGGCTCCGCCTGCTGTAGGTGCTATCCCAGGGAACATCTCTGAGTGCCCTTTGTCACCCAGGGGTGCAGCTGCCTGCTTGGCTCCTCTGCAGACAGGGGGTCCCAGCTTACTGAAATCTATGGCCGAGAGGTGGTTTTGTCCTCAGGAGACTGTAATACCTTTAGTTGTCTTGGATACGTGATCTCATACAGTGTTATAATCAAATACAGGCCTTTTTCAGGGCTGGGGGGGAGGATTTCAGCTGACCTCCGGCCCGCCGAGCATGGGTATGAGGTGGGCAGGGTAGGGACCAGAGCAGCCTCAGACAAAGGAGATGAGTGGAGGGGGACAGGCTGAATTAATAGTGGGGAAAATGGGATGAAATGGTCTGGTGTCATGCTTTTAACGCTCCCGGTCAAGCAGATGGGGTGCTTTTTAGTGATGGGTTTGCACTAGTTGTACCAGGATGGTTTTTTGTTTTTGTTTTTGTTTGGGGTTTTTTTCTTTCTTTTTTGTTTTGTTTTGTTTCTCTTTCTTCTAACATGCAAAGACTTGTAGCTGGTCCTGTGCTGTGTGTATGCTGGCATGGAAGTTTAGCCCCAACTTGTGCAGGTGAGCAGTGACAGTCATTTATTTGTGTAACTCTTGGGCTGTGTTAATAACACAGTATATACATTGATGCATCTAAGTCCGGACAAGCCCTTGGTGTCAATACGCTTCTCGTAAATACAAGGGAATATGAAAATCAAGAGAAGAGTTTGCTGTTGGTACAGCTGCTTGCATGCAAAAGCACCTACTGATCGTTTTAAACACTCTCACAGAGCCTGTTTGTGTTAGTACAGAAGTTGTGTATGAAGCACACAAATGCCTGGCTCTGCTACTAATGCTGCACAGCCTGAGCTTGTTGCAGAGAGAGCGAGTGCAGAGCTACTGTCATTAATCTAAGTGTAATATGGCTAAAAATCTCTTTTCCTGGTTCAAAATTATATTCTACTCCTCAGACTTGGACAATGCATGGTAAGACTTTTTTTTTTTTAATTTTTCTAAAGCTGGAGGGAAATCAGCTGCACTGTTGGCAGGTTCCAGATCTTCCCACTATTAGCAGAGGTGACCTAGTTGCTCGGCTGGTCATACATAAATAAATAGGTGCATTTAGTTGTGGAGAAGGTTGTCCTAACCGGAGGCACTGATGTTGTGCAGGTGCCAAATGGCACCTTTCATCTTACGCCACTGTAGAATAAAGAAGGATCAAGCAGCAACAGCAGCTCTGTTCTCATGCTAACTTGGCACAGACAAGTCTGTGGCATCTCTTAACAAAACGGCTGAATTCTTTCTTGCCAGGTCAGTGAGTCCAGGTGTGGTGGCCACAGTATTAAAATGGCACCTGTGCACTTACACCTGCAGTGTTGCTGGATTTGGAGAAGGTCACCTTTGGTGATGGTGGTATCTGCTTCAGCTTTGTCCTTTGGACCTGGACTCTGCAGGAGCTGAGGCTTCTTTGAGAAGGGCTCCTGCAAAGCAAGCATGCTTCCCTGCTTGCTTGAAGATATGCCCAAGTGAACTTCCAATTTCATTAAACAGTTGGCCTTCATTAAAGCAGCTTTGTCTTCATAAAACACTCACACAAAGTATTCACTGCTGTATCAGAACATATCAGTACTCAAGGTCTTTCATCAAAATGAAGGTGTAGCTGGAGATGTATGTGGGGGCATGCAAACCTGGTTTCACCCCAGGTGTGCTCTGCTAGGCTGAGGATCTTGCAGTCCCTGTAACCTTTCTCAAAGTTAGCTCTTCAGTGAGTTTTGGAGAAGACTGCAAAAAATATTATCTTGTCTTGCAACATTGAGATACTGAGTCTTCTCCAATCTGTGCTTCTCTGAACCAGACTGCTGCTGAATACACCTGCAGCCTTTGGACCTGGGCTCTCCTGCCTGGGTTGTAAGTGGCTTGGAAGAGCAGGTCTTCACTGGGCTTTGGGTGCTGGACTGGCACATATTAGCAGGGAGGTCTGCTCCTGGCTTTTATGTGTTCTCTTGAGTGATGCCAAAAATCACAAAGACTGCTGGAAGGAAGGTTGTCTCTCTTGCCTCTTTTCTGATGTATCCGAACTTTTATTTGAGCAAGTTCAGTTGACTTTGCAGGCTTTTAATCTTACCCCAGAATCATAGTCCTCTGTCTATAATTACCCTGCAAAATACTGTGCACCTCCACTGTGGTACTCGAAGGAGTAGATGTTTTGAGTGGTGTTTTTTTTGAAGGTGCTTACAGGAGATAGATGCTCGAGTTCTGTGTGGTTTGGATGCATGATGTTCTGCTTTCAGTTGCTGTCACTTTGTATTCATTGGTAGGGTAAAGCACATGGGTCACAGCACAAACTTTCAAATTTTTCAGATGTGTATATCCTTTGCATTTACATGGCTGGAGGTTTCCTTCTGGCTCTGCTTGTGGAGCTGGAGCTGTTCCCATGGGAATTACAGCAAGTCTCTGGCTGTTCAGCACAGAGGTTGGGTAGATGGTTGCCATCTGCTATCCTCCTTCGGTAAGAAGCGGACTGGGGAGAGCCACAGTAGAGGGATGAGGAGCATGTTTCAGCAGCTGACTAGGCACCTGTCATTTGGAGATGGTTTTCTTGCTGCACCTGGAGTAGCTGAAGAGGCAGGGAAGGTGGCAGTAGGGGAATAAAGGAGTGGAAAATGAATTTTACTAGTGGCCTGGCAATGCTTGTGCATTCTTAACCTTACCTTTCAGCTGGGTTTCCCTCTCCCCTCCCTCCCTGTTTTCATGTTGGAGCTGCTAATTCAGCTTGTCTCAGAGCACTGTGGAGAGCAAGTCCTAGTGGCCACCGCCTCTAACATTATTTGCATCAGCTCTTTTCTTTATGCTGGTAACAGTGAGAAACATTAGGAAAAAAATCTGAGGGTCCAACCATATATGGTTTTATCAATACATCTGCACTGGAGAGCTTCTTCCATGCTCTTTTCTTCTCACAGTCTGCTCTCCTTGCTCTTACTGTGGTTTTCCTGCTGGGTCATCCCTGTCAACAAAACCCTGCCAACTTACAGCAAAGATGGCTTTGGTGAATCCCACGACCTTTATGTAAAATATGAAACCCCAAATATTGAAAGTGGTAATCTTGAAAATGACAGCTTGGAAGCTGCGTGCTCAGAATCCCATCTGCTTATGACCAAGCAGAGCACACATGGAGAAAAAAATGGTGAATTTTGGATGTCTCTGTGAATGAAGAGGGGCTCTGGAGAGCACACAGGCTGACCACTTGTGTGCCTTCAGATATGCTACAGTGGCATTTGTGTCACTCCCCACCAGGCTGCTACAGGCAGAAAGTAGTGCTGTCTCAGATGGTCCTCTGGTCCGTGTGGCCCTTCAGTACTTGGGAAGGGAGGAGGTTCTGTGGTCCACATGGTCCTTGGGTGCCTGGGAGGTGAGACAGACATTAATGTGTTTGCTAATGACCCCATCTGTGGGGTACCCCTTGGAGTTGTGGTTGTTGATCTTTGTCTAGGGGAAGAGCCAGCTTTTGATGACTTTGCAATCCTTTGCAGTCGGAAGGCTGCCAGTGTTGACTTGTTCTTCAGACTGATGCAGTAGCAGGCCAGAGTAAACAGGACAGAATTAGAGGTTCTGAGACTATATTCTGTATTCTGAGGCTGAGGTGATGCTATCTCCAGAAAAGCAAATAATCAGTTGAGAGTCCTCAATGTCACCAGTCTTGTTACTGCCATCACAATGGAGTTAAATTTTTCATTAAAATAACTTCCCTGTTCCATACTCTGCTGTTTCTATATTTCAATTATCCTTGATACAGTGTAGACCACTGGAGAGAAGCCTTTGAAAACTGCAGCAGTAATGAAACTGATTTTATTTTTTCTTATCCATTAGATGATAACAATTTGATAATGGCCTTTATAGCTTTCTGGAAAGAATATTTTGACTTCTAACGTGTTCATGTAGAAGACATGAAAGGTGGTGAACTAGGCAGCAAGAAGGTAATGAGATGCATGGACTTTTGTAACACATCTACTAAGAGAAACATGGCATAACCTATATTATTTACTGTAAGTATATTTCTTGCAAATAATATTTTTTAAAGTAGGGCGTTAATTATTCTAGTGATTCTCTGCTAAAACATAATAGCATGCAAACAAATAGTACATTGACCCCACAAAGCTACCTGATACGAAGTGCCTGTTTAATAAGTTAATATTTTTTTCCTTCTATATTTTTGAGTGTGCCCAGGCCGTATTTGTGTTGAAAACAGACTTTGTTGCTCCATTTCACCCAAGATATAAATACAGTGACCTCAGACTTGCATGTGTGTGTGTGCATGAGCGCGTTCTTGATCTACTGTGCTGATGGAAGATTTGCAAAGGGATATTTCGTGCAACATGAACCAAGAGCTAAAATTACCAACACACGGCCGTGGGGTGTAAGCTTAGTATGTAGCTGGCTAAAGAGGTGCTGAACAAGGAGGTAAAGTTAATCTTTATAAGGAGAGCAGTGCTACTCAGGTTGCAGCAGAGTTGGGGTTTGTCTCTGTACGATTTTATCACTAGCTCTTTGTTTTGTTTTGTTTTTTTAATTCAAGGAAAGATTGAAGACGTGACATAAGCATATGTATATATGGCTGTGTTTAAAACCAGCCATCACTGACTGCCAATATAAATCTGTTCTGATGGCTTGGGGGAGAATTAAATTGTAGGGAGAGCAAAGCTATTTTTGACCAGCTATTTGAGCAGCACACTTTGCTTTAATTTTTTTTTTTTTTTTTTTAGTGATTGAGCTGGTAGTTAATCATGCCCGTCCCTGCATTTAGCAGAAATAAGAAATAGAAAACAGGCACTACTACTGGTAAGCGTAGCTGTAGGTGCTGCTGTCAAAACAGCTTTGCAATTGCTTGTGCAAGAGCATATAAACAGATGAAGAGAGGAGCTAAAATTGCTGGTGGGAAACCTGGTGTGTTTTCTGGGGGAGGCACAAATTCTGCACCCCATGACTGCCTGGCACCAGGAAAGGGCTGATAGGACTCTGGCCCCTGTTGGGGAGCATAAAATGGGTGTATCCTGTTGCCTTTCTAGGTCAGCACGTCACTCCTCCATCACACACGTCACTGCCCTTCTCCCAAGTAAGGAGGCTGGGCAAATACATCTGCGGCAGGCTGGTCAGGGTCATCCCATGGACTTGGTGAGGCTGTCGGGTTAGAGCTGGTTGGCTCTGGTTTTATAGGTGGGACAGCCAGGAGTTGTACACAGGCTGGCCAACTCCTTGCCTCTGCTTTGCAGGAGAAGATGCAAGTGCTTGGAGCCACATGTTTACTGAAAAGTGCTGTAAGAAAACATTCAGCAACTACACAGAGCTGTCTGGTGAAATGTGATATGGAAACTGTCCTCATCTTGCAGCTGAGCTCTTGCACTGGGGGTTGGAGCACAAGACCAGAATGATAGCACATACTGGGACAAGGAACTGGGTTGATGTTTGGGGTCTTGTATGTTTGGGTTTTGGGGTTTTTTTTACAGTTAATATGAACCTCAGATTTGCTGGTAAACTGCATCCACAGTTAGAGTGCCTTATGTCTGTAGTGTGTGTGTGTGTGTACGTGTACACAGCCCACATCTGTACAGTGGTTTTGTTGGTCTGTGCTTCTGGTGTAGCTGTGTTGGCCAAAGCTGTGGGGACAGTGAAGCTCTAACGTGGTCACATCAGCAGAAAACAACCAGCTGTTCCGGTAACATAGTTTGCTAGACGATCCCATTTAAAACTCTACAAGCAAGGTGGTTTTTGTTAGTGTAATGCCTCTAAAGCATGGGTAGCCTGTTAGATCGTGCATTCTGGGTGACAGGTTTTTATAGATAATAATTTTATTGTTAGGTTTTTAGTGGTGTTTTTTTTAATCTACATGGTCAGCCATTATTCTTGCACCAGGTCTGAGCTGCTACCCCAGTGGATGGTCTCTTTCTGTTGAGAACTGGTCCCACCAGCCTGTGCTCTGCAGGGGAGCCCAGAGCAAGCCCCTGCAGGAGGGAAGGAAGATCTTTTGGGCCCAGACAGCTCTGTGGGACCCAGCTGATGAACTTGTAGGGGCTTGTAAAGACCTCATTTGCACTGAGACCACAAATGCACTTTATGCCAATTTAAGTTTTGCAAGTCTTTTTTTCACTCTTTGGGCACCAAAGGCAAACACTTCTAAACAGGGTCAATTTACGGTATAGTGAGTATAACTAAAGTTTTAATGTGAGAACTGAATGGATTAGATCCTACCTGTTAAGGTCTTTTCCAGATTTCAGATGTTGACAGGAAAATAGCTATTATTTCTGTGTCAAAACAGATGTTTAAGGTGGATACAGCAGTTTCCAAGTGCTTACTGTAAGCTCTGATTACAAACTGAGGAGAGTTAACACATGCTTATGAGATTACTGGGAAGCTCCCATTGGACCCTGGAGGTCATCAGTGTCTGTAGTATTCTTGCACAGCGTGGGGATGGTGCAGCCCTTTATTTGGGTTTGGTGGGCTGAATGTGACATTGATGATTCACAATGATTTCTGACCATCTCCTTTGTTGCAGACCAATAAAGCTAAATGGGTCCAGTCACTGGAATGACTCCAGATAAGAAAGCTGAAACAGCAGGAGCAGAAAAAGCTGCAGGACTACGGCAGTGTCATGGAATGGGCAGCCTGCCTGATGCCGGCGATGCCGGCAAGCCAAAGGCCACCGTGGTGGACAGAGATTCAGCGGACGATGAGCTCACAAATTTGAACTGGCTGCACGAAAGTACTAACCTTCTAACAAACTTCAGCCTTGGAAGTGAAGGCCTTCCGATTGTTAGCCCCTTATATGACATCGAGGGTGACAGCGTGCCCTCCTTCTCACCGTCCTGCTATCAGAACCCTGAAAAAAAATCCTCCACTTCCAAACCCCCTTACTCTTTCAGCCTTCTCATTTATATGGCAATCGAGCAGTCCCCCAATAAGAGCTTGCCAGTCAAAGAAATCTACAGCTGGATCCTGGATCGCTTCCCCTACTTTGCCACGGCCCCCACTGGCTGGAAGAACTCGGTCCGACACAACCTCTCCTTGAACAAGTGTTTCCGAAAGGTGGAGAAAAGCCATGGCAAGGTGAGACCTGGCAGGAGGGAGGTGGAGCGAGTTTGAAATTCAGGGGGAAATGGAGAAGATTCTGTTGTTCTCAAGGATGTTTTGTTTGGGGTTCTTTCCCCCTCCATGTCCCCTAACACTTTATTTGCAGCTGGACATGGTTTGGAAATGCTGCTTCTGGCAAATCACAGGATGACAAAAGTCACTTGAGTTTGCTATTTATTGCTGATCTGGGTAGAGCTAGCTGTGGTGCATTGTTTTGAAATCTGGCAAACATGCAATAGTAAAGGACCCTGTTTCCACTTACAATAAATACTGTTAGCCTGCAATAGCCAGACTGAAATTTCAAATGTCTGTCTTAGGCTGTCTTCTTGATGAAGCTTCTTAAACCAGTGCTCTCTCTATTTTCCAGTGGTGAAATTTTGGTTTATGTTCCTCCTTCCTTGTTTTTTCAGCACAGCCATTGCTACAATCGCACTAGCAAGAAGAAGAGGTTGGGGGATGCCAGCCAGCTTCTTTGCTTGGTTAGCACAGGTGTTGCCCCTCTGGGTGCAGATGTGGTCCTCTGCAAGGTCCCCTTTCTTAGGGGCACACTGTATGTACGTGGCTGAGTATCTCTCAGTTCAACAGCTTTCTTAAATATTAAACTGGCTCCTTCACTTGTGATCTCCTGTTACACTTAGCATAGCTATAGCTTTCCAATAACCATTTCAATTCCTGCATTTAATGTACTGCAATGCTTTAACATAACAGTGTGTGTCTCTGTGTGGTGCAGACACGCTTCTTAAAGTCAAGGATACTCTTTTCTGTACAAGTTCTTTCTTCAGACTTTTATGATTTTACTAGTGACTCTCTTCCTCTCTCATTTCCCATCCTGTTCCTCAAAGAGGTCCCTCTGACTTAAATAAACTAACAAACCACATACTGAAAGTCAACAAACAAATCCTGGATCCCTGTGTTTGGAGGTTGGCCTCAGTGGTAACAGTCTTCTTACCAGAAATGCTTGTGATGCCTGGTGTGCTTGACAACGTCTCGCTGTAGATAGTGGTCCTGGAGCTGTGGGCATCAGGAAGGACTGCCTTGTCCTGATAGGACTGAACACCACTGCTTCTCAATATTCCTGCTTTTATATTAAATTGATAGGGTGCTGTTTGCCCAAGCAGCAGCTTTGTCCTGAAGAAGTGACTTTTTGTTGCAATGTGACTAGTCCAGTAACTCCCTCATCACCCAGTCCTGCTGAGTGTTGGGATGGGCTCTTAGTGTAGCTCCAGGTGCTGTAATGGAGTCACTGAGATGCTGCAAGCTGTGCCTGTATGGAGGACTGGATCTGAGCAGGGACCACATGCTGCTGCAGGTGACAAAGGTGCTCTTAAAGGACTGTGTGGCTCTGTCCAGGAAGGTTGACATGAGTTTCAGGAGAACTGGGGCAGGAAAGGGATATCTAAGTTGATATATGAGGTCCTGCCATCTGTGGAGCTGCCCTTTACTGCTCAGCTGTTCCCGGCCTGGAAACCTCCATGGCTTAGAAGTTACCAGTCGAAGTCTTGTCTTGGCATTTGGGTGGCAGGAGCTTGAGACTGCCTCATCCCCTGCTTGCCCTGGCATCTCCACTAGTGTTGCTGGGCTCAGAGGATGGCTTGCTGCTCAGTGTGACATCTCTAGTAGGAAGAGCAAAATACAGAACAGCTACCACTGCTACCAACAAGATGATGCTGATGTGCTCTGTCAGTGTTTTCCCAGGGCTCCAGAGACCACACAGCTCTCTAATTCTGAAGAACAGAAACTGCGTTTAGAAAAAAACCCGAAAAACCACAACAGCCCCTCCTGAAACTTCGCTGCAGCTTCCCCATTTCCAACAGTAGTTAAATCTTTACCCTCTGCCCTGCTTAGGAAAGGACTAGATGGGGATACTGCTCCAAATTCTTACTGCAAAATAAGTCTGTGACACACAGCGTCATCCACAGACTCCATGGGAGTTGATCTGGTAGATGATGGAAATGCTGCAGACCCCTTTGGATAAGCTCCTCAGGTGTCACTTCTCAGAGCAAGCAGCAGTGGCTTATTTTGCTGATCCTGTTGTTGGTAACCATGTGGTAGCCACACCTCCGGGTGCTTCCCTGAGAGGGCAGGGTAATTTTGTACTTTTTTCCAGTTTTTTCTTTGTTAATGGCATTTTGTATCTCAAAGGGAAGATGCAGTCAGCTGTCTTCTATCCCAAATGCTTGTGGAAGTAGAGGGGTCCATGGCATGTTGTATTGGAGGAGCATTTTTTTGTAATGTCAGGGTAAGAAGGGTTTCAAAGCCTTCCAGATGAATCTGGGCTCTTGTGTTGGAAGAGTGTAAATGTCTGACAGGAGGGGATGGTCTGTGCCCCCACATTTCTGGGCAGGCTGCTGTCTGACACCTCCCTGGCTATTGCTGCTGGCTATTAGCTATGAAATCATCTCTTGCAGGTCTGGCAGCAAAAGTAGGAAGAGTCTGTCCTCAGCTTTGCTGTAATGTTGGTATTTTGGTTTGGATTGGGACTGTATATTGAAGTGAATCTCCTGATTTTTTGCCACTTATCCCATTGAGCTGGCACTGCAGGGCACTTTCAGGACACTTAAACGGGAGTCATTTGTGCTGGTGCTGACCTGGAAGAGTTGCTGCAGTAGCATGCTTACTGTGCCCTGATGGCTTTGGATGTTGTACGTAAGACCCTGCTGGAGCTTCCCTGCTGGGAAGGCTGTCCTTGCTTAGACCACTGGAAAAAATTGTATGTTATGGTTTTCTTTTGATGAGTTGAAGGGAAAGTAACTGCCTTGAGATGCCTTATGAGCCAGCATTGCAGTCGAGAGGAGGAATTTCTCATGCCATGGAAACAGGATGTATGTATGTCACATCTCTGCTAAAACATGTTACCTGTTCTGAATGCACATAGCACAATGGTGCTGTATCTGAGTGGCTGATGTGAAAAGCACTTTGGAGCTGGAAGCCCTGAAGAGGTTCCCTGCTCTTTTCAAGGCTTGTTTTTACAATTGTGTCATGAGGGATTATTCATTAATCAATACCAATGGGAAAAAAATATGTGAGGAGGCAGGAGTGGCATCTGCATCAAGCATCAATGTGGCAGGCCACTGCTTGCATGGATGTGGCCCTGCCACTGTTTCCTCTGAAGACTAGGGGGTACAGGGCTTGAAGGTCTTCAGCAAATCTCTCTGTCTTCTTGGTAAATATGTGGTTGTAGGGTTTTTTTCTTCTAGTGTTTGGGTTGTTTTGTTTTTTTTTTTTTTCTTCTTTGACAAAAGATAGTGGTGAACCATCTGTGTAGCTCTTCAAATAATTGGGCAAAGAGCAGGGCAGGTCTCATCCATAATGCTGTAGAGGTAGGAGAGAGATGCCTATTATCTGATAAACCGCTTGGTGAATATATGATATACCTCCATGCACACAGAGAGTATTTTCCAGTGGTTCACCGTGCTCAGGTGGAAGCAGCTGGTGACACTGTCCATACCCAGTGCAGCTGGGAATGCTGCCCAGGGTTGAAGCTCGTGAAGGGCTTGCTGCAGCACAGGGACATGTGTCTGCCTCTGCAGTGACCCCAAGCCACCAGCAGCAGCTGGGTTGCTCTGCTTTGGTTGCTCCTTGGGCTTTACCTGCTGAACTGGTGGGAGGACTGTGGTGGGGTAGTGGTGAAGGATAAGGCTGGATCACAGGAGGCATCTTGTTCTCAATCCATGTTTCTGTAATCCAGGCCCGACGTCTGGGGGCTGAAAACTTACTGTCTTTACAAAATAGCTCCAGTACTTCAAAACACAGGGATTACTTTCTTTCCCTTGTTTTTGCCTAGATGAAATCCTGCAAGTCAAATTAGCAACATTAGAAGAATGCAAAAAAAGATAATAGGCCGAAAAATAATCTCAGAACCGTATGACTGCCCTGCATGTTTTGAGATGCAGAGTAAGAAGAACTTGGTGGCCTCTCTGCATTGACTCTGGAGGGGCCTTTCTGTAGATCTTAAATAAAAGTTACACCTACATTTCAGCTAGCACATCAACGCTTGCCTCACTGTTGGTGTGAAATACTAAACTCCAAAGGCAGTTTAGCATTTTAGAGCACCCTAGGATTAGTCTTTGCTAGGAGAAATGGCACAGTCTGTTTTGGCTTGTTTTAAAGCTGGATGTATCGGTTCTATGGAATTTCCAGCTGCAGTTGTTGGCTTTCCCCTAAAATAACACAACTTCAGACCTGGGCTGGACTTCTGCCCTGTCTTTGCTAAGCAGAGGGTGCAAGTGGAGCAGTGCGCAGGAGCAGCCCCATGGGCATCACTTCTTTCGCTCAGTGTCTGCTTTTAGTATCTCCAGTGGTGGGTGGATTCTTCAGTATGATGCTCCAAAGGGCCATGGCAGACCTCAATGAAGACAATGGCATCTACATCCGATATTGTACCAATGGAAGCCTATTCAACCTAAGGCGACTGAAGGCCCACACTAAGACCCTCAATCACCTTGTCCGTGAGCTGCTTTTT
>JAWWEU010000111.1:12699906-12723917 GCA_035583155.1 Acropternis orthonyx | reverse complement strand
AGATACAAGGACTCCCTCAAACAACACCTCAGCCTTGGCCATATTGACCACCATCAGTGGTCCACTCTGGCCTCCAACCGGGAGGCATGGAGACACACCATTCATAATGCTGCTGCTTCCTTTGAGAGCACACGCCGGATCAGTGTTGAAGAAAAAAGACAATGCAGAAAGAACCGTGACTCGCCAATCCCGCCTGTGGAGACTTTCCACTGTGCCTTTTGCAACTGGACTTACCTATCTCGCATTGGCCTTTTTAGCCATCAGCATGCTTGCAGCAAGTGTGGGTAGAGCCCTTCCCAAATCTTCATTTGCGAAGCCCAGCCATGATGATGGTGGGTGGAAGTGTGGTTTCACATTACACATAACCCAGAGAAGAAGTCACCCTGTTTACTGCCTCTTGTATTGGGTCTCTCAGTGTCTGTATGGCTTCAGGGTGTGCCCGGATTCAGCTTGCCCTTCCAATACCCGCCCAGAGTCCTGGTTTTACATGGTCAGGGCAGCAAGCTGGCAGGAATACCTGGCTGGGAAGATGAAAGAGGGAAACTAATTGCCAGCAACTGAACTGAATTACACATGGAGTGAAAGTTCTCACCTGAAGTAGCAGATAAAACAGTGTAAGAGCAGTGGTTTGCTGGTCAGGGGCGTTTCTGCTGCTCCCTGGGGACTACAGCCTCAAAGCTATCAAAGGGAGGGGGGAAAAGAAAAAGGCAGTTGGGTAGGTTGGGATGCTGGGCAAGGGGGTCTGGGAGAGGTGTAGGAAAGGGATCAGGGTCTAAGTCTGTCATTGAGATGATGGATTGAACCAGTTGGGAGGATACCTCCTGTTAGTACCTAGGTGGTTACATCATCCTGCCAGCCATCCTGGCTGTTGAATAATTAAAAGTAAGCTTGTTGATAAGCATCTTAAAAGCTGTGTTCAGTTTTAGCATGAAAAGATGAGTATAGAAATGATTCAGGTTAAAAAAATATAACTTGGAGAGATCCAGCAGCTCAGAGATCTTTGTGAAAAGCAGTGACTTCAACTAAAATTATGGAGCTGCATCTTTCTTTCTCGGCTGGGGTTATCTTCTCTATTGATAGCGAGGTACCTCCTCTTCTCCAGAAAAAAAAATTCACTTAAACAGAACCACAGACTTACGTGCTTTGTGAGTCCTTTTCAGTCTTGAGGAAGTCATGGAGCATCCATCCATAAAAGGGTATTATTGCCCCTGTGATACTGGCAGGAGGAGGCCGGCTGGCCTCTGTGGCCTCACAGGAGGTGCTCCACGCAGCTTGGGCTTTCTGCTCTGAGAATCAGCCCCCCCAACATCCTCTAAAAGGTTCTAAAAAGGTGTAGAGCTGCCCCATCCTTCAGCCATGTGCATGACCATTTCTGTAATACCTTTTCCCCCCAAAAATGTAGTAATACCTGTTTTCAAAAAAAAAATATGGTGCCACTGTCTGCAGAGTTTTTAGCTGATCTATCAGGTTTTAACTTTCCTATTTAATTTTCTTCTTTATGTTGCAAGAACTAGCAGGCTCAAAAACCCCAGGTTTTTTTCTTTTATTTGGTAAATTTTGGAGGAAATCTTTGAGAGGAGGAAGAGGTGCTTTATCTTGCTTAAGTTTCAACATCCCAAATTTAATATCAAGAATGACTAGCACAACAGTGCTTATGTTGTTAGGTGCATCAGAACTATGTTAATTAGGTTTTTAGATTTTGATAAGGTGGGAAAATGCTGGGCATCCTGCAAGATCCTTTTACAGGATGCTGTAAAGTTAAATGAATAATCAATTTGCTGGTGCTTGGACAGATCCTTAAACTCACGGCTGTGTTTACCAAGTGTTAAAATGGGGTTTACAGCTTTCAGGGGACAAATGTGAATGGAAAGAGGGCTTTGGAGATGCTATCCCAAGCTGCAAGGTGGGTGCTTCCATGGTGTATAAAGACCATCTTCTTAATTTGGGAGCATCTACTTTCAATGCAGGTGATGGAACTGCCTGTGGATGCTGTTCCTCAGCTGTGCAGGGGTGTATGCCTATGTACAGTCATTGCACTGTGCTGCAGCTTGGGAATACTAAATTAGAAAGGACTGTAACAGTCTGGCCCGGGGTTTTCTAATTTGCCATGCTTCTTTCTTGCAGGTGAATGGAAAAGGGTCATTGTGGTGCGTTGACCCAAAATATAAACCTAATCTTGTCCAAGCACTGAAAAAACAGCCTTTTTCCTCAGCACTTGCATTTTACACTCCGCCGGCGTCACCACCAAGGTAGGTGAATTTTCTCATCCGAGCAGGGCGTGTGGGCACATTATTCCACCTGGCAGGGGAAATGCCCACATGGATGTTGATCTGTTGTTACAGTCTGCCACCCGAGAGAAGAATTTGAGTGGGGCTTAGGTGAGACCAGCTAGATGAGGTGGGGAGATGTAATCAGCTCAGTCTTCCCAGAGAGCACATCTGAGTGTGTGTCTAAGTCATCCCCTTAACTGTGGGAGAGTTTAAAAGAAGAAGGTCAGGGGTGTGATGAGTGCTTACTGGTTAGCCCAATTTCTGCAGGGGGCAAGCACCCCAGGAACTGGAGCAAAATCCTCTTTCAAGCACAGTTCACCAGGACTGATAGAGTGTGCCTGGTGCTGTTGGCTTTGAAGGTGAGGTGAGTGTCTTCTCCTGTAAGTGACTTGTCTGGATATAAAATGTATATACTCTATGCTGTTGTCAAAAACAATCAACTTTTCTACAGTCTGAAGTGCTTAGAGGGGCTGGTCTGAGAGGGTTGTTTTTTTCCAAGGCTGTTAAAAGGATTTTGCAGCAGGGATATCAAAACCAGCCTTTGCTGTAAGTGTACTCTGAGGTGGAGCATGCAAGAGGCCTGAAACCAGGGCTTCCATACCAGCACGTTTTAAGATTAGGCAACAGATACTGGGGAATTTGAAGTCAATGTCATGCATCCTCGGTAGGGGAAGAGGTGCTGTGTCAGACTGTAGAGGCGGGACGGAGGGGAGGAGTACAAAGCAGAGGAACACGCTGGGTGAGCTCAGTTCTCAGGAAGGCATGTGGCTGGTTTGTCTAGTTCAGCAAAGAGTTTGGGTGAGATAAGAGATAATTAAGGTCTCTGTACATTGACCTATGCCTTAACCTTACTGCAAGGAGTGTCCTTAACAAACAGGAGGAACTGGGATTACTGGACTAGTAACATTGAGCAGATGTTTCTCAGGGTCCAACAGGAATTGTCCCTGAGGGCTGGCACCCCTGTGCAAGATTTTTGTGTGGAATAGGCTTTTCCAGTTGGGCTTGTAACGTACAAGATGCAACCTGTGGTCTCTGGTCTCCAATCCAGGGCCATGTGGGATTGGAGTGAGCCAGGCAGAAGTATCCTGTCTTCCAGCTTTCTGTTGGAATGGAAGCATTACTAAAATAACCCTGAAGCATTTAAATATTAAGATAATAGTCAGATTGGAAAGTATGAGATGACTGGTTGGTATTACTTGGTTTTATGGGAATAAAGATTATTGAAACGACTGTAATCGGGCTCTAGAGGATAATGATTTTACAGGCTTTAATGTTTCTGTGTGAGGGCATAGACTTCTGGGTTTCTTGTACAACTCAAGTGAAGGTTTGGTCCTTGAAAGCTTTAATACCATGTCTGTGTTAACACAGTCAGACTTCAAAATGTGGAGAAAAATGCGGATGGGAGGAGACCTCCAGATGTTGTCTGTCCAGCCAGAGGCACAGAGGACAGACTCAGCCTAGGGCAGGGTGTTCAGAGCCTTGACCAGTTAAGCTTTGAGTATCTCCAGGGTCTTCAAGATTAGTCCAGCTGAAGTTATGTTGAAGTGTTGTATAAAGAAAATATACTGAAATTAGGTGTAGGGAAGGAGAGATTTTATCTGACTGCTGAAGTACTTGGAAGACCATGACTTTAATTTAAAGCTGTTTTTTTTGGTAACTTTTTTTTTCCTTCACTGAAGGACTAGTCACACTTGCCAACAATCACAATTACAAGGAAATCCTGGTTTTAATGAAGCCACATGGCAAAATTCCCACTGAATTCAATACAGAAAGGGTTTTGCAGGGCTAGTATTTGAATGCAAGAAAATAAGAAACAACATTTTAAGATACCAAATTTCTCCCTAATGAAAGCTAGTTTATTTTCCTTTAATAATAAAAAAACATTCATATGACTTTCCATCACTCACAGAAAAAGATATTTTTTTTTTCCCCTTCCATATTTAAAAATTCTTGGATTTGATTTAAATTCTGGTCTGATTTTGGGAAAGGGCCTCTGAGGTCTGCCTTGTTGAAGAGAGAGAGAAGGCCCAGAGAGGTATAGCTGGAGAGCAACTGGAAGTACTGTCCAAATTTATATACTGGGTGATCCTAAAATTCAACTGTGAGAGTCTGAATTTTTCTGTGGGAAGACTAGTGTTCATAATTATTTTACAGTTTGTTTGTGGGGAGTATGCCTATAATTCAGCAGGATTTTAAAATAAAATTAAGCTGTTACTTGGAGCAGAAGCTTTCCAAAACTGTAATCTGTGTCTAGTGACACTGAAATTTGTATTGTCATAGATGATTGGCATCCTTGATGCGTTTTATTTCTGCACAGCTTGTTCAACAAGTTGGTGCAAAGCTCCTGGCTGCATTCTGTTTCTAGTACTACATGTATTACAGCCCTGGGCTCTGGGGATGGCCACGGTCCTCATCTTGCAGAGACCATATGCATAGCTTGTCTTAATCAATACTCAACATTAATTTGTTCTGGGGAGGCTCTATGTGGGTATGATTTTTGAAGGATCTCAGCTTAGACAAAAGGATGAAGATGTTTAGCATTTCTTTGTACAATGGACCTGTGGCTGCTAGGGTAGGACCATTGCTTTCCTTTTATTTTTAATTATTTTTTATTTTTCCAACCAATTTTTGGAGCTGTTCCCTTTGTGCTCCCTCACTGCTACTAGAAAACATACCAGTCAGTGAACTCTTGTTTTCCACTTGTTCCTATTCAGCTGCACTGGAACTTTTCCCCCTTGGTTACCACACTGGGAGATGCTCAAATATTGCTCTCCTTTTCAGTAGCTTTGGTTACCAGTGCCAGGCAGGCTGTGGTGCAGGAAGAGCTCCATATGTAGCTCAGATGATGCATTTCAAGCCACCTTCCTTTGATTTTTTTTATCTCCTACACTGTAGCAGCCTTTAGAACTCTTACCAGTGGCCAGCTGAGCTTGGATAATATGATGGCAAGTTGGAGCAGTGATGGTATTAAATGGGCATCCCTTGTAAACAACCGTGCAGGGTGGCTGAGATGTGTACAGCCCCAGCACCAGCCAGTCACCAGTGAAAAGTATTTTCCTCAAGCTTCAACTTAAAAGGATGAAAAGTTTAGTTTTAAAAAGGTATTTTTAAAACGGAAGTAATTGTTTGGGGCTTAATGAATGGTCTAGGCAAGTAATTAAGATGTTAAACATTTAGCAGCTTTGTGATTTTGGATGGTTTTGTGGCTGTACCTTATTTTGGAAAATAAAACTGCATAAATACAATAAATATAAAAGGTAAACACAATTTAAGGATGAAAATCAGCCCATTAATCCTGTGAGGTTTCTGTTATAGGTTGGGCTTGAAAATTATGCTTATCGCCCTTCAAATTCTTCCAGCAGCACTATAAAAGATGCACATTGCCACATTTCATGCAGTTTTAATAGTGTGTACTATTTTTGTTGTATCTATTTCTAACTGCTTGCTAGTGTATTTATAATGAACTGAATAATTAGGACCGGGTGTGTAGCAACAAAAACCACATGAAAGCTTTAACTTGGCCTTTATTCTGTAAGGGATTTAGCAGGTCTTTGCCAGGTGCAAAGCTGGTCTGATTGTGAAAAAACCCCGGATAGTATCACCAGAACAGCTGAGCTTCAGATAACTTTAAAATCAGCTGGTATCTCAGTTTGGGGCTTTTTTGTTCTTCCCCAGCTTTTTGCACATTACCTTTGATTTTTGTTAATTGGTCAGCACCGCTTGGAAGAGCAGACAGGCACAACTGCTCTTGACCTGTTCTACAGCTCCCGGGCTCTAAGCTGTGTAAGCTAAAGTTTTGTTCACATGTAGGAAACGTAAATGTACTAAAAAAATACATATATTTGTTTAAAAAATAAATATCTTTGTTTAAAATCCAGCCTTTAGGCAACTACATAAAATCTGTAGAAGTCAGTATCTCTTGCCAACAAGAGTTTTGCTTAGTGTGTGTGTTTGGAGGTGTTTTCCAAATGCTCATGGTGGCTTAAATTGTGCTACACAAAATGTCAACTGAAGTGTCAAGCCATGCACTGAAAGCATCT
This sequence comes from Acropternis orthonyx, assembly GCA_035583155.1. NCBI lineage: Eukaryota > Metazoa > Chordata > Aves > Passeriformes > Rhinocryptidae > Acropternis > Acropternis orthonyx. The sequence continues at coordinate 12,717,607 of JAWWEU010000111.1, read as the reverse complement.
GAAATCGCTGGCCCACCTCTGGTGTTGGGGTTGGGTTTGTTTTTACCCTTTTGTGTGTGATCATAGTATTGTGTTGACTATACTTTGCACAAATCATTTGCCTAATTAGAGCTTGACTTTGAGCTGTTCAATTTCTTTTCAGTAGGTCATCGTCCCCTCACTACCTAACTTCAGTTCTTCAGCAGAATCATGGCCGATCTCTCAAAGGTAAGCATTTCATTTTCCTTCACTCTGCTCCCCTGGTTTTAGTCACAAGCATGGACTGCAGTCCAGCTGATGTCTAGAGACCTGCTCTGAAGGGTCTGCTAAATGTCAGAAAAACCAGATGTAATACAATGTATGTGTATTTTGTTAGCCATTTATGTTAATTTTAAATCCATAAGGTGAATTTCAAGGTGTAATTGGGGACATCTTGTTCTGAGAGCAAAGTATTTAGCACACATATCACTCCCAAATGACCTACTTAGAGAATGGATAGTTCAGTAGAAAACAAATCTGAAAGCTACATATCTCTGTACTAGTTTTATTGGAGGCCAAGAACTGAGAACCAATGGCAGCAAATTTTCATGTATAAAACTTGTGGGATGTGGCCACAAAAGAAACAGAAAGTGAGCATGTGTTGTAGAGGAGTGTTGTTAAAGCTCTTTCTAAAGGACAGTGAAAGGCCACTGACCAAAGTGGGTCGTGAGCAGCACAGCAGACACACAGCTCCCTGGCTTTGGTAGTGCTGTAGGCTTAGAGGGGAGAAGGTTGCTTTTAGTTTGGCCACAAACCAGCAGCTTTGGTTAGGCAGCAAATGCAAGGCTTTTAGAGACCAAGCAGGTGCCTGGCCCACAGGTGATAACCACCATGCACCTAGGTGGAGGTTTTATGGTTGTACATGGGTGGCAAGGCTGGCTGACTGCTGCAGGGCTGATAGATCTGGGATTCTTAGGGCTTGTTAGAGAGTATAAGTAATCCCCCTCTTAATGTTTTTGCTGGTGTGTCCTGTGACAGGTATGGAGATCACCAGTCTGATGCTAACTGTTCCAATCAGCCACACCAGAGGTGTATCTGATAATGATGTGTATCTGTTATCATTTAATTTCTGCATCTCAGGGATCCTGCTCAGCATTTCTCTGGCATGAGAGGGAAGCCACTGATGTTCCTGGGGTCACATAGGACAGCTCTTGTGCAGATGAAAGAATCCCTTATAATAAGGTGCTTCCTCAGCCATTCTGCTGGGAAAGCATAAACTGGGGAAATACTGCTCTGTTGAGGAGAGCAATCACATATGAAGCCAAAACACCTTAACAGTGACACAGAGTACTGCTAAGAAGTCACTGCAGAAGTGTCTTTCCTCTTTCTTTGGGAGTACTAAGGTGCAGAAATACTCTTTGAAGGTAGTAATCCCATGTTGCATTAATGCCTCCAATTACTTGCTATTTTAACAAAGTGGTGCTTATAAGCCAACATCAGATGATAAAATAAAATGTCTGTGATAGCCAGTAAGGAATGGGAATATTTCATTTTCTGACTACACTAGTGGAGCAAAATAACTCTTCATGTTATTTTTACTTCTTTTTGTCAGTTGGATACATGTGACCTGTAAATGCAGGGGCTCTATTTCTGCCAAAGAAATAAAAAAAAAAAATCTCATTAGTACAACGGGAGAGACCTTAAAGTATGGTGGGTTTAAAATTAAAGACATCAAAAACAAGGGGGGAACGTGTATGTTTTGTAACTTCTGTTGGAAACAGCAGGTCAGTCCCCTTCCCATGTTGATACAATATTTCTAAGGTGTCCTGTTCTTCACATTTCTCCTTGACCAGGGGTGAAGGTAGGGACAGTTGTCAAGATAAGGAAGCCACACTGATAACTCTGCAATCTCTCTCCCAGTACTAACCCTCCCCTCAAATTCAGTAATATAGTTAATGCCTGTAATGTAGGGAAGAAAACAGATGCCATCAAAAATGATAATGCTGATGTTTCACTTCAGCAGTTCCCACCCCAGTTCCAGTTCAGCAGAACTGAGAGCCTGTTCTGCCTGCTGCTGGTCCCTTCCAGCATGTTGTCTTCCAGCCTCTTTTCCACTCACTGCTCGTGCATATGTACATAGATCTACATGCACCTAGATGTGATCCTTTGTTCTCAGATACCAAAGCTCTTCTGAGAGCTTTGCTCTTCTTTTCCTTGGTTAGTCCACCATACATATTTCTGTCCTGTATAAGGAGTATTGATCATCCATTGCTGAAGTGAGCCAAGGAAGACCTTGGATTTCCTCTTTTTTAAAGTGCATGAGCATATCCTGAAATGAGTGGGAAAGGCGTGCTTGTTTCTTTTTCTTTTCACCTGATTCTGGTTAGAAATGTCACTCTTTGCCCTAATATCCTCAAGGTGCCTTTCAGAGATGTAAGCAATCCACTCTGGGCAGCAAAGGATGGCATTTTGCAGCAGCACTTGTCACCTCAGCTGACAGTGCTGCAGTTCACCTAAGCCTTTTTACCTGCCTATTTATTATTTAGATCCTCATGCTTTCTAGATCAAGCAGTTCAGTGCCCTTTCTCCCCCCTCATATTCTCAATTTCTTCCATTTGACTTCTTAGTGTGAAAAATGCTGCTGGGGGAGGGTGGTGTGCTGCGTTAGTGCTGCATTAACAGGCACAGTTGTTCTCAGCCTTGCACATTCACATAACCAGGATATGAAGCTGCTGAGATGCCTTGCTGTGCCATGTGTCTAATCTTTCTCAACTGGTACAAACAAAAGGCACTTGTTAAGTATAGCAACAGCATTGTCACATGAATGTCTAATTATGTCACTGATTCTTGGCTTCAGTGTAAGTGCAACCTGAGAATTCAGCTTTTGAATGTCATAGTTAAGGTATGAGACTCATCTGTAACAGTGTTGTGATGTACAAGTCATGCTTGGTCTGAGTTTGTACATTCCCCCAGTCCCCACTGTTTATTGTAGGCCAGTGCAGGCAGATATATATGTTCTTTGTGTGTTTTAGGGACCTCATCTTGTCAGGCTTACCTGAGATCTAACATTTTGCTGCTTCTGCTTCACAGAATCTGATATTGATGCTGCTACTGCAATGATGCTGTTAAATACTTCCATTCAGCAAGGGATGTTGGACTGTAAGCATAAGCCATTTTACTCTATTTTTCTTCTCTACTCAGTAGCTAAAGGCTTTCACTATAAAATTTCAGGAAACAAGTATAGTCTGGTTTTGAAATAGTAAGAGCAGTCAAGAAGTAATTCTGGTTTGATTGTTCTTGCAGCTACAGCAACAGTTTTATTAGAACCACCTTCTTTTTCTTTTCCCAGTTAATTTTGGGGTTTTTTTCTGCAAAGTTTTTCCCTGCCCTCTCTGTCCTAAATGGTAAGAAGAGTTTCATGGCTACTTCTCTGTTTCTCTAGCTCTTAGTTGCCATTAGCTGAGGACTGTTGTCCTCTGTTTGTGACAGAAACTGTGCACGAGATACTGTGACTTTTAACTGCTGATGTTCAGGTCACCTTGCAGTCATCCAACTCATTGTGCAGGTGATCTCATTAGAGTATTTGCTTACTGACACATCTTGTTTTTAACAGGTGAGAAACCTCAACCTCTGAAGACACCCAAGAAGAGGAGTTATGGCAGTGCATTCAATCCTCCCAGTTCCATAAATTTGCAGGAAAATGATTCTGCTGCCACCAATATTGTTCCGAATGAGGATCACAACTACAGCGCCAGCAGCATGGGTTCCCAGCGCTGTGCATCCAGGTCCAGTGTGTCTTCCTTGTCCTCCCTTGATGAGGTGTATGAATTTATTTCCAAGACCAGCCATGATGGAAGTGATGGCAGTGAAGGATTTCACAGTGAAGTGGATACAGACGTTGACTATGAAGATGATCCTCTTGGAGACAGTGGCTATGCATCACAACCTTGTGTAGATACCTCTAAGGAAAGTCAGTCTAGCCAGAAAGCATTCGAGGAGTTATGTCAAGAAATTGATGAGGAGCTGAAAGAAGCAGCGGGGTCTCTGCTCCACCTTGCAGGCATCCAGACATGCTTGAGTTCCTTAATAAGTACTGCAAAGACCCACTGTCACAAGCAAAGGAAAAAATAATATGTTTGTCAGTGTTGAATATATACATATATTTTTTTTAATTGTGGCAATACTCTTCTACTTTTACCCTTCACAAGGGAGATCAAAGCCATAAGAGGACTCACTGCTTTTTTTATTTTTGGCACAAACTATAATTTAGCCATTAATTTTTAAATCACCACCTAAAAAGAAAAATAGAATATTTAATCTTCTCAAATTAGAGATGCATGACTTGTGAAAACCTGAAAGCATACTTCTTAATGATCACTTTTTATTTTATTTTTAATAGTTGAATTTATTTTTTTTTCAGAAATATGTTTGTTTAGATGCACACTGTGGATCATACTTACATCTCTGCTGGCCCTATCTGCAGAGGTGAATTTTGTTCTGTCTAAGGGCTATGACTTCCATGTAAAGGATTAAAAAGGAGGAGAAAAAAGAAAGGGGAAAGAAAAAGTCCTGGCCTTGGTTGCCTCCTCCCACCTGTCCTCTCATCACTTTTTAGACAGGTCTTAGTGGAAACACTGGTGAAGCAACTCCGAGTCGCTGCATTTTTGGCCTGTCTGAGACAGTGGCTGAAAACCTGTAGTGCCACAGGAGCTGCTTTCAGCAAGATACTAAATACCCCCTGGAAGAGTGGGATAAGGGGTAGCTGAGGTGGGTACCACCCACAGTTTTCTTTTTTTTCCCTCCTTCCCCCAAATCTGCTGTGTGCAGCTCAGATTCCTGAAGGAACATGGTTTGTTGTTTTATTGTTAAGACACATTGTGGGGTTTTTTGGGATGGGGGTTTGTTCTTTTCATGCAGATACATGTATGCTTACACATGCCTTGGATGTGGCCAACAGTGACAGCTGCCAAATCAGATGTTGTCTTCATGTTACCACCCTTGTTGATTATGTAGTACCTACACAGTCCTGCTACATCTACCCTTTTGCTCGCTTATACCAATTTGGGAGGGAAAAAAGAGCCCAGCAGTTGATGGTGGTGACAACACAGATGAGGTAGAGGGTTTAGTTGGCAAACAGCTGCTGAAAAGGGAACGTCTTGCCACCTAATCTGAGACAAAATAGAATCGCTTCCTTTTGGATCTCTGAACCCTGAATTAATAGAATCATAGAATATGCTGAGTAAGAAGGGACCCATCGGGATCACTGAGTCCAACTCCTGGCCCTGTGGAGGACCCCCAGGTCCCCTTCCACAGCACTGCTCTGCAGCCTCTCATTCCCTGGTCCATACACACCCCCAGGGGTGCCTGTCCCAGGTGCAGAATCCAGCACTTGCCCTTGGTAACCTTCATGTGGTTGGTGATTGCCCATCTCTGATTCATAGAGGTCTCTCTGCAGGGCCCCTCTGCCCTCAAGGGAGTCAACAGCTCCTCCCAGTTTAGTGTTGTTGGGGAGTTTTGCCCCTTCCCCCAGTGTTTGCTGTTTTTGTTGCATGGACTGTCCATCCATACCTTTTGTTTCCCAGATCACTGTGCCTTGTGCTGTGTCAACCCCATCAGCCTCCTGCTACATATGGGGCATCTAATGGGCAAGGCTTTTGCCTTTGGATGTTCATTGAGGCTCAGGAGGACCTCTGTTTTGGGAATAAACTCCTTAACAATTCATTTTGCAATAAGAGAATCTCTTTATAGTTCCTAGACATTCTTCAGCCAAAAATGTTTTGTGGTATGTTGAGCTGTATCCCTGTTTCTTTTAAAATCAGTGGTGATTGCTTATGTCTTCCTGTGGATAATGGCTTTTTTTTTTTGTTTGTTTGTTTTAATTTTCTGTTCAAAAATGGGTGAGCAGTTCTGTTGGAGTGGGTTTTAACAGTACTGTACATACAAGGATGCCTTAAGTATGTAGCAGAATTGTATACAGCTATCCAAGGTCATCTTTCCTGTTGCTGAAAGGTAGCATGATGTGCCATAAATGTTCCCACCAACGTGGAGCTATTGCTTCCAGCAGGTGTTGGGCAAGCTGATTGAAAATTAGGAGCAGAGCCACCTAGGAAACCAATGTCCACTGTTGAGAACAGTGCTGGATTCAGCCAAAAGTTAACTTTTCCCTTAGGGGTATTTTCCTGGCTATTTGGATGCCTTTCTTAGACTAGAGTGGGGGGGTTTGCCCCTTTTTTCTTTTTCTTTTCCCTCCATATTTGTCAGTCTCTTCATGCATACTGTCATAAACTGTCTACTTTAATACAAACACAGCCATGCTGCTGAAGGTCTGTTGCTCTGAGGGCCCATTCCAGTGCCTCTTGAAGACAACGGTGGTGCTCCCGCTGACTCAATGGCTGTTGGATCAAGCCTGAAATATTTGAGGTTCTTTGTGTTTTGGAATTTAAAGCACAAACACTAGGAGAAAAAAAAAAGTGTTTTGGGTTTTTTTAATTTTTCCAGTTGCTTCAGTTTTAAGAATTACTTCTATTTCTTGAAAGGGAAGGCAAATACTCTGCTTCATTCCTGCTTTGTGTGAACACCTGTTAGCCGATGCCTGTAACAGGGCAACTTGTGCAGATGTGTATGTCTTCTGGCTGTCACAAGTGCTGCATTAGCCAATTAGATCTGATTTTGGATGTGTTACTGATGGATAGTAGGGGTAAAACTTGCTATTTAGGGGAAAATTAAGTACCAACACAGTGGTTCTTAGGATTTCAGGATGTGAAGATCTAAATCTTAGTGGAACTGCTTTTTGCTCATGGGTTGCTTTTGAACTTTCATGGAAAACTGCAAAGGCAGAGTTTGTGTCAATGTGCAAAGGAGGATTCAGGTTCACATAAATACTGTTAGCAGCCTGGGATTTTGCTCAGTGCCATGATTTCAGTTTCTCTTGAAGAGGGGTGCTGCCTGGCTCCTGCTGAAGGTGGTTGCAGCTTTCCTGTAGTTTCCAGTGAAAGTTGGATCAAAGTCCAAGTATTCTGTAAATTTGGCAGTCATAGTCAAGTCCGTGTTTCGATTTGGTCTTGAATTATTTCATGCCTCAAATAAAACTGGAGAAGGTTAATATTTACTTGGAGTGTGGCTGTGCTGCTGTTAACCCTGAAAACTGGTGATAATGACTTCAGCATATCTGAAGCAATGGGGTTGGGATGGTAACAGTGCATTTAATTATCATATGCAATGACCAGTAAAAACCAATTACTCATCAGAAGTTAGCAGTGAAAGCTGCATCCCTCCTTACAGCTTTCAGCCTGGGAGAACCAGAATTGTGGAAGTTGGGAAGCAATCGCAGCTTATCCCTGGGACACAGAGCAAAGCTCTTCATGCTTTGCTGTTTTCCCTCTCTCCTTCCAAAGGAGAAGGCAGATGACCTGTGCTCCTGACCTGTTCCAGGGTTTTGTCCCACATCTCTGCCTGCACATTCAGCAGGCAAAGGCTGACAGCTTGGATGTGGAACACCCCTCTTGGAGTGGGAGAAGAGCTGCCCTTCCTTTCTCTTACATATCTATTGGGTTTGGGTTTGTTTACCACCTCAGTTAGAGACGCTGGTGTATATAGTATAAATGGAGTATAATTGAAAGTTATTTTGATTGTTGGGCTTTGCGTTCTTTTGGTGACATATGTAAAATGTTGATGCCAATGGTTGACTTGGATACATTTTGGCAAGAAAAGTATTAATGAACCACATTCAATTCTTTAAATGCAGTGAAGAAGTGTATGAGACTTTTGTATATGGGAGGTTGCTCTGTTCAGGGTAAATCTGATGTGAATACTGTACAAACCTGTATTGACCTTTCAGATTCCAGTCCTAAATTACTGATTTGCAGAAGTCACATCAAATGTTTTAAAATCCAACTGTGAAATGGAAGTTGTGTGATCTGCAGCTTTTCATCAGTCTGAGAAGTACAAGCTTTAATGAAAGCAAAGTATACTCATACAAGTTAATAATGGTGTGGTCAGAATATTTATTGAAAAGAAAAGGTAGAATATTTTAAACGTTGCACCTGCTATTTTATCTTAAAGCACATTCTTCACACCTAACTGCCAGTGCCATTATCAAGTCTGTTTTATAAGTGTACATTTCTTCAAACTAAAAGTGCATAATTAAAAAGTATTATGTTACTGCCATATAGTGATATAAAACATTTTATAATTGCCAATTCATTGTAACTATTATTTATTTAAAAGTGAATTATAATAATGCTTTCTGATCAAATGAACCAGAGTTGTTTTTAAACCATTCCTGTTAGCTTGTTTCTAATGTAGCATAAGCAATGCCCTTGGGTTTGTTTAGAATAATTTTGCCAGTAGGTGACCAATTCTAACCCTTTTCCCTCCGGTTTAGTCCTTTACCCATTTTAAAGACAATTTACAGAAGTTTAGTTTTTTGTATACTAATCTCTGTTAATTAAAATGTTTATAAATTTTATTTTTACCAAAGAGATGCAATTCATTATGACAAAATATTGCAGAATAAACTTTGTTTTATAACATTTGTGACTTTTCTGCCCACATTTTTCATTCAGATGATCAAAGGGGCTTTTCTAAAATAAACAGCATTGCAAACAGAAAGTGCTGTGTTCTCTCTTTATCTACAGACCCTGGTTCTGGTCCCAGATGGTGCTGAGTATTCCACCTTCCCATTTAAAGTTCTTCTATGAGACTGGACCAGTGTGAAAAGCCAAATGTGTGATGCCTTGTAGGTTGGTTAAGACGGTTGTGTGCATGTGGAAGTCAGCTGTAAAATAACCTGACAGTCCATAGCATGATTTGCTTACAGTCAGCTTCATCCCCAGCTGGCCCATGATATATGAAGAGCATCTTATTAAGGCCAAGATTTCACCCTTTAACCTGGAACTTAAGGAATGTTCTGACATCTTGGAAATTGCTGAAACATTTCTGTGTAATATTTGCCCTCCTGTGCAAAACATTTGTTTAAATAGAAATAACTCGAGTCTTTTGCTGATGAAACAGCTGTGATTATTTACTGTTCTGTGTCCATAGCTGTGGCCAGCTTGCTTGAATGATACTCAAGAGATAACAGCCTACTACAGCACAGGTAATTTAAAATTTGTGTCCCTGGATAAAGCTGCATAGGTCTCGTTTGGGTTTTTTTTCAGTGTTTACTTTTTCTAGATATAATTTTTGATGTCTGTTGGTTCTCTCTACAGAAGGCCTTACAGAATGCACACAGGTGGGAACATTCCCTCTTCCCTAGCAGGAATGAAACCCTCTCCCCATCCCACTTTGTACATGCCTCAGCTTGCTGCTCCTGAGCCAGCTTTCCCCTCAAATGCACACACGTGGCATGTGCCCTTCCCGTGCCTGAGGCAGAAGAGCCAGAGAAGGGAAACAAGATGTGACATGATGCTTATCTCTGTTAAAAGCAGATATTGGTCCATCTCTTCTATTTTTATTTGTTTAACCCACTAGTATCACTAGTTAAGCTTGCTCTGTAGGATCTGGTGACAATACAACTTTCTCAATACTTGAAGTGATAGAGTAGATATTAACAAAGACTTGTTTTCATCACCGGATCAAATAACATTTAAATCACACATTACAGAATACATATGCGCTATTAATGTATTTGATTTAGTGTTAATATACTGCTAAGAGAACAACCACTCTCATTAGTTTGGACAAAATCATAGCTATGTATGTTAAGGATATCTTTCTAATTGTTATTCACTATATTATGCTGAGAACCCTGAGCTTGTTGTTAAATTTCCCCAGACTGTTTTCGTCTGTTAGGACTTTGCTGGAGATTGCCCTCTGTATGAAGCTGCAACTCTCAAAATAAAGCATTAACTGAAGAAATTATGCACTTACACCAGCTGTATTTTAAGGACAGTTGTTGAGGAAATAGTTCATGGTTTAGATTTATTTTGAAAAAATGGCTGTCTAAATTTGACACAGAATATGCTTACTTTTTCACAGATTTTGAGCTTAGAGGTACCTGTTGGTGTTCTTAGTTTGAGTAGTCTGAGTAAATACATGTAGCTGTGAACATCTGGTGTGCTTCAAGGTAATCAAGCAATAGTCCAGCAGTGTTGTTACTGTGAACTTTCCCAGCATATTTAGACATAAAAACTCTTTGCCGTTTTTACTCACGGGAGTCATACTTGCATCTGAGATGGCAAAGCAATATCACCTCTGCTTAGATTTTCAGTCTTCAGATCACTTGTGTTGCTTTTCCTCTCTTTTCCTCCAGAAGGCTCTCCTGAAAGCTGTCTGCTCTTACCATTATAAACTACTTAGCACTACTGTAAAATTAACTGCCCTCTGCCAGTGTTAGTTTAAACAGCTCTTCGTTAAACATCGGTGTGTTTATTTTCCTATTGCATCAGTACAAAAGCAATCATTTCCCTCCTTAGACTCTTGACTTACTAAATAAACCAAGATTATTTGTTTTCAGTTTGGAAGACATGATCTTCATTCCTCTTAACCACTTTTCTGTACATCAATTCCAGTTTGAATTCAACCTGCTGGCACATGCATGAGAAGAGTGAAAACCATTCTTCTAGAGTTCTTTCCTTTGAAATCTGGCCTTAATAATTCCCTACCTTTGCAGCACTCTTGCCCTGTATGTCCTAGGCTTGGCATGGCCTTTACCCTGTCACATGCAGTTGACTAATCTTATTATCAACTAATATGTCCCTAGCTTTGTTCTCCTCCATCACTGACAAATAGTGAGGCCACAGTCAGCAGAAAAAGTTGGTAGTTCATGAGCTGGATGTTGATTTAATGAGATCTGTCATGATCCTGACTCTTTGTGATCCCTCCTGGTAACCTTCCTGCTCACCAGGAGCTCCTTTTTGATTCAGCCAGTCCAAATAAGGGAAGAAGGACCTGTCTGTGCTTTTTCAATGAATCCAGTTTCTTAAAACTAAGTATGCCTACTTAGTGTTGCTTTTATGCTGGTTGCCATATTCTCCATTTCCGTGGTATCTGGACTTTCGAAGCCCTAATAAGCAGCATTGGGCTGAAGGCCCAACTTCTGTATCCAGCCTAGAAATGCAGGTTAGTCCCTATCAGACCAACCTCAGAAGTACTGATGTGCTTATGCGCTTTGCAGCTGACAGGCAGGCACTCAGAATAATCTTTTTAGGTGCCTGTACCAACCTTAACACAGGATCACCTTCAAAAACAGATTTTTGCCTCAAAGGCTTTATTTCCTTATTTATTTAATTAACTTGGTATTTTGGTTTCTTACTAAGATCCAGTAGGTTCCCAGTTGTTTTAAATGCTAAAATTATCTCAGGAAACTAAATTTGCAGTTATTTTCAGTAAGGGTACATTTTATTCTCTCTCATAAGCTAAGCTTCATGAGTGTTTTCCAAATTGCTGGTGGAGGTTTCCATGCTCTGAATACACTCAGACCTCTCCAAACAGCAAGCATTTTGCTTTTCTTTTGGCACTGAGTAATTTGAAGAGATTAAAAATCCACCTGTTGAGTTTGGCTATGTTGTGCTGGCTGACACGACCTGCCCTTTGGTGCAGACTCTGCGAGCCCTTCCATGGCCAGGTAAGGTGTAGGCAGAGCTGAGTCTTTCCAAGGGAAAAGATGTTTCCTTAAATCTCTGAGTGGCTACACAAATCTGGGTGTTAAATCAAGTGCGAGTGTATTGGGTGCTACCTTAAAAAAAGATGCTGCTGTGCTGCATGATGTCACCTTGACCCAATCATAACCCAGTTTCTGTGAGCATGATGTTAACTCCCCAGAGAAGCATCCGCTGAGTGACAGCAGCATCCCATGCAGCCGTTGCTAAGCAACAAGATTCGGCTTTCAGCACGATCTAATTTTAAAGTATTTAACCCTAGATCTGTCAAGGTTCATTATTTCCGATGTGGTTGTTAATCCCTACTTGTTGGTGTCCAACTTCACAAATACCCTGGTCCTTGCAGTGTTACTGTTTTATTTATCATACATAATGTCTCATAAAGAGGAGAAGCCCAAGTGCCCCAGGTAGAGCTTGATACCAAATTTCATTTTAGCACTGATCCATACACAGAAATATGGGATCCAATTAGAGGCGAAAACTGTGCATTGTTCTGTGAATCTTCCTTTCTTTGCTGGCTTGTGCAAATGGCTCACTCCTGCTTTTCTTCTAAGGAACACTGGATTTCAAGTGAATGAATGCTTGTGGATGGGAAGCTGGCAATAACAAGCTTCAGTTTTTAGTAATATTATGTGGCCTTTTGTTTCTTGCTGAATTTCATCTAGATCAAGAAGCTTGTCATCTTATCTATGGCCATTCAACAAGAAGATGTAATTTTGAAATGTGAAGGTTTTTTAATACTGGAAAACTTTAACTCTCTTAAATTATTACATAGAATATTTACAGATAATGATGAAGTCCTATAAAGGGGCTTTTTGGTGGTGGTGTTGTTTGGTGTTTGGTTTGTGGAGTTTTGTTTTGATCATTTTTTTTAATAGTTATCTACATTTTTAAAATTGTATTTTATAGTAATTTATATTTATTTACTTTATGAATTCAATTTTTAAAAATTATTTAAATTTTTTATAGTTATCTGCTATTTTATTTCTTTCTAAAATGTAGAGGCCTGGAAGCCTACTTCTGAAAATACTTCTGACCAACTGTGTCACTTTGTGATTAATTACTACACACACTCCTGTAAGTGCACTCCAAGTATGTGATCATCAAGGTATGTGATAGCTCACTCAGCTGAAATAACTCTGCTCTTACTGGTCAGGATCATAACCACAAAAAAAAAAGAAAAACACACTGAGAACTGCACAGCCCCCCTCCAAATGCAATAAAATAATAATTTAAAAAAAAAACCAAAACGAAACCAAATTAGATTATTTTTACTTTAAAAAATGTGAATATAGTTCATCTCAGCCTGATAATCCCCCCTAAGATTCTTCCTCCTCACATTGTGAGGATTCAAAACCAACACTGCGTTGCATCTCATGCTGTTTCTCCTTCCCGGTTCATACTAATCCACAAAGACAAACCTGTCCCCAGCAAGGCACTATTTCAGCAGTTGGTTTGATTGGAATACTCCCCTGCTGCCTTTCATTCCTCCTGAGCTGTGCCCCCTTCCACTGCTTCAAGCTCCCTTTCCCATGGCCAAGCTTGTGCTGTACAAATAACTGTTTAGTGCTTTCTCCTTCTGCGTGGTGTTGTGCCTTCCCTGTGCTCTCTCAGTGAGGAGCCCTGCCCATGTCTCTTCCATCCCTCTTCTTTTTCCATGACAGTCTTTACACGTCAAAGACCTGGCTTGAGCTCTTTCTGAAAGTCAAAATTATTTCTAGAGACGCCACAACATTTTTAAAAATAAAGAAAATTATGAATGGGAACAGTTCTGATAAAAATGTTTCCTAAACTACTGGTAAATCTTTCAGATCTCTCTCCTTTCTCTGCTCATGTGTCTCTGGACATGAGGGAAACAAGACAAACCCATGTCATCTTTGCTGCAGGTTTGGTGGATGTTACTTGCATGGGTGAGTTGGGACTTCTTTCCAAGACCTGCAGGTCTGTGTCTAGAACCAGTGTCCAGTGAAAGTCTCACTGTACAATCTTCAAAATGCTCCTCAATTCAGTCTTTTCTCTTTTCCTTCTCTATGGAATCAGGCAACCTGTGTCTCAGGATTTAATGTACATGGCTTTTATTCTTCTTTCTCCAGCAAACGTGCAGGACTGTGGATTCTGAGTGCAGGCAGTTCGAGCTGGGCCAAAGGTTTCTCAGCTATGGCTTCTGCAAGTGTGAAAAAAATCAAGGAACGAGGCTGTTGACCTTCAACAAAAGATGGCAGAGTTGGGGAAGAGGTTTCATTTCCCTGGAAGAGGGGGAATTACACATTCAAAAAAAACCCTATAAGAAACAAACTGTTTCAGCTGTTACTCAGTTCTGCTGTTTTATGGAGTGAGTATCAGTAAGGATTTGCTGGGGAGGTACAGAATCTCCTGCTGTTGCACCCAGGGCTGGTATTTGTACCCAAGAGGAACGTGAGCTGCAAAGTTCAACTCTGACTTATCACAGGCTCAGTTTTTCCATCTTCTTGTTCTCAGCAATTTCTTTTTGTACAAAGGCACCGCTCCCCTGGCCATGCACACACCCTATAGATGACTCAACCTATTTATCCTATGGGCTGGGAAGGGACGTGAGAGACTTGTTCTCATTTCTATTTTTAAATGCTGTGGAAACATTGGAATTATGATAATGAATATAACAACAATTAAACTCTTCTGTGAAGTGCATATCTGTACGTGCATATACTTTTTTTTAATACTTGGCGCTTTTTTTATTTAAATTCTATCAGCACAATCAGGCTTTGTGGAGGTGAAAGGTTATATGTAACAAGCAGTTTGTTAGAGAGTCACCATGAGAAATAACTAGCATGGATTGTGAGCACATATCCTGCTGTTCGTACTTGCCGTTGCTACAATAACAGAAACAAAACACCAGTTTAGGGTGTTTGCAGCTTCCGAGGATGTGGTTTATGCGCTGCTTGTGATAGTCTGATGACTGAAGATGGCTCCCTTCCAATAATTTTTGAATTTTTTTCTGTCTCTTAGAAACCCTTTTGTTGTGAATACTTGTAAGCATGTAAGTGATGACAATGGAGTTTATTGTCCCAAAGTACAGAAAACATTCTGGATAATTTGAAATGTATTCTTTGTTTATTTCTTTACCTGCACCTGTTCACGGGGTCTGTGAGTAGAAGTTCTGACTAATCGGACAGAAGGGGAGGCACTGTTTGAGCAGGGAAGGAGAACAAATGAGCTTGAAAATAGAACATTTTGAAACAATCACTGTAGTTCTTAAATAAATTAGTTGTCTTGAGACAGCATCTAAAATTCAACACCTATTATAGTAGCTGCTAAGCACAGACAGAAGGAAAGGACAGCCTCTCTTACACTGTCTATCCTTTGCTCTCTGTTCTCCCCCATGAAAACAAAACAAACAAAAATGCCATGACCCCATAAGGGATTTCTTTGCTCGACAGGTCATGTTTTAGCTTGCATTAAGTTCTGCTGCCATAACCTGTACTTATATTCACGTGGGTGGATTTGCAGAAGGCAGTATTTTGAGGGTCTTGTGGCCACCACCTGACACTGCCTGGCATTCCACTCCCATGACCTCTCTCACGCCAAACTTCTGCCAACAGGATCAGTCCTTGGCAATTGGTGAGTCACCACCGTGGAAGCCACACGACACCAGCTGCTGCAACACGACACACGCTGCCGTGCAGCCCTGGGGGGCAGTGGCTGGACAACCTTGATCTCCAGGGAGAGAGGAGAATTAAGAACGTGCTCGAGAGGAAGCAGAACAATAAAGATTTTTTTACAGCTGAAGTTTGGGGAAGTAGCTCTGCAGCTGCAATGGCAAATCAAAAGGATGAATCTGAGAATTGCCTGTGAGAAAGTAAAAAAAAACACCCCACCAACAATTAAGCCACATAACTTTTGTCACCTGTATGTTTGGGGAACTTTGAAGCTGTTCACCAAGTACCCTCCATGGAACAGTGATAAATTACAACACTGCATGTTCCTAGGATTATAGGGACTCTGGGATCCATGAGAAACTGGGCAAGAGGCAGTACCACTTTAAAATACAAGAGGCTGGCCTGATGCTTAAATGCACTGAAGTAGAGCTGTTCTGATGAGCCTAAAAATCCTGCAGTCAGCTCTCAGCCTTAAAGCAGTAAAAGCACCCAGCTTCTGATTCACTCAATTCACTTGTGTTTTAAGAAACTGGCACTCCTTCCTATGATAAATGGCCTATATAATGTACACTTGGATCTTGCCACCCTGGATGGATGCAGGCAAATAAATTCTGTGCTCCTCCACTCTGCTTGCTGCCCAGTCAGAAACACTGACAGAAACAGTTCCAGTTGTCAGTGGGAAAGCAATTCATTCTGCTACAACGAGGCACTGTGATTCTCTGAGCTCCCTTTGCCAGCTTTCAGCTGTGAGACCTCTCTGCATTCACTGCACCAGATAGAAAGATAAAATTGTATCACAAAAGCATCTCTGAATGCAGCACAAACCGAGAGTACAGTATCTTGCAAAGTGTGTTCAAAGTATTTCTATGTAACATTTCATGACACACCCTCGAAAATGCAAACCTAAAAATACAGGTTGGAATCAATTGTAAAGGCTTTTAATAGTTTTCCAGTTTTACTGCACTGACATGTAAGGGCATACCATGCAAGGTGTGCTGCTGTTAACCCTCATGTGCTGAACAACAGTGGCAAACTCCATTTACTTTGCTAAGAACTTCTGTATGGAATGTAAAATGGAGTGGAAGAAGTAGTATATCATGGTTCTAATAGTTAAAAATTAGACCTTCCTTATTTCTTATTCCAATATTGCTATTTAAGCTCTTCTGGTCAAGCAGATGAGTAATGACAATGTGTTTTGCTTATTTCCCCTTGCAGACTTCCTAAAAATGTGCAGTGCTGTTGGCAATATGGATCAGTGACACGTCCTCCAACAGTAAGACTTCCCGTGGAGATACAAACATATTTACCAATCTGGCCACCATATCATATTTAGGGCTTGCCAACTCCACTCCTGTGATAAACAAAAGACTAGCACACGCACCAGCAAAGCCTCAAGACTAAGGGAAAAGATTAGCTTCCCTTACAGGCACCTACTATCTACTCCTACTTAAGGGGAACAAAGACAAAAGGAAGTAAGAAAATGATGATTTAGCACCTCTAGCACTACCCACTACTGAGGAAGGGCTATGAAGACACCATGCTGAAATCAAGCAGAAAAAAATGATACCATGGAAACTGAACAAAAATAATAATTTTCTGTTACATGTCTATCCTAGACCAGGAAGCCCTTAACCTGCAAATCACCAGATGCTCAGCATATACTGGTGAAATCTCATCACATTTCTGCCTTATTTTTGTTTTCATTACACATCTGTTTGAAGTCATTTTCAGAAACAAAATCCTGCGTTGCCTGAGTATCTGGCAGGACCAAATACACCTATTATGATATTTTCAGTTTCTGCCTGAGGAGTGCTGATGGCATATACACATTTAAATGTCTGGCAAATCTGAGGATAAAGAAGAAGCAAATAAGGGATAATTAGCAGAGCCTCAGCAATCTCTAAGGGAGGATGGCTGAATGCTGGAGCAGCTCAGAGGCGGCTCTGAAAGAGACCTACACGCTGGAGGCACTAGAGAAGGATCCCCCACCACGGACAACACAAGGTGCAGATACTCCAAATCATGGAATTTTAAGGGTTGGAAGAGGCCTCTGGAGACCAACCGGTGCAACCTCCCTGCCCAGGCAGGGTCCGCTGGAGCAGGTGACATCCAGGTGGGGTTGGAATGTCTCCACAGACCCCATGACCGCCCTGGGCAGCTATTCCAGCGCTCTGCCACCCTCAGCATAAAGTTCTTCCCCGTGTTGAGGTGGAACTTCTCTGTTTTCGCTTGTGGCCGTTGTTCGCTGCCCTGCCTCGGGCCGTGCTGGCCCCGGGCGGTGACCGCGCGCCCTTTGCTGCGTTCCTTCCCTCACGGCCCCAACTCCCGCGGCGGTCTGTCTGTGTCGCGCCCGGGGCTCCCCCTGGCGACAGCGCTGCCTGGCCCGGGGAGCCGCAGCTCCGCCGCACCGCCTGTCGCGACCATCGCGACCTCTCCCCACCCCCGGCCCGCCCCCGTTGCCATGGCGACAGCAGCGCCCGCTCCTGTCACGTGACCCAGCTCCCTCCC
>JAWWEU010000111.1:12674902-12698898 GCA_035583155.1 Acropternis orthonyx | reverse complement strand
ATGGCGGCGCCGGCAGGGAGAAAGCTCCGCTCCTCCCACAGCCCTGCGTGGTGACGTCATCGCGCCCCCGCCGGCTGAACCCGGAAGTGCGTGTGGCCATTGACGGCGGGAGCGGCGGGGCCGGCCCAGCCCAGCCGGGTCTGTCTGAGCCGGGTCTGCCTAAGCCCGGCACAGCTCGGCACGACCCGGCACGGCACAGCCCGGCACGGCACAGCCCGAGATGGCGGCGGCCGCGGCGGAGCTGCAGAGCAAGTACCAGAAGCTGGCCCAGGAGTACTCCAAGGTAGGAAGCAGCGGAGTCCGGCCCGGCGGGCCCGCAGCCCCCGCGGGGAGGGCGGGGCAGGTGCGGGATTGGGTTTGGGTTTGGGTTTGGGTTTGTGTTTGCAGGGGCCGATTAGCCTCGGCCGCAGAACACCCTGGAACACAAACTGCGGGCTCGGCTGTGCCGGGGTGGCGGCACTGCCCGTGGTTTCCCTCGCTCCCCGCTTCCCGGTCGGCGCCAGACTTGGGTATCTGTGTGAGTGCGGCCTTGGTCTTGTGTCGGACACGTACGTGTGAGTTTGCTGTGATGGGTGTGGGATTCAGCGGTGTTTGCAGTGTCTCGGAAGTGAGGGCACTGGATTCCACACTTGCCTCCTGTCTGTGCCTTTCCTTCTGCCCTAGGGGAGTGCATCCTCATTCTGGTGTCTGCCCAGACTTGTATCCCATAGTGGAAAACGCCTTTCTTTTCCAAGGTGCCTGAGATGCTTCCTAAAGTAGGGGAGCCTTGCTTAACACAGAGCTCTTCGTTCTTTCTTCTTCACTAAAAGGAAGAGGAGATTTTGAATGGCACAGTCCTTTAGCAGCCTTGGGGAAGAAAGCATCATTGTGTAGTCCAGCAGCAGAGTGATTGGCACAAGGAACTTGACTGTATGTGACACCTTTCCCTGGCTTACAGAACAGTGTGTCTTTATTCTTCCTGAAAATGCTGTTATAAAACCTCTGTATCCAGTCTAAATTGTTTACAGATACTTACTTTTCTAATGTTTCCACAAAATCATTTTAAGAAAACTGAATTCACTGTGGGGCTTTGCAGGTCACAGAGTTCCTGTTTCTTGTTGTTTTATACAGTGGCTCTGCTATACCTTGGAAATTCATACTGGCTGAGGGTAAGGTAATTGAGGGATTTTGCTGCTTGATTCCTGAATGAAACTTTGAAATGTGGACTTCTGACTATATGAAAGCTCCAGCTACTGGATCCTCTTTCTTTTAGTATCATGGTGTCCAAAATCTTTCCTGGAACTTCATCATACACTTCTCAGCCTGGGATGTCTCATTGGTTCTTTGTGGGGAACTGCTTTTTTCATCTCATCGTGTTTCTTGTGCAGCTCAGGACATTGTGGGAATCCCCTTTGCAGGCACCTCTACTCTTAGTGCACATGGTCACTTGTTCAGTTGGCTGCCTGTTGTGTGCAGCTGGAAACAGGGAGTAGCCCTGGGAAGTAGTTTGCCTGTTCACTTGAAAGGAGCTTGACACACTCAAGGAGCGCCAGGGAAAGTGCCTGCCAAGGAGCTGCTTTCCCTCCCAGTTCATGTCCAGAAGAAGGATAAGGGGAAGAAGGACTGAAAACACACATGTTCCAGCTTCTGGCTGTCTCATGAAGGAGCAGTGAAAAGGCTGCTTCAGCTTGTGGCAGCCTGTGGAGGGTCACCCTTCAGAGCTTGGCTGTCTCGGTGCAGCACAACTGAGCTGCTTCAGTCACTGCACCCGATGTGTTCCTGCATTAGCAGCTGTGGCAGAAAAACAGGTCTGGAAAACTACTGCACTGCTTTTCCTTTCTAGGGAAACCCTGTGCTTGCAAGTCTTTTTGTGGTGCTCTTGAAAGTTTTTGCTCTTGCCTTTGTGATGCCTGAGCAGCACAGTGGGAATACTGCAGGGGAAAGGCCTGTGCTTGGCAGTGCCAGCTGACTTCTGACCTTTCAAATACACTCAGCCATCAGACTGAACCCACTAGCCATTGCTGTTTTACACTGATTCTTGCCTATTATGCATCTGACAGGGGTATTCCCAAACACTGTACACACCCTTTTGATTTATATCTGCAACAGCTGGACTCAGACATGTCAAATGAATACAAACTGCCATTGAAGAAACCAGGATTCAAGCAATTATCAAGGAATGGGAAGATGGAACTGTGGGTATCCTCATTGCTGCAGGGTAGAGGTACTCTGTGAAGTGACTGGGAAACAGATTTCTTGAGTATCACTTTTCACTGTAGTGATTTTAGCTCAGATTTGTGAACTATATATGTAAGTCTTAGAGGGCTTTTGTTTCTATGCTTTTTGTGCATTTTCATGTCAGGCTGTTCTTTCTGGATCATCTGCTGCCACAGGTAGTAAGTATTTTTGCATGAGAGTATAGTTAAGTTCCTCTTGAACTGATACAGATACTGACTTTTGAGCCCTGCTTATGTTCCAGTTTTGGAGAGAAGAGGGGAGAGACAGGAATAGTACTGAATATGACCAAGAACTTGAGTAGTCAAGGAAGAAGTTGCAGCTTTTCCATATTTGTTCACTGTTCTTCAAGCCTTAACTGTATTTAAGTAACTAATCTTCAAAAGTATTACTTGAGTAAGAATTAGGTTCTATTTGACCAAAATATTCAGGTAGTAAAGTAACTTCTTGTTTCTTGACAATTCAGGATGTGAATTGGATATCTTTTTTCCAGCCTGATACCACTACTACCTACCTGTAAAGAATACTTGAACAAGCATTCGTATCTGGTGCTCTCCTGAGAGAATGTGATGCTTTATGCGAATTCTGATGAATGGCTTTTATTTACTCCATTTTCTTGCATAGTTATTGGCATCTCTTATTTTTCAGCTCCGAGCTCAGAACCAAGTACTGAAAAAAGGAGTTGTAGATGAGCAAGCAAACTCTGCTTCACTGAAGGTAATCTCTAAAAACTGTTCATGTCAGATGTATGAAGCTGTGACAAAATAGGTAAACACGAGTACTTTTTACTCAAAAGTATTGTGATTAAGAGAATAAAGCAGGCAGTTGATTTACTAGAATTTCTGCTTAGCAACTACTCTGAATTGTTCTCCATAAGTGCTGACTTTGTAAAAGTAGAAGGTTGCTTCTTGATGATTGATATAGAATGAAGTACCTACTTGAATGTGATCTGTGGACAGCTCAAGGAAGTGAAATCTGATTTTTAGTTTAAAAATGATACTTTTGCCTCTTTTTCTAATTTGTTATCTTTTTTAATGTGATAGTACTTATCAAAAGCATGTGCAAAAGTATGTGTGAAAGTCTTAAAATTAAGTTTATTTGTCATTTAGGAGCAACTGAAAATGAAGGATCAGTCATTGAGAAAACTGCAACAAGAAATGGACAGCTTGACGTTTAGAAATCAGCAGCTTGCCAAACGGGTGGAGTTACTTCAAGATGAACTTGCATTAAGTGAATCTAGGGGCAAAAAGAGCAAGGTATGTGCTAAAGGCAAAACACTTGCTTTGCAAATGTCTGCTCCTCACCTGTCAATGCCTTCTCCTTTAGTGAAAATACCCGTAAAACAGCTATTGATACATATAATACATGCTAAGCAGTTCTCTATTCTTCTAGTCTGTCAACTGACTGATACTGAATTGCTATATCCCTTTTTAGATATTTATTAAGTGTTCAAACAACTGGGAAATATCTTGGAGCTCTGTGATTAGTGAGCTGCTATGAAGAAAGCTGATCACTCCTCATTTCCTATTCCCACCTCTTTGCTTTGTAATTTTGATGTTGATGGTTAACTCTTCGGTCTGTGATTGTGTCTTGTGAATCTTGCCAAATGCTCTGAAATCTAAATGTTTAGCTAGTATTCCTTGTATTATTTCAAAATGACAGAACAATTTCAGTACTGCAGTCTTTCTCTGCCAAAATGTTTGCTGATTAAACCTGGTAATACCTTATCCTAAGATCAGCTGTGCCTTCTCTAGGTAACACCACAATTCCAGGAGTGGTGTGCCTGAATTTACCTAATTCTCAAGCATATCTTTCTACCTTCCTTGTGAGGAAACTCCTCTTAATTACTGTCATCTTTTCATTTTTGGTTAGCTCTCAATATGCTGTAGCTATAAAGCCTGACATTACAGAAATCATTCAACTTGTTAGTAATACAATCATCTTCCTTACTTTTTCTCTAAACTCCTGTCCATTTTTCTGCTCTCCAGTTCCTGGACAGGCATAGTACTTATGACTACATTATTCATGCACCATGGTAGATTGTTCTTCAAAATGCAGTTTGACCCTTCAGTTCTTTTGTTTCATATCATGTAAATCAGTGTTTCACTAGATGTGTTTCCAGGTTTTGAAAGACATCAGCCTGTCTTGAGTAGCTTTGCAAACTATTGCCACTGAGTTTCATTCCTGTTCAACTGTCAGAATGCACAGCTTCATTTCCCTTTTTTTTTTTTTTTTTTAAAGAAGTGTACTGCCCTTTGAAATATGTTCCCTTTAGTTTTACATATAGGGTCTCACTGAGTATGTACATACTTCGTTCCATGTCACCCTTACTTCGGTGACTTGTCATCAGGAGACCATGTAAATCATATCTAAAATTAATTAGATTAAGATTCAGATAGATGATCTGTGTTGGATTGCACTGCTTATAGAAGGAGGAGAACCTGTGTCCGTATTGCAGGTGTAGTTCACAGGCCGGTATCAAATGCAGATGTGACTTAGTTTCCCCATCTGTCCTAAGCACTTGAAGTTGGGTGTTAAGTCTCCCTTTTTTTTTTGTGTGATGGTACTACCTTTCTTCATCAGTGTGGTAGAGCAGAACAGCTGTATGAGAGTCACTGATGGTCTCTGAGTCTTTTGGATTAAATAGGTGAAAAATGAGGAAACAGTTGGCAGAGAGATGTATGTATTCTCAGGATAGTTGGTGGGCAGGAAAGCACCCTGTGCTTTCTGGTGCTGCCTTTGCTGCAGCCTGATTCACATCTGGACACTTGCTGAGGGCAGATGTGCCTTACACACAGCTGCCAAACCAAATGAGCCTGTGTGCATAGGGTTTTGTATTACTGACTGCATGTCATGTCCTACATGTGCAGGATTCGAATGAATCCAGATGGGCAGCTGCCCACAGAAGTGGCTTTGTTGTGTGAATGTGACATCTGAGTAGAGGCTTTCACCAGTCAAGTGTTCTACCACTGAACAGTAACAAGGGTGTGAAGGAAAGAGTGCTGCTTTTAGGCGCATGCTGTGTCCCATATGCCTACCTTTTGATATATTTGTCAGTGTAAGTAGGATATATTTTCATGTGCCTCTTTGTGAATTAGCAACGGGAAGTGTTCTCACAGTCCTAGGGATGGGCTTTGGGATGCCCCCTGAGACCTGGAGATAATGAGTGCATTTTCTTTCTTCCAGAAAAGTACAGAATCCTCATCTCAGTTGAGTCAAGAACAGAAAAGTGTTTTCAATGAAGATCTTCAGAAGAAAATCGAAGAAAATGAACGATTGCATATACTTGTGAGTTAAACTTTTTTAGTCTGTAGTTTTGGTTCAGAAAACTGGTCACACTAGCAAAGATAGGGCAAATAAAATGCTGTCTGAAAACTAGTGAGTTTTGAGGCTTAGTTGTATGCAGAACAGTAGATTAGATCAGCTTGTTTATAAAGATATTCACTGGGCAAATAAGAAAGTATTTTGACTTTGGGTTCTTAAGACAGTGTGTGGAAACATTTACATAGTGTGTATTTTCTTACCTAGATTTTAAACTTTTAGTGACAGCTACTGTACTGAAAATAGCCTGGTACTGTGGAAACTTATTAGTAATTCACTAACTGTTTCAGAATTATTTAAAGTTGAAAATATTTCCTGCAAGTTGCTGTAATTAAGTCAGGAATTACTTTATCAAAACAGAATGTATTTCACTTTAGAAAACTTGAAAAAAACCTCGTTCCTCAAGTTCAGTTTTTCAGGTGTCTGGTGTTAGTCAGCAATATATTAATGAATACTTGGTTCCTGAATCTTTTCTCTGTAAATAAAAAGAAAATTCAATTTGAGAAATAGCAATTACTATTAACCTGAACTGGCTAATGAAATTGGTGTAACTCATAGTTCTGGGTTCAATAGTAAAATGAAGCTTTCTTAAGAGCTTTGCTTTTCTTCCCTTAGTACTTTGAAGCAGATGAGCAGCACAAACGTTTAGAAGCGGAGCTGAGAACTAGGCTTGAAGTTTTGGAAACTGATGCTGCCCAGCACCAAGCTGTGGTGGACAGTTTAACAAAGAAATACACAGATGCCATAGAAAAGCTGCAGAGTGATAAAGCCAAATTAGAAGTAAGGAGTTTTTCTCTTACTTGCAAGTTTGAAAAGTTTTGAAATGCAATGTCTTGCTGTGTCAGTTCTTACATTGTGAGATTATCTTCTTGCATAAAGATCAAGTCTCAGACACTAGAAAGAGAAGCTAAGGACTGTAGGCTTCGAACTGAAGAATGGTAAGTATTTTTATTTAATATAATGAAAATTTGATTGAAAGAAATAACTGCTGTAAAACTCGATTATTTTTAAAGAATAATACCTTTTAAAAAAGGAGAGAAAAAAGACTTTGATAGAACTCAAAATATAGCATGAAGACAAGTCTGACCTATCCAGGTCAAACCCTTTTTTCTTTTGCAGTGTATGGGACTACACAAGTCCACAAATTTTGCTTTTGGTAGTAGTGGTTGTGTCTCCAAGCTGCTTTAAGTAGCAGTGATGCTGATGAAAGTTTGAAGAATTTATTTATAATGGAAAGCTATAGAAAGTAAAGAACTTGTCTGAAACAAAGATACGAGAGTTTGTAAAAACTGCTTCTAAAAACAAAGCTTGGGTAAGGTACACCAAGACAACTGACTGAAAAGAGTTTCACAAATCGTCCTCCACTGCAGAAGCTTCTTGAACAATTGTTTTTACCTCAGGTATAACATGCTTATCTACAATATTTGAAAGTTTTTGATGAACAATAATATTGTTAGTTTTGGAATGCTTTTGTTGTCTTGAAGACAAGTTGTAGAAAGTTGAGGACTGTGGGCCAAATCAAATTAGGGTGCATTTCTCTGAAGTTCATTTTTAAGGTGCATTTTATATGTGCAGTATAGTTCTTTAATGTAATGAATAAGATGCCCAGTGAATTTCCAGATGCAGAGTTCCTTCTTTTGCATGGTAACTTTGAAGTATGTGTTTTAATTATTTTGATAGATGTGAAGCTACTTGAATCCGATATCTCTCCTCTAATACAGGTCAAGGTTTCACTAAAAATGACTTGCCAAAGAGGATGAAAGCTGTGTTTTGCTGCTGTTTGCTTTTTTGTGGTGTTTGAAAAACTGTAGTCTTAATCTGCTACTATTCAGTTCAGACCTTGTCTATCATGTTCTATGGTGACTGGGTAATTAATGTCATTGTAAAAAAGTGTCCCTACTATGTAAGAAGGGAGGCCTTTAAAAATAAGAAAACCTGACACTTCCTTATTTTAAACACAAAAATCAGTATCTATTAAGCACGTGACAGAATATGTCTCTGAGAATACTGCTCCTCTGTTTTCACCACTTTTTCAGGGGAAGGGATCCATTTGCCTCTGATACCCACACTTTCTTCAGAAAAGCCAGGGGATATGAGATTTGACAGCCTGCATGCCTTGAAAATTTAAGGGCAGAATGTAAAACAAAACATATCAAATCACTTGTTTATCGTTCCTTTATAGTACATTTGCAGTTTGTCTTTATTTTCTATCATGCCCAGTGCTACTGCAGTACATGCTGTACCATTTGTACGCAATTTTGGTGCTGCTTTCCAAGAAAAATATTGGTTAATGTGCATGAGCTACTTATTGGCCAGTTTCTTCATATCCTGCTTGTCAATTTTGGATTCTTTTTCCTTGTTAGTCCTGATAAGTTCTGTATATCAAATATAAAAAAAGGCCAAAACCATCACTTTGACATCTGACCCCCACCCCTTCCACTGTATGTGCAGGAGTTCTAGATGTCAAACAGGAAGCAAAACAGTGAAGAGCTTGGGGGCCTAAGTTGGGTAAGGTGTGGGATTTGGTCTGAATCAATATGCAGTGATCTTTATTGACATATGTATATAGTGCTGGGATATGTTACTGTTCATCTCAGGAATCTAATGATATTAGTAATATTAATTCCTTAGGTTCACATCTGTATACACAGTCAAATGCAAGTGAAGCAGATCTAGAGAAAAATCACTTTAGAATGCATCAGAAATATAATTGCCAAGTCTTGTCAGAACAGACTGTGTCATGGCAGTGCTTAAATATGGAATTTTAAAGAGCCTGGTATGTATTTCAAGTAGTGATGTGACATAGTTAGCTGAATTATTGGCAACTGGTTATCTGCACATTGGAATACCACATCACATACATGCTAACTAATTTGAAGGCCCTTTTACATTACCACTCAAATTCTGGTAGAAAAGAATGCCTTCATATAGTTTATATAATAATTGCAGAATAGGAAAACAAATTTTAATTCTGAAGCAAGTTGACCTTCTCAAGAATGAAACTTTTGATTTGCATTTGTTAGGGATTAGGATACAGTGTCGTTTATTAAATATGACATAAGGAGAACAAATGATTCCTACTGTATTATTTCTATCTAACTTCTAGAAGGAGACAGATACCTATAAACTCCAGGAATGCTTATGGTGAGATATGATGTTGGTGAACAGTTCAAATTTTAAAGGTTTACAATGTGTGTGTGTGTGTGTGTGGTTTTTCGTTTGTCTCTTTGTTATTTAGCCAGCAACAGCTAAAGAATCTTCAAGCAGCTTTGGGCAGTAGACTGGAAGAATCACTATGCATAATTAATGAGAAAGTACCTTTTAATGACACAAGTACGTATTGCCTTGGTCTGGGTTTCTTGTTTGACTTTTTGGGTATCCATCTGGAGGAAGTACACCTTATGAATTAAAATGTATTAGCTGTTAAGAAATGTTGGACATCTGAACAGACACTTGGAGGTAACTGTAGTAAGTATGCACAATACCTGTCACAGTCTTGCTTAGTAATCCTAAAATATTAAGCTTTTATATATATAATGAAAATGAAAACTTTTGAAGGCTTTTGAGTAATTTGCCACTTGTCTTGCTTGGTGTTGACAGAATAATGTAAAAGATAAAGGAATATCGTCAATTTAATGGTTTCTCTGTAAAAATTAGTTACTCATCTCAAGGAGTATTATTTTTGGCAGGGTATATTAATGAGTTGGAGTAATTTAAGATGGGGATAGACCAGTGGCTGCAGAGATGTTGACTTTGAGGCATTGCATCAGTAATGGTCTGTACTTAGTGGAAAGTTTGTCAGTGTATTTCATGTCTGATCAGAGAACAACCAGACTAGTTCTTACCTGTAGTTTGTCTCAGACTTGTTTGTCTTTTCAAGGAAAAAAGACCTTTGAATTTGAAGACTTTTACCTGAAGCAATGGGGGTTTTTTGTCTGCTTCCTTTCCAACTGCTACTAGAGAAACTGAAGTGCAGAGGACACCATGAATTTAGGAGTTCTGTGCCTTTGCATTGCTTTGGTGTGAGGATGGGTTAGTGTGTGCCAGATCAGTGCTGTGCACTGCGTATTTTCCGAAATAGCTGAATGCAAGGTTGGGCAGGCACTGCCTGCACTCCTCTGGCAGCGAGACCAGGAAGACTTGGAATAGTGAAAAGCTGAAAGTAGTGAAGAAGGAGCAGAAGGTGAAAACAGGCTTTTGAATTTGCTGTGTATTTAATTGGTAACTTCTGCATTTTTCCTTCCGTGTAAAATTTGATGATGATGTTTTAAATAGCCTGGGTTCTCTAAAAGCTGTTCTGGCAGTGGCTGCAGAGGCGAGCCTTCCAGGTTCTCCACTGGGTTGGCAATCCAGTGAGTCTTGGCTTAGGAACACCAGAGCATCTTCTCTTTAGGAAATGTTGACTCCCATACAGCACATCGTGCTTAGGTGTTGGTGCCTTTAGCTGGTATCCTTTTCACTTCTTTCCTCTTACAAAGATCACTTTGCTTGGCCTGTTTCTATTTCTCTGGCCTTTTTTTTTTTTTTTTTTTAAATTAGGTGGTATCATTGTAGCAAATAGTAACTTTGATGCGAATAATTTATATGCTTGCTGACCTGCCATAGCATGTTTTTGCTTGTGTAGAAAACACTGCAAATAGTGGACAAATCTTTAGTGATAGAAGAATGAGAGGAAGTCAGGAGATACTTGTTTGCTGTGGATTCCAGCTGTCTTCCTATAGGCTCTGTAGTTGGCTTTAAGTGTAACTCCCAGCTGACTAGTCCCAGTAACAATCTTCTTGACTGCTAAGCATGATTTCCAGAGTAGAAAGATTTGGTAAGTTTGGATGGAGTTTTTTTCCCTCTGAATACAACTACCTCTTCCCATGTGTTAATAGCAAAATGTGAATGACACAAAAGGAATAAAAAGCTGTAAGTTTTCTGTGAGTGCAAATTTTAGACTGAAGTGGTTCAATTTAATTGAGGATGGGTGTGATCCCTTTTAAATCTCCAAGACTTTGTAAGCTTTTCTCTAGGTACAAATATCCCTCTGCCTCTCTAAAAATTGTACCTGCTTGTAGTCATCAGTCTAGTTACTTCATGACCGGAGTAGAATGCTGAAATACATGGAGAGTACATTTTAGTCTAAATTATCAACACATGACGTATATACAGGAGATTTTTTTTAAAAAAACATTCAAACCATTAAAAAATAGATCAGTTTTACTTTGCACTCCCTGAAGTGTAATTGAAATGTGAAGGTAATCTTGAATTCTTTAAGTGTGATTTCTTTGAAAAGATTTTTTCTGCTCTTGTTTGTGATGGCTACTGTTCTTTGGGCAAGAGGATTCTGCTCTTAGCTGTCAAATTCATGGTGTTCAGATGATTAAATTTGGCTTATGATCTGAGGCAAGTATGGAACTGCTTTTTCTCCACTTAGTCACAGAAACAGTGGGGTAATTTAGGCTTACCTTATTGAAGTCAATTGTTTGTATCTCTTTAGTTAACACTGCTTACATGAACTGTAAGATTACTACAATGAAATTTTATTCTTTTTAAAAAAAATCACTGTTTACCAATAAATGTCTCTTAAAAAACTCACAATTTAATAAGTGCAAACTCAATTTTTTTCCTGTAGGATCTAATCAATACAATGCTCTGAATGTACCATTACACAACAGAAGATACCAGGTAAGAGCTTTTTGTGGTTTCATATGCAGCTTTCTACACAGATACTGAAATAAAACTAGTCATTTTAGTGACCTGAAACAGCAGAAGATAGCCTACCTTGCTGCTCTAATGGTATTCTAGGGGCATTTCTGTCCACAGAGCCTCTGCCCTTTTGCAAAGGTAGTGTATATTGTTCTTATGTCAAGGAGTCAAGTTGTCTGCTTACCTCACCAGAGCTAATCTATTGACTTCTGGCTGATGATCACTGTAGGTATTAACTCAGATAGCCCTTTCTAAAAAGAACAGCAAAAAGGTTTAATACTTGTGTCTTACTAAAGTTATATGAAATATTCCTTTACTCTGTCAACCTGCAGTAAGCTACGACTTGAACATTTAATTTTTAAAGTTGATTAAAACGACGTTAGTTTAGAGGTCTTTTATTGAGAAAAAAAATAGGTTTGGTATCTTAAATTCCTTTTCCTTCAAACTAAGCTTCCTCAGTCACATCACTTGAGCTGCAAAGAACGCTTGCATTTGTAAACTACACTTTGGTGTGTACACTAGAATACCATATTAGTTAACATTACTTGTCACTAGTCATAATCCTTCTGAGGAATAAATCATGTCTCTTTGAAACCTCTGCGTGGTTCATTTACATTTTATGGCATATGTCTTGCCAAAACACCACTTACTTGCAGCAAAATAATCCTTATAAGTTTAAACTTTTTTTTTTAAATGAACAGTTTCTGTGCACTACTGTAATTTCATGAGTTTCCTTGGGAATGTTATTTACTCAGTATTCAAAAGTGAGCATTAGTTTTCTGTGAATAGCTAAATATATTAAGGGTTTTTACAGTAGCAAATGAGATACCTGGATGCAGTCAAAATTTTCCTGTGTTGCTTCTACTGAGGATAGGCTCCGCATCACTGTCGTTTTTATCTTTGCTTCTTTGAGATGTCTTGAACCTTCAAGTTAGTGTAGTCAGATGCCACTGCAGAAGGATTTCCAATAGTTGATTTCTCCATTCTTCAGAAGTGCCTATAAAGAGATGTTGTTCCTAACACATCTGCTGTGAGAACAGGTGTCCTGCTGTTCAGTTTTGTGATGAAAGTAGCCTTAAGTTTCAGGTCACTGCTGCTGAGTTCCAAGAAAAATCTGAATAACTGCATGGAGAGTTTCTCCCTTTACTGTGTTCTGCTAGCACTGTGTCAGGCAGCCTCATGCTTCAAGATCTGCGGTCTTGAAAATGTTTCAAGGCAGATATTTTATGACTGGCTTTGCCAGTGGAGGCAAAATGCTGGTGTATTAGCACAGGCTGCTGTGTAAAGGAGAGCAAAACAGTAGTAAGTGTCTGTTTTCATTCTTTGCATACCTAATTAACATACACAAACTGAGTTTAATGACTACATTAATTGCTTGCCACCATTCCAGATCCATAATGAAGATTGACTTAACAGTTCATTGAAGCATTAGGAATAGATCTCTGAAGGATAAGTTATTCTTGGCTGAAATGTCAGTCTAACCTTATTATCTCCTCCATAACGTACAACAGAGTGTGGTTTTCTTCTCTCTTGACTATATCCCATTTTGGATTAATTTCTGGGATATCTTCCTACTGTACTAAAGCCACAGAACCACCTTATTAATGAGCAGCAGCTCAGTTCTGTTCAGGTGGGAGAATAAGATTTGAGTGTTACTGGTTAGAGGAGCAGAGACATTAAATTATGGGAGAAAGCCTCACTGGTTTTTACTGAATAGAGTTAGGTTTCCTTGCAACCAGGTGTTGAGCTGTTGTCAGCAATTAATCTATTGGTCTTCAGAAATTTCAGAAATACTTTCTGTAATTGTATTGACCTCTGAGTGTTCTTGTGGCCTGTGGTTTGAAAAATGAGTAGAGGCAAAATATCACCCGCTGTGTGACATTAAAACATACTTTGTCATAATAGAACAATGTGCCCTTCTATTTGGCATTCGAGTTTATGAATAAATTTTAAAAATCAAGTTAATTCCTGCAATGTATTTTAGGCTGAAATAGTAACAGGAAAGAAATCATTGATAACAATTTTTTGTATCCAAACATAGATTTTTTTTTTCACATTTAAATAACTACATGCCAAACACAATAATTTTTAACTGTCTTTACAGCTGAAGTTGCGAGACCTTGCTGGCAAGGCACTGGCTTTTGTTCAAGAACTTGTAACAGCTCTCTTGAACTTCCACACATACACTGAGCAGAAGGTACAGATCTTTCCCATTGATTCTGCAACAGACACGATATCACCGTTAAATCAGAAGGTAAAGCTTACAAATTTCAGCTACAAGTATATTCCATTATGTAGACTTTCATGAGTGATTAATCGTAGTCATGCAAACTCCTGCCACTTTACTGGTATGCTGAGTGTGTTCCTGAGACCCAGCCCCTCCTGCATGAGAAGTCTTTTCTGTTGGGTGAATTCTCTGAATGTGGGCAGAGGCGTAGCTGCAGAGAATTCCATTTCCTTTGTTCCTCTGCTAGAAGAGCAATATGATAATCAAGTCAAAGCTGTGCTTTTTAATTGCTAAATTGAAGTGTTAAAAGTTCAGCTGACTTGTTTTGAAAGAGTAATACATAAATACTGCACTGCTAAATAGCTTGTTTTAATGAATGCACTGGGGCATGGGAGATGTTGAGACAGAATCTGCTTTTGTACTTAAAGTGTTTAACTGTAATGTTAAATAAACTGGATGGGAGGTAGGCTTATGAAAGGATAGAACCTGGACTCTGTTCCCTTATTAAAAGAACAACTTTACAGTTTTTGATTTTGGGCAACTTGTGCAAAGACCTTTCCTCTAAGTGTTCTGAAGCTTCAAGTCTGTAAAGCATGTTGAAATTAATATGAGAAATCTGACCCATCTCTTGGCACAACTTCATGTGAAGGCTTTCTGAGAGTCATTCAGAGCTATTAAGCTGCATATTTTGACTTTGTATGCCATGAAGAATGGAAAAGAACTTTGTGCACGAGGATTTGTGTAGGGATACATATATGTATGCTTTGGAATAAAATTGGCAGTAACAGAGTTGACTTCATAGTGTAAGTGGATTTATGTGCATTTAAGTTGCCGGATGACAGTATTTTGTGTCTCAGACTAATTTCAGTTTAGTAGTTGGTAGGGCTCAGACTTGAGCTACTGAGGTGGATGTGGTTTGCATTGATCAAGTGGCTGCAATGCATGTAGTGACAAGGTTAACTATCACAAAACCTTCTTGTTCTTGGGAAAACCTCCTTTAATCTCTTTGCAGGTAACAAATCTGCTTGTGAAGGTGTTTATCACTAGAGAAACCCTATTATATTTGCCTTCTCAATTGTTTCAACTATGTCAGTCAAGAATACACTTTTACAGAGATTCAGCATAGATATTAGCACTCAAAATGGCATGTCCTTTCTGGGAAAACTATGTGGCTTTGTCATCTTCCAAATTCTTTGGTGCAGGAACTGTGTGTCTCTGTATATGTAGCCCAGTGTGGTGACTGGATTCTACAGACACTATTGCAGTTTACACTAAGGGAATAAAATCAGGTTTCTTAGACATCATTTCTTATGGATTTTTTTCCCCCTAACATCCTAGTTAACATTCCTTTATTGCTTTTCAGCACAGCTGAAATATACAACTTAATCAGAACTGTAATTTGATTCTTCTTTTCTGATAATTGACTCTAATTCAGTAGTTCAGGCTTTGTTTTCATAATTATGTCTCTTGTAGTCTGCTCCATTGTGTATTCATGACCTAATTCCCTCAGTGCATGCTACTTCTCAGGGCTTTTGCTGTGACTTTCCAGCAGTGAAGAATCTTCTATCACTCACTGAAGCTGTAGTTGCTCCTATATTTTTGATTGATTTACCTATTTGCTTGGCAAATGTTCTCAGTGTGATTTTTAGCTCCTCCACTGAGTGGGTCAAAACCTTCCCTTAATGGCAGAGAAAATGAGGTGAGTGTCAGGTAGCGGCTTAGCAGATTTGCACTGATTTATTTTTCCCCAACTCCAGGTCTTGTCTGGTGCTTTCGAGCTATTTTCCCCACCAAACACTCAAAATAGATGTGGACAATTCCCTTCCAGGTTTAAGTATTCCTTTTCTCTTTAAGTATTGTATTGCTGGGTTCTGCTGGGTTTTCAGCATCATGCCAGATAAGTCCTCTCTCTTGCAGCACAAGGCAGGAGCATTCTGCATGTGTTATTTCTTTCTCCTTAGATTTTGGAATTTCCCCTAATTCCATCCAGATTTGTGCATGCATGAATGAGAGCTTGGCATCTCACTCTTCTTGTTAACACTGTTATTGCACTGTAATAATACAAGAAATAATTAAAGTCTCTTGTACCTTATTTGCCTGGGATCTTTAGCTGCTATTTTGGTTTAAATAATCAGAGGTGAAGGTGTCTTTCTGTGGAGTTCAATAAAAACCAAGATTGCTTTTCGCTATCTATATCAATCAGTAGAAGAAGATTTTTGTGATACTGAGGTATGAAAATGGAAAGCTGATGGTGCTGTTATGTTTTGATTGTGTTTGAGTACACACCTTTGTTCTCAGGTATGCTTCCTTGAGGGCAAAATTAGCCATAGAATTTACTTAAGCAGTTTGCAGGAAAGTCAGGCAGTTCCATGAGGCTGAAGTTTCATTCTTGCCCAGACCTGTGATAGTGTTTGGAAGTAAGAATTCTCCTTTGATTAGTTAGTGCTCCATCCTTTGCATTGGCATAAGCATGCTTTGAGTCATGTTGAAAACTGGACTGGACACAGATAAAAACACATCTCTTACTCTCAGTTTTAACTTGGTTTAGTTCTTCAGTACTTTACACAGGGCTGAGAGGCAAAGAACTGCTGGGAGGAAGGTGGGATAGTTTATTCAGGTGGCTTAATGGTGCATGGATCTAGCCTTAATTTGATGGAGTTGAGAATGGAATGCAAGAATGTTTAAACTTAAAAATCAAGGGCTTGGTGTGCTGTGCATGGCACTTAAAATGGGATAGGGTGCAGTGGCAAAGGCCTAGATATGGTTTTGCCTGGACTTCCACTAGTTCTCACTGTCCCTCAAGGTGTGTTTGTGTGTGCTGTAGGAGTGGTTGCTGTACCTCACTTGATATCTTATTAATGACATCTTGGACATCGTTTGAGATGACAGGTGGTTTGCTGAAATGGACCGTTCAGTTGTTAACTTGAAAGATCTTACAAGAGCTGTCGTCAAGCACCATTTTAAAATCTCTGTCCTCAGTTCTCACAGTATCTCCATGAAAACGCTTCATACGTTCGCCCTCTGGAGGAAGGAATGCTACACTTGTTCGAGAGCATCACAGAGGATACTGTGACAGTCCTGGTAAAGATTTCTTACCTTAAATGTCAAAAAAGATTTTTACGGAGCAAAACCACTTATGTGTTGTTTTAACTTTCAGGAAACAACAGTGAAATTGAAGGCCTTCTCAGAACACTTGGCTTCCTACTTATGTTTTTTAAGAAAGATTCTTCCTTATCAGTTAAAAAGGTACTTTTGATTTGATAGATCAAATTTAAAGGTGCAGTAAGTGTCAGGCATGTGGCATTGTCAGCACCAACAATTCAAATACTAGGTCAACCCTTAAAACGTACTTTGGCTTAAAAGGCAGAGCTCTTTTTTTTTTTCATGCTGGTTTCTGAGCCTTGAAGTTAGGCATGTTTCTTTTAAGGCATTGGAGTTAAACCCATGTATTTTATTCAATAGTGTTTCTCAGTGTTATTCGATAGCATTGATACTATTCAGGTATGATATACTGAAACTGTTAATGCTTTGAGCCTATCTGAGAATTATTTGCCATTCAGTAAATATAGTAAAACTTGACCAGATGCACATCCCTTCTGCTGTGAAAATAGTTGTTCCCAAGTTGGTCGAGGCAATTATAGGTGTAAAGAACTGCTTAACTTGGACTAAGGAATAAGAAAGATCTTGATTTATGCCTCCTTTATACCTGTTCTGATACTCATAAGGAAGCAAAGGATAAAATAATTTATGTAGTGGAGGAAAAGGTCTTGATGCAATCAATTCCTTGCCCCAAGCGTAAACCATTCCTGGCTTCTGACCAAAATGCCTGAGAGTGGAGATGCACACAGTAGTTTTCATGTACTGCTAAGTCACTCTGCTATGTTAACCTTTCTAAAATAAATTTCTAGTCTCTTGTTGCTTTGGACTGGGGATGTAGAGAACACTTATCTACTCCAAAACTCATGAACTTGTGTTATAAGAAAATTGCTGATTTTTTTAAAAAATGTAATTCATATATTCCTAGTTTGGAAGAAGAGTGTGAGTCTTCTCTTTGCACAGCTGCTTTAAGAGCTAGAAATATGGAGCTACACAGAGACATGAAAAGGTTGACTGCAGTCTTTGAGAAGCTACATACATATGTCAGTCTTCTGGCCTTACCAAGTAAGTGTCAGTTTTGGCTTGGTTGGTTACACTGTGACTGGAAGATACTGGTCTTCTTTTTGGACCAGTGTTCAGGGGGTTTTTGTGTTTTGTTTTGGTTTGGTTTGGGGTTTTTTTAAGCCATGCACACACGCACATACCAAACGCCATTACTGTGATAGAAGAAAACCAGATGAATGCTGCTCGTTAGGTGCAGTCTAAACTGGATGAGAGAGTTCTGTGGTGTGCTCTGTCATGATGGACCCTCTTTTATCCAGGCTGAGAAAATGAGCGTGCTGTAGAGTGTTTAATCTCCACGCTCCTCCTTCTGGATAGACATGGGCATAGTGCAGGCATGGAAATTACTGAGCAGCCACAACTACCAGATTTTAGATAGTCATAGTTAACTGTAGAGGAGAAGAAATGACTTTGGGTTTTTATAGTATGATTGACAGTGTGTTTTTTGTCATCCATGACTTATGAAATTGTTAATAAACATTTTATTACTAATCATCACTTTCAACCTCTCTTGTTCATAAGATTATTAAAACTGCCATGGTAATGACTCAATAAATCAGGTAAAAGCTTTGTGTGTATGTGTGTGGGGAAACTATCTCTGGATGCATCCTGGAACAAGATGATTATTGTAACCAGGAAATGGTTATTGTATAGCTTCAGGTTATTTCAGACTTCACTCTTTAGAAGGGCCCAGATCCCCTTTCCTGAAGATGTAAGTATTTCTGCATGTGTAAGTGGTCTTTGAGACCAAAACAGTTGATAGTTGTAAAACCTAAATAAAATTTAGGGAACTTGAAAGTCTCTTACCTGCCTGCTCTGGCAAAATTTGATATATATACATTTGATATTGAAGGGGAAATTTAAGTAAATGAATCTGTTGTGACTCGTACTCCACTCAAATGGTTCTAGTAGTTGGAAATTGAATTATTTTCAAAATTACCTCTTTTTATTCATGGTCAAATCTTAGTGTTGTGGTTTTCTTTTCCTCTTTATGTGATGCTCTTAGGTACAAACCCAGAAGGACTACTTAGAACAAATTACAACTTTGTGTTCACAAACATTGCTGCAAGTCTTCATGGATTTCATGACATTTTAAAAGGTGAGAGTACAGGAATGTTGTTATGTTTCAACATGCCACACATGTGCTCTCTTTGTAACAATGCTGAATGTATAGTATGTGATAAATGTGGTTTGTTTTGCCTTTACAAGCAAAGAAGGAAAATTAACTTGCTAACCACTTGCTTTGGACATTCATGCATGGTTTTCGTTACTCCATTCTGTTAGCTTTGTGTTTTGAAGTTGTAGGATTATTTAATTGTGGCTCACCAGATCTTCCTGAGCAGTATCACTTTACTTTCTGAACTTTATTGCTCTATTGAAACTGGCATTCAGATTGGAATGGTATTAAATGTGCATATTTTCCCCTGCATACATAGTGTTGACCTAGTACCTGCCTTCAAAGTGGAATTTTTCCTTACTGTTTTTAGGTTGGTTACTGTTTTTAACATGAATATATTACCAAAGCTTACAAGAAGTCTGGGTTCTTTTTGAAATCCAACTTCCTTCTGGAAAATGACTTACCTTCTTTTTATCAGAAGAACATGGATGTGTTATGTTTTCAGTGAAGTGAGGTTTGGTTAAAACTTTTAAAAAAACCTGATGTTTCTGTATGTCCTAGAATTTCTGTACCATGTAGCTGTTCTCAGGGAGAAAGTAATCCATAAAGATGAGTTGTTTTATTGCTGGATGGCTGTTTAAACATTAAGCTTTTATAATTTTAAGCAAAATTACTTTTTTTCAGTAATAGCATCAAAGCATGGTGCCATTCTGCAGAGTCCTTGTTTTAAAAAAAATTATAGTAAAGATTGCACCTCAAATAAAATGAGACCCTAAACCAAAGTTTTGTAGAATAGATAAGTTTATTGATAAATACTTTCTACTTAGTATGGTTGCTGCAATGTAAAATCAACCCAACTTACACTTTAAAGGAAATAAAATAGAAGTACTGAAGAAAACTGTCGTATAATTCTTTAGCTATTAACAGAAATCTGCTTAATATCTCACACTCCCATACTCCAGAACGCTTGATTTGTCAATTCTGTCTTCTTTCTCTATCCACACTAATTTCCAACTGCTTAAGCTTGCCTCAGATTGTAACTTGTGGTGTTAATGAGCTG
Organism: Acropternis orthonyx; assembly: GCA_035583155.1. NCBI lineage: Eukaryota > Metazoa > Chordata > Aves > Passeriformes > Rhinocryptidae > Acropternis > Acropternis orthonyx. The sequence continues at coordinate 12,679,110 of JAWWEU010000111.1, read as the reverse complement.
AGACTTCTCCATTCTGTAGCAATAGTACTTTATTGTAAAATAGGTGCCAAACGTTCACTTGGCAAACAATTTTTTGGTTTTGGTTTTTTTTTTTCAATTAGGCCAAGTTGAGAATGTTTGTTCTTAGATGATAAAGACTTGATTCTTTTTAAATTTTGTTGCTGTTGAAATCAATCAATATATCTAGGCTAAGATATTTTTGGGAATGACTTTCAAAAAGTTCTGTGTGTTGCTCCCTATGTTCCCCACCCTGGCTCTTCCTTGAAGGGAAGTTCTCTTAATTGTAGTAAATTCTCTTAGTAAACAGTAAATTCTGTTAATTTTACCTGAAAAAAATTTAGACTATTGGAAGTAACATTCTAAACTTCTGATAGTCTTTTAGCTTTGCCTGACAGAATTAAAATACTCTTCCCTTAGAAGTCATGTGAACTTAACACCTGGATATTGAATGTGACAAAAAATTCTGCCTTTGAGTGTCCTGCTGTAAATACATGGAAACGAAAAGTATACTTGTGAGATTAAACACTAGCTCAGTGTGAGCTTGGATCCCCTATATAGCTCTGGGTTTTGAGACACTGAGTACATTTAAATATACACCTTTGTTCTGCCTTGTGTAACAGCTGTAATGTTTGTTCTTTATGATCACAGACAGTTGTATAAGGCACTGTTCTAAGAACTAAGGGTATCCAAACTAAACTTTTATACAACTTAGAGAAGGGAGAAGCATTGGAAGCCTGAGGTCAAAAGCTGAATTTGAAAATGGTTGCTGAAATAAACCAGAATCATAATTTAACATAAATGTGTCTTTTTCCTTTTCCAGATATTTCCAAGCACTATAGTCAGAAAGCTACTTTAGAACAAGATGTTCCAACAGCCACACAGAAACTCGTAACTACAAATGACTGTATTTTATCCTCTGTTGCAGCTTTAACAAATGGAGCAGGCAAGGTAATCAATATTTTTGTTCCAATGTAATGCCTTAATTCATGCAGGTTTTTAAGAAAAAGAAGTAATCTTTAGTTGAATGATTCGGAAAATCTGGGTGTGCCTCTGATAATCTATAGTATCAGGTTTGTTCTTAAGTTATTTTCAGACTGCGAGTTAAAAGAACAACTGATGAGTGATAAAAGTAGGTACTGTAAGGAGGATGCTTTGTGTTAGTAAGATCCAGGTTATGTGGAAGAGCTTGTTTCAAATTCTTGATGCCAAGTCCAGTTTCACTGAATACTTGTCTTTTGAAAGAGTAATTGCTCTGATGAATCTTTCTGGTCAACTTAATTCAAGAAGTGGCTTCTCATGATGTGTCTAGATTGCCTCATTCTTCAGCAACAACTTGGATCACTTCACTACTTCGTTGAGCTATGGCCCTAAAGGAGGAACAGAGTTCATAAGCCCTCTCTCAGCTGAGTGTATGCTGCAGTACAAACAGAAGGCAGCTGCTTACATGAAGTCTTTGAAGAAGGTTTGTTCAGCTACCATGCTTGCGCAGGGAAAGCGCAGTTTTGTTGAGCTGGTTATGCCAAAGAGAATACAAACTAAGGATTTTCAGTACTTGGAATGGATTAGATTGTCTGAATGAGAATCTTTGGCTGAGGGAATGGAACTCTTAGAGCAATAATGCTGTTGAAAACTGGAGAGAATAGTTGCCCTCACAACTGAGGGTATGTGCCAATTCTGCCATTACCCATTTCCACTAATTATTTCTGTGCCAAGACTCAGGGAGAAGAGGGTAGCTGCTTATTTAATTTTCCTCCCTATTTACCAGGAATATGAAGTGAATGATATCGTATTCTTACACTTGCATTCACTGGAACACAGTGGAGGGCAATGGGAAAAAAAGGCAGCTGAAAAGGAAGTACACTGGAAAAAGTATGCTGAACCAAAGAATTGAATGTGGGCAGATCTCCCTGTTGTCTCCATTAAAATTAACAATTAAGTGATGATGTGATTAACAGTTGTTACTAAATCACTTTACTGCAATGTCTGGAAAGTGGACCTTAAGCTGTATTTGATGATTAATTAACACTTGGAGTTTTCTGAGCAGTTTAAACAACTGCACCTTTTGGGGCAGTATTTCTTGTGAGCTCAAACCATTTTTTCCTACTCGCTGGTAAGCACTTGGAACATAGTTTTGCTTCCCTTTACTATAAAGTAAGGAGGGCAGTAAGAAAATATAGGTAGACTACTTATTCTGATTTATTGTGTAACATTTTGTGAGGTTTCTTTTATTCTTCTGCAGCCTTGTGCAGATTCAGTGCCTTATGAAGAGGCTTTAGCCAATCGCAGAGTTCTCCTGAGTTCTACAGAAAGCAGAGAAGGTCTTGCACAACAGGTATTCTGGTATACATTTTACTAACATATGATCATGTATTTTGTAAAAGTAAAGTAATATGAAATAGCCTCCACATATTTGTCTGTGGTCATTTTTAGGTATGTATGCATATACTGAAGCTTAAAATGAGACTGTAGATGTCTTGTAGAGTTTTGAAAGTAAAATTTATCCCTGTCAGGCTGGATTATCTCCTGTACCTGCAGAATCTACATAAAGGATAGGATTATGCCATTGATATCTTTATTTGCAAGTACAGGAAGCCAAGCAATCTTTAATCATTCAAATAAATACAAAATAAAGACAAGAATAAGGCATACTGAAGGATTAATTTTTAATGTTATGCACTGTTTTGAGGCCTTTTTTGGACTATGTAGGATTTATTAGCACTGGCAAAGAACAATGATTTTTTCTTTTCCGTTAGAGTAATAGAATACAGTTTTTGTCTTCCACTGTGCATATATATATTTTTTTTTTCTGGAAGGTGAAGCAGGGGGAGGATACATGGTATTTAAAAAGGCCTGCACAGTTTTCCTGTCTCCTTATACGAATGAGACTGATTAATACTGACACTTCTTTATTAGCTCAAGTACTCAGACTGCTCAACTCATCCTCAATGAACTTTTACAAAAGAAAACACTTTGGAGTGTGTGTGTTTTCGTTTTGGTTTTTGTGTTTGTGGGTTTTTGTTTTGTTAGGTTTGGGTTTTTTTTGGTTTTGTGGGGAGTTTTTTGTTTTGTTTATTTGTTTTTTTGTAGTGTCAAATATTGAAAGTGTGCTAGTAGGGGTGAAATGAATTTCAGCAAAAATGTGTGATCAGATGTATTCTGTTCCATAGTTGTTTTCTTATCTGGACAAAGTGGGTGAGGTGTGTGAGTGGCACACACCTGGACAAAGTGGCTGAGTGTGTGAGGTGGCACAGCTGGGAGGGGAGAGTTTGTCTTTCTAGCATAGAAAAGGATAGTGCTGATGCCAGTTACACATCTTTCAAGTTTTTATAAAATTCTTCCCTGCTTTGATTTTTTTCACCTAATACAATGCTGCTGTAACTTACAAGCTGTAACTTTGTGATGCAAGTTTCAAATTAATTAAAAAACACGGTTATTTTTGACAGTGGATTGCAGTTACTTGTCCAGCTTGAAACAGTAGTTGTTTACCTGCTGCACTATGTGTTAGCTCACTTACGTAATGGTTTACAATAATACTGTCCTCAAACATTTCCTGTGTGTGGCTTTTTTTCCCTTGGGTTCAATTACCTGGACTGTAAACTTCCCCTCCTAAAGGTCCAGCAGAGTTTGGAGAAAATTGCAAAACTTGAACAAGAAAAAGAACACTGGATGTTGGAGGCCCAGCTAGCTAAAATAAAACTAGAGAAAGAAAACCAAAAACTGAAGAACTCTCTTAGTGGACATTTAACTGAAACTATACAGGAGCATTCCATTTTGCCAAATGTAACAGAACAAAAGAAGGAAACCACAGAAAAGAGTCTGAGGGAACCCATTAAGAGTACTAGTCTGGTAAGTGACCTTTTTACTTCAATAGAGAAAAATCCACTTTCTGTAGGAGTAGTGCTGTTTGATCAGTGGAACACAAATAATGAAAGTCTTTTGACTGTGTTGAAAGCATTCACGCTTGGGGTCCTCGTATTTGCAAAGCTGCTTGTGAATACTTTCTGCATTTTGAGATTTTGTTCACTGTCTTAAGTGTCTTGGAGATATTTTTGTAGCTCTGTACTTGTGTGAGTGAGGGGGAAATACTAGGAGCTTAACCTCTAGGTTTTTCTGACTCAGTAGTTAGGAAGCTGTTTTGGTTTGACTCTTGGCAAAATGCCAACCAACTCCCAATGGGACAGAGTTTCAGTTAAAAGAAGTGAGGAAAA
>JAWWEU010000111.1:12659420-12674802 GCA_035583155.1 Acropternis orthonyx | reverse complement strand
GAGCTGATGTCAGATGGGATGAAATACCTCACTGGTCACTTAAGTCAGCTGATACTTGTCCCTAACCACATGACCCAGAGAACTGGGGCCTAAGCTAAAACTAAAACCTTAATCTGAGTTTTTTGGGGTTTATCAAACCCATCACAGAAGCCTTGGAATTGATGTATATCTTGGGTTGGCTCTGAGTTTCCAATACTTTTATTCATCTCTAGGCATGTTAAAACAAATGAAAGTAGGTAGTGTTTGTAAATGGGTTATAAGATTATACATCAGATTGTGTTCAGCAATTACTTTTGGATGTAGCATGGGTTCTGTCCTTTCTCTTCTGTGTTGGTAAGTGGCTTTTCCCTGTTTACTGTAATATTTAAAATGGTTTGGCTGTTCCCCTGAGTTAGTACTTCTGAAGTGGTATTAACAGGAATGTCATCTGTAAGAAATAATCAGTCTACTCAACTCAGCATTCAGTGGAATTCTTCCCCACCCCACCCCCCTCCCCCCCTTCCCTCTGTCCTGCTTTGGGATAAAAATAACCACTGGGTTGTTTTGAAGTCCTCAGTTTTGAAGTAAACTGTCACGTTAAAGTTTTTGATCCTCTATTTGAATCCTTGGAAGTTTGAGGAGAATTATTTTTTGCAGGCACAATGCTTAATGTAAGTCATGGGTCAACATATTGTGTAACTATTTCTCATAAGTCTCAATCTTTAGCCCTGTTGAGATTGGGGTAAAAAACCTGCTTTGATTCTCTATGAAAATATTCTTCAATGAAACTAGTTATTGGCATACACCCGTCCTGGAGAGTTTTGTCAAAGTGGAAAGGAAGGAATTTGGAACTCAATAAATCCAAGCTGGCTTTCCTTGCTCTTAAACATGACAAGTAGAGTTTTAATGTACTAACATACCTCTGAATTAGTTTCATATGATCAAGCAGTTGCATAATCATACAAGCCCAGATGCATATTGTTGCTTTTATTGCCTTTTTCCTCTGTGCATCATGAGGCAGAGGATATATTTGGAGAGTTGGTGTCAACTTTTAATTGTGTTCAAGGCATCCATATAATCACTCTTGTTTATGTTACAGGTGGAAGTACTTAAATTTGGTTTCAGTTGAACTGTTGCAAGATTTTTTTAAATTTAAAGTTCTTGTGTGACTGAAACCATAATGACTTGCAGCTATGGTGCCTGTTTTTGTACTTCTCATTAAGTGTATTTTCTTCCTTGTTCTAGATCGGAATGTTGACTATAACTACTGATAATGAAAAGGTAATCTGTTTTAAACATTATCAAAGTACATGTGCTAAATATTTCAATTCTAATGCTGTTAAATTTATTCCAGAGGTCTAATTACCAGGAATACTGTCACCTGTGTAGTCTCCTGAGTCACCTGTGTAGTGTCTATATACGATATGGTCAAATTTCTCAAATCCATGTTTCTTAATTTTCTTCTGTTAGTGAACTGCTTTTTATCCATTTAAGCATCCTGGAGCAGTGTGAGCTGCAATCCAGGTCTGTTCTGTGTAATTTGAGGAGAGCATAGGTCTGTTTGTGCTTCAGTAGTCGACACTGCTTTCCAAGCCTCAACTCTTAAGGAAGGGCTGAAGCTGCTAGAAAGTCCCTGACTGTAGTGGCTGGTGTGCAGGCTATCCCAAACTAGAGGTCATACTGAAACAAACTTTGAACCAGCTGCCCCTTCATTTAGCACTGCCATAATGTAACACTTGCCCCAGCAGGAACTTGGCACAGTCAGTGCATTCCCTTTTTTGGTGCTGAAGGAAGTGATGTGTCTTTCAGTTTACTCCTTTTCTTCTGAAGGTGTGATTAGAAGGGGTCAGGGAACCAGGGAGTAACTCATACAAGCTCTTAAAACCTTCAGCATAGTGCTGGACTTGAAGGTAATGAGAACTCATGTGAAAGCTGCTTCCACTCGCTTACTCTAACTTGAAGTTAACTAGTGACTTGTTTGGCTTTTTTATTTTTTATTTTCTTTTTTAAGTTCAAATGTCTAAGGAAACTTCTGAAACATGCAACATTAGAAATAGTTTTGACTCCTGTGAGCTTCTGAATTTTATTTATGTGAAGGAATTCTTCCTTGTTGGGAAAAGATAGTAAGTTTTTACGTAGGTGAAAGCAGTCCACTTCTGCAGGGGATTCTCATCTTCATCAGACACTTGATATGTTAAATTAAGCTGAATTCCTACCTGTTTAGCCAGCTCTTTATCCTTTAAGGAAGTCTGACATTAAGAGTCACCATCAGAGTGACAAATTGCAGTGTGATCTGCTGTTATTTGTCTGTGGTGTTTGAGGAATATTTGTAGGTAGAGTAGCCAGGCCTCAGAAGGGAAGAAGAGAAGTCTGTATAGAGGCAATGTTGTGATGCAGGTATTCAATCTACTAACATAAATACTGTCTGCTTAAATTTTTATTTTGCCAGTCATCAGATGTTGAGTCTCGTGAAGACCTGATAAAAACCCACTATATGGCAAGGATAGCAGAGCTTACCTCTCATCTGCAGCTTGCTGACAGCAAATCAGTGCACTTTCATGCTGAGGTGAGCATGCAGCCAGTGGCTATGCTGAAAACAGTAAATCTCTCCTTCAGCTTTTCACAGTGAGTTTAAATATACAGAGCATAATGTTTTATAAAAATCTGTTCCTGGAGTGTTTTTTTTTTTTTAACTGTGGTCTAGTATGTATCAAAATGGATACTGTAGGACTTTTTTAAAAATAAATTCTTTGGTAGCCTTGTCTTGGATGTATTAAGAAGTATAATATGTATTATGTATGGATTTGTTCATGTAAGCTGAAGTAGCTGGCTTTAGTCACGTAGATAGTTTGGACTTAATTTTAAAGTGATGCTGATGTCATTCAAAAATACATGAATGTATTAGGAAGTGATGCAGACATCTCTCTTCAGAGAAAATTAGTTCTTAGGCATAAGTTACACTTCAAGAATTAACAAAATTATTCTTTGTATCTACGGTTTCCAGTTTTCATTTCAAATTGTGAGGTAGCTTTTCTTGAAAGGAGTGGCCATTTTGATTTGTGTAATTAACTGCTGTGAAATGTACCAAAACTCCAGGTTAACAGAGTAAATCATTTTAAATATTTTTTTAATGGTAGATGACACAGTATGGAGGAAACATCTTTTTCTCTGATATTTAAGCAATGTATGAAGTGAGTTGTTTGTGTTGCTTTTTACTTAAGAAAAATTTCCTAGCAGTTATGTGAAAAATATGATATTTAGAGAAATGGCAATATGGTAATTCTGTAAAATGAAACATTTAATGTTAACTGTTATGTTACCTTTGCATTTAAAAATGGGCACAAGCCTTGATTAAATTTCTTGAAATCTGAGTGTTACAGAAAGATGGAAAAATGGAAGTAGTCACTTAAAGATGCCACAACTAACTTTCCTCCCTTGTACCCTCCCTGTCCTGTTCCTCTGGATAGTGTCGAGCACTTGCCAAAAGACTGTCCTTAGCAGAGAAGTCCAAGGAGTCGCTCACGGAAGAGTTGAAGCTAGCCAGTCAAAACATCAGTAGGTTACAGGCAAGTAAATTGTTATATAATAGATGCATTTTGTAATCATGTGTAAGGTGAAGTTGGAGGAGAGAAATTATAACCATCTAGCATGGCCATGCCACTCTAGGTCCTTAGTTATGGGATGTAAAATCTCTAATGGTATGTAGAGAAGAGCCCTAGGTAATACATTTTACATCCCAGGTATAATAAAGTTGAAGTGGAACATTCTTGCAAGGAAAAGGCTATAGTAGCCAAGCCTCTGTTTTAGCACATTTAATGTTAAAGATTCTCATGAAAACGAGGGGGTTTTAATGTCAAAAGGTGTGGTTGTGCGATTGCTTTCAGATGATACAAGGAATTCTTAATCCTTTCTTGCACCTGGGCCTGAAAGGTTTAAAAAATACGAGGTTGATTTTTCTTGTTTTTTTTTTTTTTGAGACAGATAGATAGATACCTTAATACTAAGCAACGATAATTTTAGGCTGATTTTTAGGAAGCTGTTGTTAATAATTGACTTTTATGCTAGATCTTGTGAATGTCCTTTCCATTTGTCCTTCTCCTCCACACAGCTGAGAAAGGAGCCAATATTAAGTATATATAAATACTCAGTTCCTAAATTCTTTCATATTTTCTTTATATTTAGTTGATATCTTTATTTCTCACCTGTCTGTCATGGTGAGTACTGAAATTGCTCCATACAGGCAGTGAACATAATGTTATAAACTTCGAACAGTTGTGTCCATGAACAATTCTTTTGAACACTCTTTTGATTTGTTCCTCTAAGAAATTGCACAATCAATATCCAACTCGGCATGGGATGTTAATCTCCAACTACATATTAAACTTCCTAAGGAAAGATAGGAGGCACATTGTATGCTTAGTAGTCTGCATAATATTGAGTCATAGACCTGTTCAGGTTGGAAGGGTCCTCTGAAGGCCATTTGGTCCCCTCCTTTGGTCACAGCAGATGGAGTTCAGATCAAGCTCTTCAGTGGGATATTTCCTGTACAGCCATGCTGGTCTTCTGCCACAGTCATTCTACTTTTTAAGCATTGGACTGTTCCTTGCTCTGAGCTTCATCATTAGCTTTCCTGGGCCCCTGTAACTTCCAGGGCAGTTTTACCTGGGAACTTACCAAGCAGACATTGAAAAAAAGCCAAAACCTACTCTTCTTAAATCTAGGGTTGCTGTAATTCTGCTATTCATCTTGCTTGCTTCCCTCAGGATCTTAAATTCCACTAATTCATGGTTGCTGCAGCCAAGGCTACCATTGGCTTTCACATCCCTGACCAGCTTTTCCTTATTTGTGAGTAACAGGTCCAGCAGAGAGCATCCCTTAGTGTTATTGATCACTGGTATCAAGAAATTCTTTGCCACACTCAAGGCAACTCCTGAGTTGCTTGTGTTCCACCTTGCTGCCCTTCAAGGAGATGTCAGAGTAGTTAAAATCCCGAATGAGGATCAGGGTCTGTGGATGAGAGGTTTTTATCTGCTCATAGCAGATGCCTGCCATATCACCCTGGTGTTCTCAGGTGATCCCCTACTTAAGAGATCTTAATTGTTTTCAAGACACTCCTTCACATAAAGCATGATTGCTTCCCTTCCATCCTGTCCTTCCTAAAGTGTGTGTATCCCTTCGCTGCTGTGTTCTAGTCATGCACACTATCCCCTCATGTCTCTCTAATCCAAGGGAGATCATAGCTCTGTAACTGCATGTGGAGTGTTGATTCCTTGTGCTCTGTATGCCACGTGTGTTTATGTACAGGCAGTGCCTTAACTCTATAAATGTTACTTGTTTCCTGGCTGGAGGCAGTGTTGGAAAACTTGGCTGTTACTCTTTCATGTAAGCCATAAAAAGTAGGGGGAAAGAATCTAAAGGAAACAGCACAAAAATAAGGGGAAGAAACCATGCATGAAACTTCAGGTAAAAGAAAAATAGCTATTGACTTTCTTTCATAAAGCAATTTTCTTTTTAGCTGAGTTGCACACATTCAGCATCACAAGTGTCGCTTGCCAAGTGGAGGTAGAAGTTGCCTGCTTTGCCAGTTGTCACAAATATTGAGCAGAGGCTTCTGGTTATTTTATTTTTCCCTTAGGATGAATTGATGACCACAAAGAGAAGTTACGAGGATCAGTTAAGTATGATGAGTGACCATCTCTGCAGTATGAACGAAACCTTAACTAAACAAAGGGAAGAAATTGATACTCTCAAGATGGCTAGTAAGGTAAGTTGGCAGGTGCTGCCTGCAGTTTGGAGGTGTGTGGGTTACATCTGGTGTTCCTGCAGTACTGCCGTTAACTAACCAGTTCCCAAGCTATAGTTCTTACTCTCAGCCAACTGGAAAGGACACTCCAAACTTCCTCCTGCCTGTTTCGGTGAAGAAAAAAATTCTTGCAAAACATACATGTGGGAAAGAACAAACTCTTGGTGTCACTGCTTCACATTAGGGTTTCCAAGTGTACCCTCTGATGGCAGATCAGCACCTTTTTTTGTTTAAAGGTGGTGAAAATAGAACTATTCGAAAATCCAGTTAGGGATACCAGGTGGTTATGATTAACTCCTGTGTAGGAGTGTCTCTCCACTCTGTTGGTTGCAGCATACTCTGTTCTTGGCAGCTAGTCTCTTTCTCTGTTTTATTTCCATGTTCTAGCTTGTCTGTCTCCCATGTAGGATTGAAAAAGTTGCCACTTATATTCTTTTGTGAGTTTGAAGTGCGCACTTAAATCCTTTTCCAAGCAAGGAGTCTACCCACTTACCAGAAACAAGTTTCTGACTTACCATAATGATGAAAAATACAGAAGTCTGCTGTTTTAAGCAGTCAGTGATTTAAACCATGGTGTATCTTACTCTGGTGCTTCTAGGGTCAAACAGGTGTTGTGAAGGCCTTTCCCCTTCCCTCATCTGGCTGTGAAATGAATAAATTAGCATTATTCTCCTTAATCATGGAGCACATGGAAGCAGGTTTTACTGAAGGGTTAAAAAATTGAATAAATAAATCCATGTTTGGTTAAAGGTCCCATGATGGCAATTTTTGTTTTCCAGAGTAAACTCTTCCCCACTTTTATTGAAACATTTTTCTTCGGATATCTAAGTGTTTTAACTTGGCATTGTGTTCTTTAAAATTACTTTTTGGTGTGTAAGCTATGGTTTTTTTGGAAGAAAGCTCTTGGCTGAAGACTCACTGTAGCACTTTATGTTTTTATAAAACATTTTCTGGAATTTTTCACTTGCCATACTTTTAGGACTTGAAGTGGTTCTCTCTCTGTAATGAAGTACCTCAGAATCTCACAACAGAAGCCACACAGGTTTTGAAATGTTACCAAATGTATAAGGCGATTCATTTGAAATGAAAATGATGCCCTTAAAGCCTTTATTGCTTGGAGAGAGTTGCTGGTTACATTAAAAGCAAATGTTATCTTAAGGAAATAGGAAGATGCAGAATTGCCAGCAAGTAACTATTGCAGTAAAGTTTATTTTAAGCTATATGTTTTCTTTGGGGAATTATTGCAAGTCATATGTGAGTATGTTAGCTGTGGAACAATTTCTTTTCTAAACTAGGAATAATCTGTACAGACCAAATTAAAATAAAATTTGTTTTGGAAAAAGATTATAAGATGGGGGATTTATTTTTTTTTTTTTTTTTTTTTCATTTGAGATAATTATCCTATAAGGATGTATTTGAAATAGCACTCAAAGTTGAATTGTGATTTGATTTGCCCTCACTGCCCTTACAATATTGATATTAATACAATTGAGTGTCTTGGGATGTACCTCAAATGTCTCTTTCACAGGTTTTTGTTGAAGTACCTTACTTCATTTGAAATATCTGGTATTTGCCTCTGTTATGCTTAAAAAAGTAGTGAGGTGTTCAGGGCAAGCAGCTACAAGCTGCCAGTGTTAAAAGTCTGTGGACTGTTTATTTTCAGTTTGACTGTACTTTGTTTGCTGTAGGCATAAATTATGAGATGTCAGGTTTGTATGTTACCTCTCTAAATTTTCTCATCTGAATTACATGTTCTGTTCACTTGTTTCTTGTTGCAGGGAAATTCTAAGAAGAACAAAAGTCGATAGTTTACAGCTGAGTCTTTGGAAGCTGCTGCTGCACAGGATGCAGATAGTGACCGTTCATTATCCAGTTCCTGTTTGTTCCAGGAAGCAGAGGGTGGTATTTGGCCTAGTAAAAACTGAATTGGTGCTGTAAACGGCTTTAAAATACTTAGAACTTGTAACAGATTAAACAGAACTTAATGCTGGCTCTAAACCAGGAAATACACGCTCTGTGGATAATTTATATAGTCATTACCTTCAGTTTTTACTGTGCACTTTTTAAAACCAGGTTTTGATTTCATGTAATAACTTCAGATTTTGTATATTTTCAACTATGTTTATGTATTAACAAATTTGGATCCGTGCAGTAGTTGTCTACTGTTGAGTTTGATTGTCAACATATGTACATTCCATTACCTGTTAATAATAGTTTAAAAATGAGTTTTGAGACTTTTTTTGGCCATGCAAGCTGTGCAGTTACTGTAAATGTATTACTCCTATTCTCAGCCCTTTTGAATTAATTGGAATTGTGGCTTGAAAGGATTTTTACGAATTCACACAAGTAAGTGGGATTATGGTTTTAGACTGCAACAGTGGAAGCTTTTCTTGCTTGCATTGGGCACTTTGGATTTTGAAGAGCACAAATAGCTGAATTGGGACACTTCTATGAAATCGCTTTAAGCCCTTACAATAACATTTTGTTTACATGTCTATGTATATATATTGGTTGGAACAGCTCTTTAAAGCTAGAGGAAACTGTGACTTGTCATTTGCCCCAAAAGAGTGAAACAGTGTGTGTAGAATAGATCAGCTTACTGTGCTCTCTTACAGTAAAGAAGAATATGACATATATAAAAGATGTAAACACTGAATTTGCAAAAGGTATTTATGGAACTAAGTCCTGATGGATTCACTGAGAGGATGCACATGGCTTTTCTTGTGTTTTCAGAAGTTTGTGAATTTTAGGCCTCTCCTAAGATTTTTTTTTTTTTTAAATGAAGTTTAACACCATGAGTTTTCACAGCATTGGTTTGTTGGTTGTTTTGGGGTTTTTTGTTTTTTTTTTTAATCAGATGCTGTGCTGCTCCACACTTTACACTGATCTTCTGTTCCATAATTTGCATTATGGCACTTACTTGTCCCATAAAGGTTTACTCTGATATCAAAAGTGTTGATATGTATTATCAGTATGTAATAATAAAATTAACTACATGAAACCAGCCTGACTTTTTTATTAATTTTGGCTGTGTCCAGGTTGCACAGTGTGATATTGTGGTGGGGTGTTAACAGCTCTTGCTGGTGAGGTGAGCTGAAGTATTACATCAGTCTAGTTACTCTTAGTAGTGCTTCTCTTTGAGTCAGGCTGTGTTTGTTCCTAAACCTGCTGTGTGCAAAGGACACCGAGCCCAGGTTAGCACTTCTCACCTGCCTGGTCTGCTTGATCACCACTGTGGAACCATTCTGGTAGTTTTTCCTTTTAGAAATGCAAAACAGATGTGGTTATGAAAAGGGAGAGGAGATGGGGAGAGCCTGCGTGGTTCCTTACTGGCATGATGTTGAATTGAAAACTAACGAAGGTTGGGAAGTGTTTTACTTTCTCTCTGACAATTTTATGGAAGCAGATACAGCTTCAGCTGTTTAGGGTTGGAAACTGATTTCTTTCTTCCAATTCTTTTGAAGCCTGCCTTGAGGACTTTTATCGTGCAGGGAAGGTACTAATTCAGTTATTTTAATTCTCTGAATCAAATTACTGGACGTGTTACTGATACCACTTTGCATAAGTGGCTGCCTTCAGGAAGAGGTTTTGATTAGGCATTTTTGGCATGTTTAAGTAAAAATATGCTTTGAAGATAGCGTGTTTAGAGTTTGCATAAAATGTTATCTCAAACTGGTTTTACAACAGAGTATACCCCAACATTCAAACTGGAATTCATACAGAATGTATAGGCATTTAGGTGCAATTCCAGTGTACATTGGTTTATCAGCATTTGTTCTTTGCAGTATTATTTGGGAATGTATTTGTGTGTCCCCTTCACCAATCAGTAATAAGCATGCTCAGGGAGAGACAATTTTGATCACTCAAGCTGCCTTCAGTTTTTCAAGAAAATGTTTTCAAGGAAGTTCTAGACAACTGTAAATTATCAATACTCAAAAACAGAACCTGGGAAAAAAATTTAAACCAGTATTTTTGGTACTGCTGCAGTAATGCTGTAAAGGGGCATAGTATGTTACATTTAACTCAGTGGTATTAGAAACTGGATCTAGTGGAAATGTCCAACTAGCTTGGGCTTATCTGCTAACCAGGTGATTCCGGATCTGTTTCTGAATATCTCAGATGCTGTTAAATGTCTGAATTGCCACTGCACAAGGCTATGCTGTTAAAAAACTGAAGACTGACTTCAACATTGCAGTGAAGGATTCATGTTTGCAGCAACGTTTTCCATAAATAGGAGTCTGAACTATTTTATATATGAAATAGTATGTGCAGATTATCATGGAATGTACAAAATTTGGGCACAGATACGTTACTAATATTGGAATTAATCTTCAAAAATGTGCATTTTGAATACTTGACTTACTTGATCAATAAACTAAAGACAAACTGCTGTAAAGTGGAAAAAAATTTAGAACAATACAGTGTAAGGCAGGGTTAAAGAAAAACCCTAATGTGTTAACTTTTTTAATGGACAGTTCACTGTAACACACAAGTTATTAAAGCATTTTTAGATCATTCAATTCATGTCTCTGTAATGTTGGGCACCTCATGAATAATCTCTCGCACTCTTATAGGTCAGAGGTTTCCTTACCTGAAAGATTAAATTCTAAAAAAGAAGTCTTACTTAGGCTGACGATGTAAGCTGTGCCACAGTGTCATCTCATTGCTGTTTTAACAATGATGTGATTATTTAAAATTGCTACATAAGTATACCTCTGTGATTAAAAGGGCAATCATCTTAGGTGTTGGTTTGAAAATGGTGGTGTTTGTTATGTCTTTTGTTAGTTTCTTCAGATTCATTCTGAACCAGCTCAACGTTTCAGTCCTAGTGGTGCCAGGATCTTCATGATGGATGTGAGCTAGCAGCACTCCAAGCAGCATCAGTATCGAGACTCAAGCACTTGGGTTTTGCATATTTGTTGAAATTCTTCAGCTCTTTATGTGGATTGTTTTCCCTTTTTCACCGAGGCAGCTCCATTTCTAATTTGTACTTGTAATGCTCCTGCTCCACCTGCTCTGCCTTCCCTCACTGACAGATGAGTTGCGGTTTTGGTGGGAAGGTCTTTGGCCCAGCATGTTTCCTGGATGCTGCCTTTGGGCACAGCAGAGGCCCGTTGTGTTTAACAGGGCTCACTGCGACCCCAAAGAACAGCTTTGCTCAGACATACAAAGCATCAGTTGCAAACAGGAAAGGAAATAAACTTTATATCCACATATTGCCTAGACTGGAGAAGTTATTTACTGGCTTTGGTGAGCAATGTGAAGGTTGTGAGGTTTTGTAATAACATAAATCCACAGATATATTAAACTTTGGAGAACCATCTGGCCCTATAACCTGGGCAAACCTGTTATTTAATACAGTCTGTATGTAAGGTAATTTGAGAGCACTATCTTAGCAACAGAAGGGTCATAATAAAAGTAAAGCTTAGAGCAGTAAAAAATGGTAATTATTGCCAGAGGTCTGATTGCTTCCTCCCACAAAGGCTACGTATGCCCCTCGATTAAGAATGCTTGTTCTGTCTTATTCTGCATTTTCTGCCTCTGTACTACGTGCAGTATTGCTCAGCTGTGAATTAAAACCATGTTTGTTTGGAAGAAGCCATGTTTGCCTGAATTCCTGAATATTTCTTTTGATCAGAGAGTCAGAAACTTTCTTTGACTGTAATTGTGTCTGCAGAACTGCTGGCTTGGTTGCAGAGGGGGACAGAGAAGAGCTTTTGGGACCTTTGTAAACCAAGACCTGAGTGTGGCAGTGAACTAAACCACATGGAAACTTGCCCGGGGCAGTTTTCATTGTCTGCCTCTTCTCTGTGTGTAGGCAGCTTTAGACATGTCAATGCTAATTCAGAATCACTCAGCTTCTTTGCATGGCAAACTCCCATGCTAAGAGCTCTAAAAAATTGTAGTTAAAAACTTCTTATGTGAAACTGCAGAGATAACAGGAGAAATCATGATTTATCTATACTTGGTCTAAGTCTAATTCATCCTGTGAGTCCGAAGCTTTATAAGCTGCTGAGATCTTAACTAATGAAGAAGCCTTTGAAATTCAGGCCTGGGGTCAAAATTGTCTTTATGGTCTCCCATAAACAACACGGGTTGGTCTTGAGAAGACTTAAATCCACAATATTTAAGAGTCCAGGTAATTTCCAGTTACTTTGAGCACTATGGATTCTTTCATGAATTGCCTTGGAAGCTAGTCTGTGGTGGCATGTTGCTTCTTGCAGATTTTCTCTGTATAAAGTTCTTTGCTTCTGAAATGAGTATGAGAACACTCTAAATCTCCCCTTTGTGCTACAAAGAGTCTTCATCCTTGTCTGCCCTCCCACTAAAGCTTCAAGTTTCTTTTCTCTCAGACTTACAGGACTTCAGTTTGTCCAGAACCCTTTATTCAAGAAAGATTAATGAAGTTATGAGCTTGAAGAAGTCCGAACGGAGAGCTTCGGTTTCGTTAAGTGCAGCCTTTGGCATAAGGCACGGCTGTAAAATATTTCTGTTTAGTGACTTTCAAATTGAATATAGCATAAACAGGGCTGGACAGAAAATACACACTTGGGAGGGGAAAATCAACTTTACCAAAGGTTTCTTTTGAAGTCTGGAAAGTCTGGTTTATTTTTAGTCCAAACAAGTAGGCAAGAAATGTTCCTCTTGGATTATCGATCTAGCTCAGGAGGTCAAGAGCTTGGGAATCCAGCAAGCACTCAATTTCTCACAAAGGACAGTAGTATGCTAAATTTCTATAAGGAATTTATGTGTAGTAAATGTATGTTATTTAAATAGTGAATATACTAAACTTGTAAATTTTAAATAGAAATCCTATTAAGTGAAAGAGGACTTTATTAAATGGAAGAAGAATTGCCTGTTATAACCAAAACAGAAATGTAATTCTCAGTTAAGGTGTACTTTTGCAGAAATGTCTTGCTAAAATAAAAGGCAAACTAATAGAGCAAAGAGTTAAAATAAGTCTAGGAACAAGTGTTCTGTCTCCAGTTACATTTGTTTTTAGCCAGATATGATCTGACAGGTTTCACTTCTGACAAAATTGTCATAGATAGTACATTTTATAGAAAGGGTAATATATTGCAAATCATGTTAAGATCAACTTAACTATAGTTAGCAACGTAAACTGAATTTGTTAGCATTGTAAAATGTTGAATGAGTTTAATAACTGCCTGTAACAATATCAAATACTGTATGTGAAGTGCTCTTCAAATTGTATTTACAGTACAAATAATAGTTCTAATCCATTATGTTTAATGCTATTCATTAAAGTCAAATTATATTAAGGACTTCTAAATCTCAGTTTCAGGGTTTTTTTCACTGAGGCCTGAGTTTTATTGCATGTCATTATTTTGGAGGAAGAGAAAGTGATAGAATTTACTAAAGAAGAACAGTCTTGTCTTGAAAATGTATACACTTGTCTCAACAAGGGAAAAATCTGATCTGTTTTTTAGACATGCTGAGTTTATTAAGGAGATATGAGAAATTAATACCCTTCCCACTTGTAAACCATTAGAGATGGCTAATGTGGAAGCTAAACAGGGAAAAGCTTTTATTGATTGTTGTGCAGGAGTATGTGAGAGTCTGAAGGGCTCATTTTGGAGTATGTAGAAAATACTAGAAATAAATTAGAAAATATTTATCATTTCCTGGCATTTTTTGCAAAACAGGAGGTATTGATCCTCTGGTTCCCTCTGCTAAGAGATTGGGTGTGTCCTGGGAGGAGGCAGAAGACTGTGTTGTTTATGGGAGACCATAAATACAATTTTGACATCAAGCCTGAATTTCCAAGATGGAAGACTTAATGGGATAGAATTCCAGAGGAAAGAAGTTGGTTCTGACACTTCCAGGGCTATATGCTGGGATGGGGATGGCAGAGAGAGCTCTCTCACCCTGTGCTAGCGAGGGCTGCAGTGCTGTGGTCTGAGCCTGGAGGACTCAGGCTGGTGGTTCTCAAGAAAGACCTTTAAGGGGAGAAAAATATAAATACTACAGTTCACTGGCTTGCAAGTTACAGGTTAAATTATGGTGAAAAAATTCCAGGCTATAGCAGCTGGGGCTTTGAGCAACCTGGTCAAGTGGAAGGTGTCCCTGCCCATGTTGGGGTTGGATGATCTTTAAGGTCACTTCCAACCCAAACCAGGATTCTAAGAAAAGACCACTACCTGTCTGTAGGAAATATTCAAATCCTTTCTCTTATGTGATATTGAGATGGAAATATGAACAACAGCAAGATTCTGTTACAAACTGGTAGGAAGCCCCCAGGTGAAATTCTGTATTACCAAAGTAAAACTCATTTGGAGAATAATTTTAACAACCAGTATCTTACTTGGTTTGACATCATTGATACTCATGAACTGTCTAACTATGTTTGGCATTGGATTTTTTAAATTTAAGATAATAAAACCAGATGTTTTTAAACTATGGATGGCCAGTGTGTGTCCTAGTGCAATTTTTATAATGGCATTAAGCTTACAGAAGAATTTATTTGTAATGAAAACTGTATTGAACACTTCCACTGCAAATGCAGACAGAGCCTGAATTGTAATTCCCATGCATAGAGCAAAGAAGTAGTATTGCTTAATTTTCAGAGAAAACATAAGAAAACTTTTCAGAGAAGATAAATAGGACAAAAGCAAACAATTTACAGGAGGACATCCCTCCTTATTAAAATACAAGGTAAATTTCAAACACATTGAAAAGCAGTGGGTGGTGGATGATGCTTTACAAAGAATTTTGGATGGATTGCACAAGAAATGAGTTCACTGCTGTAAGTGAGCTATCACTGCTATTGATAGCTTTTCACATCGGCAGTTTGGGGTCTGCAGTGCCCGGCAGCTCTGCTCCATGTCCCTGGGAAAGAAAGCTCTAGACGGCTTTCTTCATCCTACCCGTTCTGTGTGTTCTGTCCCTTCAGGGGCAGTCTTTCTGCATGGTACCTTGTCACCTCTGGTGGGTGTAGCCGAGAGATGCACAGGGTGCCAGATAAGGACTTTGCTACTTAAGAGAATTCAACTACATTATCCTATTGGTTATTAAGGCATTTTCCAAGCCTTGCGCTGTATGTCTTTGGAGGAGCTCCTGTCCCCACCGCTGGTTCACCGCGGCGTCTCCAGGCTCTCAGCAGCCGGTGCTCCTTGCCGGGGGACGCTCCCCGGGGATGCGGCCGGGCGGGGCTTGTCCTGCGGCCGTCCCCCGCCCGGCGGTCCCGGTCCCGCTGCCGGTGCTGCCTCTGCCGGCGGCGGGCGGGCCGTGGCGGTGCTGGGGCTGCGGCCGGGACCGGGCCGGGCACGGAGCGGGGTAAGGAGCGGGCACGGGGCGAGCCGGGGAGCTCTGCGGCGCGGGGGTCGCTGCCGGGGCACGGGGGGGGGCTCCGTCCGAAGTGGAATTTTCCCGGTAGTTGCGGCGCAGCCCCGAAGTTCTGGCTTGAAACGAGCCGGTGGATGGAGGCTGCTTTGTTTTGGTTTAAGAACATGATACATGTAACAAAAATATTTGGCTCCTTTCTCTTTTTTTTCCCCCCTTATTTTTCTCTCTTCTCTTCTCTTCTCTTCTCTTCTCTTCTCTTCTCTTCTCTTCTCTTCTCTTCTCTTCTCTTCTCTT
>JAWWEU010000111.1:12619196-12659320 GCA_035583155.1 Acropternis orthonyx | reverse complement strand
TTCTCTTCTCTTCTCTTCTCTTCTCTTCTCTTCTCTTCTCTTCTCTTCTCTTCTCTTCTCTTCTCTTCTCTTCCTCTGCCTCTCCCCTTCCCCCTTTCCTTTTCCCCCTTTTCTTTCCCATTCTTTTTAAAGTTGAAGTGGTGAAAGGGGGACGGTTTTGCCTGGCTCTTTGTGTCACTGCGGAAATCGGTAGGGTTTGGATGCCGGGTATCCTTCTGGATCGCCTTCCCATGACTTTTGCCTTGCTAGGGAGGAGCCTGGGGCAACCGGGGAGTGTTTTTTATTTAATACTCGAAGTGAATAGAATTCCTGGAGCCTTTCTCATATTTCCTAGTGGTTCAGCTGATGATGTTAAACTGTGCACGTAGGCTCCTGGTGTTTGAAATCATTGCTGCAGAAATCTCTCCCGTAAATCCAGCCGGGGCAGAGGGCTTTGGGAAAACAACTGGAGCGGATGCAGAATTGATGTGCTGCGTGCGGCTGACATGATTAGACTCCACTTACCATAGGTACCCCTAGTGCAAACCCCAGAGATGGCGTTTCAAGTGTTCTGTAGATGAGAAAAAGCGTAGAAAGTGTTCACTTTCTGGCTTTAGGTAAGTACTCACAGAAGGGAGGCTTTGCAGTAAGGTTTTTTAAAGATGTAAGTGTTCTAATACTTGTGGCAAATAGATATGCCGAGAAAATTGCTGACTGAGGTGTTTTATGGAGCCAAGCGAAAGTTAAGTTACACAATTCTATGCTTCCCCAATGTGTTTTTTTTTTTTTTTTTTTTTTGGTGAGGTGGAGCGAACTAGAAACCCTGAGAGGTTTCTCTGCAAACAGGATTTAGCTTTTTTTGGGACAGTGGTAATGACTGTCTGGGGAGGAGGGAACAGAAGTTTTGAAGCCTGAGGCTCTTAAATACGAACTGTTCATTTTGCTGTTAACTGACTTTTCCCTGTCTGGGGACTGAGACTTTTCTGTATCTGTCTGAGAAGGAAAAGCAGTAGCTGAAGACAATGCTTTGTATTGCCTGGTTTCATGCACTGGAAGCACCTACAGGGAGAAAATGCTGTGAGGAAAGATTAGCTGCTTTCTTGACTATATGTATGAGTTGAGGAGAACAACACTGCGCTCTAACTAGTTGTGGTTGAGCATGGAAATAGTTTGCACAGCAGGGAGTGTGGCCAGAGATTACGCTTAACTGCTGTTGGAGCTGTAAATCACTGGGAAAACCTGCCCAAAGGCAGGGATGAGGTCTCTGCTTCATGCTCAGGTTTGACTGTTTTCCTTCTCCCTAATGAATGTAATAATAAATGTTATTTTCTGTCAGTTTAAAAACTATTGGGGTTTATAAGCTTAATGGTCTAGTTTGTTGATCTTTGAATAGTGAATCAATGTAAGTTTTTAAGTTAGTCTGTGTGTGTGTATGTTAACTCCAGCATGAAGTGCTGGAGTGCAATTACACAAATAGAGGTGCACTATCATCGTCAGTGTTTTACTTTGTGTTTTGGTAAACAAGATCCCTCTACTCCATCAGTCATTTTCTTACGTTTTTGGTTGTTATAAATATGAGCTGACGTCTTTTGCTTCAGAAAACCAGGCCACCCACACGTCTGTCTTAAAAGGCTTTTGGAGGGGAACCCAAATGAGGCTTTTTTTGGTTGTCTGCATTATGAATTATACTTTCTGACATGACTGTCATCAGTTGCTATTAAAAAATACCTCTATCTAAATAAACAAGGATTCAGCTGGAACACTCTTCTTGTTAGTGTTAGTATTCCTATAACACTTTAAGGCAGGGAGAAGGGGAGTATCCTGCAGTGGAGAGAATTGATCTGTCAGAAAATGTACTGTCTGGCAGTACTTTTCATGTTTAGAGACCTCTGCAAATCTTAGGTCATGGGTTAGTCTCCAGGAAGCTATTAGCACTTGTGTGTTGGGCACTAAAGCACAAAGTAGTTTTAAATGCAGATACAAAAACTGAATCAAAAATAAATTATAAAAAAAGGAAATATTATATTGTTCAGTCAATATGCTAAATAGAGTAATTCGGTTAGCTTCCTTCCCTTTTAATATTCACTGTGAAATCAGTGGCAAGGGTTTTGAAGTGTACTTCTATGTCATGTATTCTTTGTGCTTTTTCATCCATCACTTCACTTGGACACTGCAAACACTAGTAGAGGACCAGGTTTAAATTTGTTTCTAACCACAGACAGCTTAGTGTTTTGATATGTGATCTGTGTGCCAAAGCACTCAGGCATTTTTTGTTGTTGTTGTTGTTTTTTTTTTTTTTTTTTTAAACCCAGAGGGCTGTTTAATCCTAAAAAAAAAAGGCTGTTGATACTACAGAAGTGGGACAGCCATCCATAACTGCATTTCTCCTGTTTGGCAGCCCATTATAAATGTCTGGCTCTGGTCAGGGGGAGGGGAGAGGTTTGGGAAGTTAACTACTTGCCAGAGCCCTCTGCAGAGCTGCCATGACCAGAGCACTCTTGGGGGATGTGCGTGCGTTCCTAATAATAACATGTTTCCTAAACACAGTTTAAAATTGCTTCAGTAGATGCAGTAACATTCCATTAACTTAGTGACCTGCAGAAGTACTGTAAATAAAAATAGATTTATTTTCCTGTCTCTTCCAGGCCAGAGCAGTATGCTGAAGGCTTGTTGTCTTGTTTAAAAATTTTTAATTATAACAACCCAATCAACCTTCTGTACAGTAAAATGTCAGCTCCTGTCAATAGACAGTTTACATGAGACTCTACTGGGATTGTCCCTTGGCTCTCCAAAATCTGCCTACGGAGTGTAAGTTATGCAGTCACTATGGTGATGCCGAAGAGGAGTGCGATTCAGAGAGGATAAAGCAGGGCTGGCCCAGTAAACTGAATGGGAGTGGGAACAGAAGCAGCTTTCAGGGGTGCACCCCCGCTGCTCCCCACAGCTCGACCAGCTACCCCTGCCTTTTCCCCATCCATCTTCTAATTGGTGGCATTCACTTGGAGGAAGAAGAAAGGCCCCATTAAGGGGTGTGTTTTATATAAGAAACACACATATGTACAGTGAAGTGAATTTAAAATTATTTAAATATCTTGTTTAACTAGATGATAGGAAGAAATTAAATGCAGCAGCACAGAGTAGTCAGTCCAAAGCCAATCTCCAGCTAAAAAACATTTAAGGATCACAGTCTTGCAACGAGCACTTTCTAACACACACACAAAAAAAGAAAGTTTTACCAATACAGAGTTACTTGAAACTATTTTGTTTTCAGAAGATGCAATCACATCTTGTGTAACACCTTGCAATCACGTCTTCACCCATATTATGTGTCTTAGATACCCAGAAAGGAAGAGACTAAAACCAGAGTAGTTAATATTGATTTGATCAGGCTTTTTGTTATTTCTTCTAGGAAGAGTGAGATTTCTCCTGTTAAAGGTGCACAGTAAAACACAGAGAACCATTTTGTGGTTCTTAGGATTTAATCTTGTTCTTATTTGAGCTAGTAAAAATGTTCCTACTGTCTTTGATAGCAGAGCATGTCCTCTTGAGGGTTTTCCTGACCATCCTGTGTGCCACCAAATGGGACATGAGCATGGGTACACCCTGTCCTGCCTTCTCCATTGCCAGCCTGGAGTCCAGAGGGGCACAGAACCACTACTAGACATGTGTTACTCAGACCTGGAACAGTCTGTCACCTTCTGAGATACGAAGTCCTCCCCTTGAGTAGGAAAATGCTGGACATCTGAGATGGAGCTCCTGAGTGTCATCTGGAGGAACTGACTGAGAAGTTAGAACTGATGTACCCAAGGAAGATGCTTAGATGTGTGTTGACTAATGGTATTTGCTGTTCTTGCAGTTAGACATGATAATATGCCAGAGATAAGTGTGGGTTTTGTCACTTTGGTTGCATTAAAAAAAAACCAAACAGGTTATAAGTGTACCTATATCTGGCTCTTTCTTATGTACCAGAATTACCCAGAATTGGTGGTGTGATGTAAGATGTGATTGCATCTTCCTGAAACAAAATAGTTACATGTCACTGTGAACTGGGAAAACTTTTCTTCTTTAATGTTAGAAAGTGCTCATTGCAAGCCTGGCATCTTTGGGCCTTTCATAGCCGGAGATTGGCTTTTGATTGACCTCTCCAGTGCTGTCTCAGTCACTGACTCACGTGTTTTGTAACCGGTTTGCATGTGGGCTGTCACAGAAAGTAGTGTAGGAACTGCTGCAAGTAACCTTTTAGTTCTCCTCAGGAGAGAGAGCTGGCCTGTAGGGTAAGAGGACTGCTACTGTTTTTTGTAGCTCAGTGCTTGACTGTGTGCATTGATGGAGAAGTTCCTGAGTGACTTCCAAGGGTGGCTTCTGGTCACCATTATGGGATCTTTCCCAATGACAACTAAATTAGGTATCTGTTTTAGTTTATTTCATTTATGTGAGGGTTTTTTTTTAAATTTTATTCTATTTAGTTTATCTTATCCCATTCTCAAAGTTATGTTCCTTATAACAAGCTCTGCAAAAAAACCTTGAGAGGAATAACAGGACAGATCCCAGGAGACTGTGTTGCCATGATTTTTAAAAATTTCTCTGTTCCTATAGAAAATACCTTTGGCTTGTCTCCATAAAATCATATGGACACTTCCAGTAAAATGTTGTCTCTAGGCTTTTCTGCCTTGATTTCTGTTCTGAACGGAGAAGATACTGAGGACAAAGAGGATCTGACTGACCCACGGTGGTGTGGCTGCTGGAGTGGGGTGAGGGAGGGTGTGGGAATCGGAGCTTACTGTGTATGGGAAGAGTGGCTGAATCCAATGGTGTTACACACAAGACCAGTCATGCATGATGTTTTGTTGTCTTTTTGAGGCAGCTTTGGAATGACTTCACATCTGAGTGTTAGGGAAGGTCTCCTAGAATGGATCTGGACATGAAAAAGAGTTTGTTTACAGTTCATAGCAGCTGAGGTTTGGGTGATTATTCATGGCAAAGATGAGAATTGCTCTGAATAGCTATGCTAAGTTTTCATATAAACTGGAAGGGCCTCACCATCTAACCTCCTCCTGCTGTGAGCAAGAAGAGCTTCTTCTTTGGGTAAGACCCACTTCAGCCGCAGCTGAGCAGACTTGAATAGTTAGCAGAGATGTGAGTCTGGCTGCTTTTCTTTCATTTTTCATTTGAGAGCTTCCCCTAAGTTTTCCCTCCCGTGTGAATCTCATATCTGCTTACAGCCTTTAAAGCATGAGATGTGACTCTGAGAGGCAGAGGAGTTGGCATTTCTTCAGGCCTCTGTGGTCCAGTGCCCATGTGTAGCATCCCTCCGGAGCTGGATGCTCTCCCGGCATGCAGAGAGTGTCCATGCTGTAGCTGTCAGTTCTTGTTCTTGTGGGGAGTCCCCCAGGCCCGGAACTGTGTGACATCATCCTCACCAGAGGCTGTTTCAGTCTCTGCTGTACCCTTTTCCTAACAAGGAAAGTAAGTGTGGCCTCCCCTTGGAAATATACTGTGATGTTTGTGTTGATGTCCTTAAAAATGTTAATATTCTCAGGCCTGCATGTGCATGTACCAACCACCTTGTTTGTAACCTCCACTCTGACTCGGGGCAGAAACAAGTAATAGCGAGCGGTGTTTGCAAGAGCTATGCCTGCCTTTGCTCTGAGGATGTGCACACTGTCAAAAGCTGAAAGCTTTAATTCCTCCAGCTTTCGGGGCCAAGAGGAAGGAATTCCAAATTAAACAGATTAGCTGTGAGCTCCAAACTTCTCCCAGCTGTGCCTATGCCCCGGAGAGCAAGCAGTGTAAATATAAGGTCACATTGCACTTTGAAGTTGGTGTATATTTTTGACTATTACACCAGTTTCTTTTTTTCCTAAAATGAATAATGTAGTGGGAGGCTTAATCCATGTGTATATCCCAAATATAAGTGAAAGCCAAGAAACTCCTATTGCCTGTCAGTTGTGCCTTTTGCTTATGTTTATTTCAGAGTTTTATGTCGAAGAAAGTTTTTTGTGTGAGTCTAGGAAAGGCAGAGCAGAGTTAAATAAAAGTGCAACCTTATGTAGTATCAAAATAAAATTAGAGACAAAACATCATAAATCAAGCAGTATTTATGTAGAAGGTGTGCTTCAAGTTTTTTTGCAGAGTTAAGTAATAACTGAAACAGGAATACAGAGAATATGGCTGTAAAATACAGAGATAAATCTGCCATATTAGACTTGGTTATCACAAGGGCTTAGAAACATTCAGGGTATTTTATATGCCATATGTGCTTTATTGCTTGAACTGCAGACAATTTGCACTTCCTCGCAAGACTACTACATTTTGTCGCAAAAGGCTTGAAGAATTGTCTACCTATTTATTCATGAAATGGTAACAACTCCTATGGTATTGTTATGGGACAGCTTCACCACAGCCTGCACAGTATGCAGAGCTTTGCACTGAATTTCTATATAGCCTGTATGGAACAGATGACCTTGCTTCTGGAATTATAATTGATGTGTAGTGGTGTATGGAGTATATAGTTTTTCTGGAACAGTGGAAATAAAATGACCAAGCATTGTCCACAGAGTAGCTCATGAGAAGAGCTCAGCTCAGCCAATTTTGAAGGGTTTATTTAACTGTTTTGTCACACTGTGTGTGGATAAATCTGGAGGGTTTTTTGAGCTTGAAGCAATTAATGACGCTGGTATTTACCCAATAAAACCCCACTGTGCAAGTTGCACGCATAAGATACATGCTCAGGTGTTACAAAGAGAATTTATTTAGAGGATGTATGGCTTAGCAGTTTTGAAGCCAGGACGGCCTCTGGAGCTACAGAGACAATAAGGAATATATTTACAAAATTATGCTTTTCTGTGTGTTTGGGAATGTGAGTACTGTCTATTAAACATTGTGTTTACTTGCTTTATGCTTTGCAGAAGGGAAGTGTTTCCCTGCCATTTCCATTAGTTGACCCCATGCTCCTCCAATATTTTAAAAGAGGACCTTTGTGTTTAAATCAGAAGGGACATGCTTGAGGGATTTGACTGGTGCCAAATGTTAGGAAAGACCCTGGGAGTGAGATGCACAGGGGGTTCAGTCATGCACTGTGCAGGTTCAGATGCTGCTGGTTCCCTGCTAAGAGGGAGGTGATGCAAGGCTGCACCATCAGGGTGGTGGGCACAGTGCTGATGGCAAGTCAGCATCCTCAGCTTGCTGAGGACTGAGGTGTATCTGGATTAAAAGTACCAAAGTCAAGACCTTGAATTGCACCATGGAGTGAGTTGGAAGTTATTATTAGTGTTCAGTGTAGGAAGAGGTAGCAGTATCCCCCAGCAAGGCACAAAAGTTGAGTATTTTTGCTGCAGATTTGGTCTGGGATTTCTGAAGCAACAAAGAACACAATAATAGCTACACCCTGTGAAATCTCTCAGTAATAGGATAGGATTTCTCTTCTTTCCATCCTTGAGGTATTAAAATGAAGAAATTAAGTTGCAACTACTGTTCATTAAATGCTTAAGGGACTGCATTAATCTGATAAATGGGAAGATTTTTTTTCAGCAGAAGAAGATGAACTGAGATGAGTCACAATTTTGGGGTTGACTGGAATGAATGTGTTTAGGATCAACTCTTTATTTCAGCCAGATTTTTTTTAATTGACAGTTTCAATATTGTAAAAATGGTATTTCCTGTCACAAATCTGAAGGAGATACCACACGTGCTTGTAATTTAAATGTTATGGGCCACATAACATATATGGTAATGGAGGTCAGTGGTATCTTGTATCGTTTTCCTCTTACCTAAAGTGTTTGGATTACATTTATGTGGGTCCCTTGAAGGACACGTCCATCCTGAAGCCCAAATTCAGTGCAATTTCAAGGGAGAACATCCCAATTCATAAGAAAGAATTTGGAGCACAGTTAAGGATAAAATAGGATTGAAAGCATTACTTTAATGTGTTGTGCAGATTTAAAACCATCAGAGAACAAGTGATGTAAAGTAGCATAAGACTGATTTTATAATTTTAGATACTAGGTGAATGATGCTGCCCATAACACAGGAGAGAGAGTGCATTTCCTTTTCTTAGCATGACACTATACAAACAGCTTGGAAAAATCCATCTGGACTTTTTTCCTCCATTCCTAGTCAGTTTTGGGGATCAGTGAGCAACAACAACAGGGGAACCCCTATAGGTTTCAACATTTACTTCTTGCCTGTGTGTTTTTGCTATCATCAGTACCTTTTTTCTTTGAAAAAACTCAAACATATCTGGAACAGTAACAAAAGGGGAAAACTTCAGCCTCAAACAAGTACACTGAGACTATTGTGATGGCAGAGGAGAGCTCCGTCTGTGAAAGAGGTTTTCTTTATTGACTCTTATTGAGTGAAATTAAAGATTTGGCAGGTGGATTTCAAACATCTTTTTGCTTTGTAACAGGAAAGAAACCTGCCAAATAATCTGTGACATTACATTTTAAAAAGTGAATAGTAACAGATATTGTGGAAAAAACCCCCGAACATCTGGAAATAAAAAAGGACACTGAAAAGCTTAATTTCTAACAAGAAAGGCAAAGAGGCTACAAAGTGTGTTTTTTATTGTAAACAACATTTCTGTTTACTTACATTCCCATCTTAGTATTTCTTTTTCACTGGTGCATCTCGGTGGTGTGTGATTTGTGCCTTGTCAGGCTGCCGAGCTTTGCGCAGTACCCCGGGATCATCCCTGGAGCCCCTCCGGAGAGAGGCACTCTCTCCCATCCCCAGTGTGTTCTTTTCTCTTGCTGGCGGTCACTTTTCTCCTGCCAATGCCAGAGAAGTTTTTAATGGCAGCCTTTGAGGCTGTTTCCTTATGCTCTGTCTACCAGGCTGTCCCACAGTCCTGGCTGTTAGAAAAAAAGCCACTCCCCGAGTCAGCATCACATAAGCTGCTGTTAACAAAGGAGACTTGTTAAGTTGAAGCAAGGGCTGAAAACTGAAATTTCCCACTCTAGAAATGATCAATATATACTGCTGAAGGAGCCATGGTGACAACCAAAGGGAGAGGAAGAGAAGGGTGTGGAATGAGAGGGAAAAATGATGACCAAGCCCAAGAACAAATAGCTATGATTTTTCTTTCCATTGCTACACTTTATTTTGATGAATTGATTGTGTGGGTGAAGGATACACTGATAGTTGTTTGTGTCTGAGCTATGATAGTAATTTCTAACTTGTTTGCTCCTTTTTCCTCTCTCTTTCTCTAAGTGGAGAGGAGAGTGCTTATAAAATAACTAGCATAGTGCAAATATTTTTCTGAACAAAAAGGTCGAGAGTTCAAAAACTAATGAAGGACCAGAGTCCTCCTCCATTGCAAGCTCTCAGTTGCTCAGCTGCAGAGTGGGTGGGCTGTGACATGGTTTTGGTACTTTCTTAATGTCTATAGACTGGCCAAGAAATAATGGAGAAATGTAAAAAATAATGACTTGTGGCGTAAGATTTCACTTGGCTGAACTGTGGCATGTCTAGAAATGAACTGTTCTCTAAATGTTGCAGATAAAGGATGGCTTTTATGGTTATATGATTGTGTGCTGTGCAGTTAATAAGCGACCTAACTGTGGTTGTCTGTCCATGAAGGGGAATAGCTTTAAGTCATCGTTAGCTGACCTTAATTAATGGAATAATGTATGTGGAGGTGGTTTTTGTCTATATGAACTTTGCCTTCTTTGTGCTTTCAGGCAAATGTGAATGTGTTCTGACATAACAAGAATAACTTTTTATCAAATAAGTGATGTTTAAAAGTGCCCCGTGGTGCTTCATTGTACTCTATTCCTCCTCAGGCATTAGCAATTTATTGCTTGCTCCTTCATCAGTCAGGAGCAGTGGGGAGGAAAAACTTTGGGGACTACATAGTCTGCATAAGAATACAGTGAACACGTTTAAATTTCAGCGCATGATCTAAAACCACACAGGCAAGATTAATTATTTACTGGTTGCAGTCCTGCTCCGAGGACGTCCAGCCGAGCCCTTTACCAGAGACACTTTGTTTGATGAAGTGTAGTTTATTAATTGGTTTAAAGACCTGTCTCTTTTCCAGGCCACCAGCCAATTTAGTGCTTAGCAGATACGAAGGTTGTTACTTGGCCTTGACTTGTGTTTCACCAGCGCTTTATCTGCAGTGGGTGCTTGTAGTCTACCCTTCAACGGGAATGTATTGCTCATTCTTTGAGCTAATTTCTAAGTTTAATTCCTTTCCACCCTTCTTTCTAACATGTCAGTTCTCTGAGAGCATAAGTCTGGGTTGAAGGAACTGATGTAAAGAGATTTCTGCCCACATCTGGAAGGCATCTGGGACCAGCCTACCCATGCTGTTCCTGACAGAAGGCACTCAGGTGGCAGCACGGAGTGGGTGTTGAGTCCCAAGCCAGTTCTGGTGGCCACTGCACACTCCTGCTGCCCCTCACCTGGGCATG
The DNA here is from genome assembly GCA_035583155.1 of Acropternis orthonyx. Lineage (NCBI taxonomy): Eukaryota > Metazoa > Chordata > Aves > Passeriformes > Rhinocryptidae > Acropternis > Acropternis orthonyx. The sequence continues at coordinate 12,648,926 of JAWWEU010000111.1, read as the reverse complement.
CTCATGCAACGGCTCTGTTTGCCTGTGTCCATCGCAGAAGGAGAACACTTGCCTTGGAGAGACCCAGGAACTGGCTGCTCATTGCATGTGTTATCTTTGTGGGCTGGTTTTGCCTTTGTGGCAGTAGTATGTGTACCTTTGCCATCAGCCCTGAGTTGCTACAGCTTTCAACAAGAAAAACCTATCCCCTCTCACCTCCCTGATTTTGTTTTTGGGAACAGTTGTGCCATTCTTATTAAAATGCTGTTTTGTTTGATGAGAGGAAGGAGGGGAAACCTCACCTGGAGCAGATGACTAGTATGGAAAATTCCTGACTGTATTCCAAACTACCCATAAACTGTACAGTATTATGCTGTATAGGATTAAGCTGAAAGCATTATGCAAGCAGTCCTGTACCACTGCGGGGCTTTCTGTTCTCTAAGTGAGAGGCTGCATACATCAGATGCTCTGAAAAGCTCAGAGAGCTTAGAACTCCCTTTGCTCCCCAACAGGGAAGAGCAATGGGGATTCATGGGCACTTTATCTGTTTCTACATGGCTATCTCAGATTATACACGTAAAACACAAAGTACACTGGATTTGTGAACTGCTTGCAAATTTGAGCTGTGTGTGATTTGAATTTTATAAGGCTTAGGTTTGTTTTGTCTTTCAAGAGAATTAATTTCTGCTCATGTTTGTTGTTTCTTCATAGATGGTTTGCAAGTGATGTGTGTGCAAGTGCCTCAAGTTTCTCCTACAAGATGTGTTCCACAAATCCAGCAAATTGGGTCACCTTCGATGATGAGCCTCTCTTCCAGTCACCTCAGAAATCAGTTGATAATCAGAGTAGTTGTAAAGCAAATGGCCTTACACTCAATCTTTCTAGTGTGCATGAGTCTTCAAGTAGGTCATCTTCTACAGGCAGCACTCCACTCTCATCTCCTGTAGTCGATTTCTACCTAAGTCCTGGACCCCCCAGCAACTCTCCACTTACTACACCTACCAGAGACTACCCAGGAAACCTGTGCATCCCAAAGTCTGGGACTCACATGCTTTATCCCATCCCTGAATGGCCATCAAATGTTAACCTTCTTCCATCACCAGGGATTTGCTCATCCCTAGCCTTGCAGAAACCGAGCAGCCTTCCTTTGAACAGCTCACCTAATGACCATCCAGTTAAGTCTTTGGCCTCAAAGTCAGCAGACGAAGGAAGCTCTAACTCACCAGGGAGCTGTGAGGAGTTAGCTCTGGGGCGCTTCCCATACATCCAGAGTGACTGTGCTTTTTCCAGTCCTTTTTGGAAGGAAGGGTCCTTGCTCAGCATGTCACCAGCTAATGCTGGCATGCACAGGAAGGACAGAGTCCTTGACAGGAGCACCTGTCATCCTAAAGACAAAGAATCTTGTCACAATCAGAAAAGCCTTAACCAGGGCTCCTTCAGTTACATCTGCGAGAGGCTTGAACACCTGCAAGCTGATAGCTGTGACACTGCAGAACACCCACCCGTCTCCAGCACTCAGGCATGGCACAGGCTCTACCCCACCATCCCACGCAGCCTCTTCAGGAGCTGGAAAGCAGATGGGTGGCCATTCATGCTGAGGATTCCTGAAAAGAAGAACATGATGTCGTCTCGGCAATGGGGCCCTATTTACCTGAGCATCCTACCTGGAGGCATATTGCAGATGTACTACGAAAAGGGCCTGGAGAAACCTTTCAAGGAATTCCAGCTGCAGCCACAGTGTAAGCTATCCGAACCCAAATTAGAGAGCTACGGTGTATCAGGAAAAATCCATACTGTGAAGATCGAGTGCGTGTCATACACAGAGAAAAGGAGGTATCATCCCAAAGTAGAAGTGATCCATGAGCCAGAGGTGGAGCAGATGTTGAAGCTGGGCACCACCGATTATAGCGACTTCACTGATTTCATTGTAACGGTTGAGGAAGAGCTTATGAAACTTCCTACTGTTTCTAGACAAAAGAGGAATTATGAAGAACAGGAAATGACTCTGGAAATAGTGGATAATTTCTGGGGGAAAGTCACTAAGGCAGAAGGAAAACTCGTAGAAAGTGCCGTCATCACGCACATTTACTGCCTCTGTTTTGTGAATGGAGGTGCCGACTGTTTTCTAACCCTGAATGACCTGGAGCTCCAGAAGAGGGACGAGCGTTACTTTGACAAGGAGGAGGAGAAAAAATGGATCGATATTCTCGATTATAATTTCCATAACTGTGTCAAAGTACAGGAGTTTGAGCAGTTGCGGATAATTAAGTTTAAACCCCCCGATGCTTGTAGGCTGGAACTGATGCGTTTCAGGACACAGTATAATGGGCAAGACCTCCCCTTTTCCGTGAAGGCTGTGGTGGTGGTTCAGGGGGCATACATTGAACTTCAGGCTTTTATAAACATGTCTTCAACTGCTCCTGTCCCAACACGTTCACCCTGTGAAAACATTATGATACGTTTTCCTGTTCCCACACAGTGGATCAAAGCCCTTTGGACCATGAACCTCCAAAGGCAGAAGTCACTAAAAGCAAAAATGAACAGGAGAGCATGCCTTGGCGCTTTACATGAGGTTGAATCTGATCCTGTGATACAAGTCTCAGTTGGAACAGCAAAATACGAGAGTGCCTACAGGGCTGTGGTGTGGAAGATTGACAGGCTTCCAGATAAAAATTCAAGTAAATAATTTGCGCTATAAACTGACGGGCTTGGATGTGTGTCTTCACTGGTTTTGTGCTTGTGTGTACCTCCATCAGCTGCCGTGGTTTGGGCTTTTATCTGTGTGATGCTATTGTAGGAAGCTGGAGTAATCTTTTATAAAAAAGAGAACATAGCCTTATTTATTTTTTTAAAGGATATTTTCCTAATTTATTTGATGGAGGCAGATGTATTATTGTCAGTCTTTTTAAGTGAGCAGCATCATGGAAGTGTATCTCATCGTTCTGAGTAAACCTCAAGTAAGACAGAGGGAAATGTTTATTCTTCCTGTATACCAACTGGACAATGGTTAGGATGGGAAGCAAAAGTCTGTCGGTAAATTTATTTGTCCACCCACTATCACACAGTTAATAGAAAAGGTGGTATTGTCACTGCTGGGTCTTGGCTTTCTGGCATCATTTGAGAAACGGTAGGTATGATACGTAACTAGAAGGTACTCTGGTCACATTTCCCATAGGAAGGTGACTGTGCTTTTGCAAAGGCTGATATCTATTCCCTCTTTCATGAGTTTGTGCATTGAGATTGTACATTCATGGCAATAACTGCACTGATGAAAAATTTCTCCCACTTTGGTCCCATTTCTTTCTGGTGGTGGTACCTCCCTGAAAACTTGCAGCAATAAAACCAGCTACGTTTATAGTTGCACACATGGAAGTAGTTAATTTACCAGAAAAAATATGACTTTTTGGAGAAGAAAAACATAAATATTTGGGTTTAAAATTCCAATTTTTAGTCATGTTACCAGTACTTTTTTAAAGGCATAGAACTTTTCTAAAGGCATAAAAATTCTTGAGGAATACAGTATCCTGCTGTAAAGTGAAGGCATTTCATCCTTTGCTTGAATATGCATTATGTGTACTTGAGGCTTTGGGAATCTGTGTAAGACAAGAGCATCTGTTAAAGCATTTTGCCTAGTCTGTACTTTTGAAAAGGGAGGTAAGTGTGTGTTACTAACAAATGGATTTTCCTAGTCTTGTATTATCCTAACTGCCTCTTTAAAATGCCCACAAAAGGTTTCATCTTTTTAAGTCCTGGTTTCCGGTATGCTAGTAATAAGTAGACATATTAACTCCCAGGTTCTGACAGCTAGAAGTGTGCGCAGGTAAGAGTTAACATTCAAAATTATTTAAAAAAAAAAAAAGGAATAAAGGCAAAAAATTCCCAAGAACTTTTCCCCTCCCTCATTTTTAACTAATTTTATGTTACAGTTAATCTGCAGTTGTTTCAGTAATTATGACTTTATTTTATTTTTTTACAGTTTGATATTTGGATTAAGATTGATATTTCAGTGACAGAAGTAACAGATAGACAGAAAAAGTGAGGCAGGAGCATTAGCCTGAGCCTATGTATGAACTAAATTGCTTGTGGTATTAGAAAATAATTTGTAAGCATTCTACATCAACAGATGAGAGTCAGTGTGTTTACTAATGGTGCTGCATGGAAATACTGGTTCCCTTTGTGTGTGGACTGGGACTTGCTCAGGTGATGAGGTCTCTCAAGGCTCGAGCGATTGTGCCTTTCTGTTCCCATTGATGCACTCTGTGAGAGGAACAGCACAAACCCTGCTGTGGTCACAGTCAGAAACAGCATTGTGTTAATGCCATCTCTGTTTTTCCCCTTATTTTGCTTTGGAAGAAACTGTGGTTGTCTTGGACTTGTGGCTAATGCCGTATAGTTCCTCCTGAACTGGCTGAGTCCTCCCTTTTACATGCTGGGTTTCTCCTGCTCTGTGTTTGTCAAGCAGTGGGCAATGGGAGGGCAGAGGAGGTGCAGCATCAGCAGACCTGGTGATACAAGGCAGGGAGCCAAGCCAGAACTAATGGTGGGGGGAGAGTAAAGACAGAGAGAGGGAAGATAAAGGGAGGCAGTAAAGGAGGGACTGGGGAGACTGGAAAGTGGACAGGGGGGCAGAAGAGTTGATGGAGAGAAGTAGGAGAATTAGCAGGCAGAAGAAGATTCTCCAGGATTTCCAGGTCTGTAGATATGGGTGTCCTGTGCCTCAGGTTTCAAGGATTTGCACTATGCTACTGTGACCCATGTATTTTCCCAAGGCTTATGGAACTAACTGTTTGGGTAGCTTTTAGTATTCTTTGCTATTTAATGGAACTTTGGTTCTGCAAAATGAAGTCAGCAATTTAGGCAATTTTAAAGAAGATTGTAAGTCTTTCAAAGTTTTTAATTCCCTGTAGTTCTTTCACCTTAAGATTTTGATGTGCACAATTAACTTCAGATTTATGTTATTTGAAAGTGAAAGAACTGGGGGTTTTTGTGGCATTCTACAACTTTAAATTATTTTCTACCAGTAGCTTAAACTTTTGACATTTGAATAATTCCTCTGGCTAAGATCTGCAAGATCATTTGTATCCTTGAAGTGTTCGTGCATTTGAAAAAACATTTTGGTAGTAATACTGCCTGGTCAAATTTTAAACCTCTTTGTCAAGTGCTCTGTACACAGTTAAGAGTTTAAAAATAGAGTTGTCACAAGGTGTGCCAAAAATCTGGAAACAGTCAGACTAATAGAAATATGTAAACTTTCATAATACGTTTATCGCAGGGGGAAAAATATGCCGAGGCTTTTGCTTTCCAAAAGCCTTTGCCCAAGGCTTCTTTAAAAAAAATAAAAAAGGAAGAAAGGGAAAGGCTGCCTACAATTATATTGTGGCTTCGATAATAGACATTGAAATATGTTATTATCCACTGGATGCTTCTAAAGCCCTTCCTTGAAAAAGTGGTCAAGTGAAGTTGATATGAATTGATGAATTGTGAGATACCCCAGACTTTTAAAAGCTGCCTATGCTTATTCAGACACATAGATGTAAATTTTGAGTCAGAATGTTAGCATTATGTAACAAAAAAAAAAAAAAAAAAGGTAAAAAAGCCAGAGACTTTGCAGGGCCAATCCAGTGAAATTTGTGCAATTTGATTCTATGTTTGTGAAATCAGGTCATTGTGTAAGGCAATGCAGAATATATTATGATTTTAGCACAGTATTGGGGCCAGTCTTTGCAGTGGAGAAGCTGCATGCACCTGTGTCACTCAGGGAGCTGGGGAGAGACTAGACCTGGAAATGCTTCATTTTATTCACTTGCTGTGTAAATTGGAGTCCTGTGGTGTTTCCTGCTGTGACACCTCCATTGTTGGGCTGTTGTGTAAAGCAACAATTCTTCAGCTGATTATTTCTTCTTTCATTCTGCATCCTGGAGCCACACTGAGGAAACAGTGATTAAACAACACAGCAAATTGGAGCCAAGGGAGCTTGTGGCAGCCTTTTACTGCCTTTAGCATCAGAGCATGGACTCTGGTGTGGGAGGTGATATGGTTCCCAGCAACAGTCAGCTTCTGCTTTTCTTATTTTACAAACTGCCTGGGTGGAGCCATGACTTTGTCAGGTGGGCTCCATCCCTGTCCAGCCACCTCTTTCTGGCACTAGCACCATTGCAAACTGTTCCTTGGTCGTGGTACCATTCCCACTTGCCTATTTCCTATGCATTTCTCCTGGCAGGTTGCGTGAATGCACCCATTTAGACATAGCTGCAGAGTTACTAACTTATAACAGTCCTGTTATAAACCTGTGTCTTAGTAATTGTTGACGTTTTCATGTTCAAAATAAGACTTTTAGAACTGGTCCAATTTTGGCAAAAATAGAACTACTACCTAACTAAAATAACCAGTACCTTTTTTGGCTTAAAGTGCTTGTCTTCATGAACCTTTCTCAGAGCAAGGTTGCTTCAATGCTACTTATACAAGTGAATAAGGGCTAAACAGTGTGAATAGACACAAAGTTAGATTATTAATTGCTTTTGAAATGCCACATGAATGCTAAATGATATTTTGATCTAGTTTCATAGTTTTACTGATCTTTTGTTTGTTTGTTTTGGCTTTCTTGTTGGTATTCTTTAGAGAAAGAGAGCAAGAATTTGGAATGTTTTTGGGATACAAGAGCCAGATTTGAAGATCAGGACAGACAAAAGTCTCTCAGTTCACAGAATTCTGAAGAAGTTGCACAGACGTGTGAACCACAGGGTTTCTGTCTCCTAAGTCAGCTAGTAAAAGCTCAGTTATTTCCCCAAATTACCTGGTTGCCTTTCAGGAGTGATTCAGTTTCATTGTGCCAGGTGCTCAGGTCTCCTGTTGGGCCGCATCTTGGATAGCTGGGTTTGCACCTGAATCTGTTGTCTTAGCATGGTGTACAGATTACACTGTGCCTTCTCCAACCCACTCATCTTTCCACAGCACTACCTTCTCTCTCCTTCTGGCCATTACTACATTACAGTTTGCTTTGCAGAAAGTTCTTGTACATGCAGCCTCTTTTTCTTCTTCTAACTCCAGTGTAATACCAGGCCTGGGAAGCAGTAGTTACATGGAGCAGAAACGGCAAGGACTGGCTAGTTTTAGGTGGAAACTAAGGTGATGTTCAGCCTTCCAGAGTGTTGGTTGGTCACTTTGTCATCTGACAGCTGATGGAAAGAAGTTGCTCAATGCTCCTAGCACAGCTCAGCTGCGGGCAGAAGAACTTCTCCACAAGTGAAGTGGTGAGTACTTCCTTCTGACATTGACATTGGTACAAGAGACAGATAAGCTGGGGGGAATCCTGTATTTTAGTAGTATGCAAACAAGTCCAATGGAGGCTGCTCCAGAGGACCCAAGGCAGTAGCCTTAGCAAGGTCCCAAAACTATTGTCTCTACCTTTGCAGGTTACCACCTAAGGAAAAGGAAGGACCCCAGAACTCACTGCATCCCAACACCAAGACCACCTCATGTGTGTGGGTAAGCTGGAATATAAACTCGGAGATTTCTTTAAGGGCTGTGTGGTACAGGATCACAACTGTGCCATATCTAGCATGAGCAGACCAAGAGGAGTGGTCTGGACTGTGGAGCATTTATGCCTAGACTCAAATGGACACCTATCATCCAGCATTTACCATCAGATATCTGCCCAGGAAAATTCCAAGCACTGGTTATGTCTGGATTCCCTTTCTCAGAAGACAAAATAATTTTCCAGACCATTCCCCATTGGTATTTGTTTCTTCATAGGTCTCCCCTGCTCCCCAAACTGGAAGATGCTGAATTTGATCTCCAAAAGCCCTTAGATCTATGCCAGTTTCCTTCTACCACAAAGGGATTCCAAACAACAAACCCTTTCTCCTCAGATCCTTGATTAACCATAGCCCCAGAGGGAGAGAGCGCCTCTTCCCTAGCCAAGACATGACATGTCATCTTGGTGCTCCAACCCTTGCTGTCTTCCTCAGGATGCTTCACTTGTGTCTGATGTCGTGCAGTCTTGCACAGCCCAACTCAACAAGCAGTACAAAGACCAGATCAATAAGTGTGTTGCCAAGATGCTTTCTGGCACCGCCACGGGAGGGTAGAGCAGGTCCTGGGAGCCAGAAGCAGTACAGCTCAGGTGGGTTGTAGTGCTGTGGCACCACTCATGGGATGACATCTTGCAGTTTGGCTCTGAAATGGAGGTGCTCCTTATGTCTTCCTTCACTGCTGGTGCTGCTGTCACCACAGCTGGAATGAAGGAGGATTCAAGGATGGAGAGGCCCACCTCAACAAGGGCTCATTCCACCATGTCCAGGATGTCTGGAAGAAGGACTATGGACCAAGAGAGTCTTAGTGCAGGAGAAATGGGCTTTGACACAGCAAGAAGTGGGTACATGAGTGATGAAACACCATCTCCTCACACTTGTTCAGTGCTCCAACTTCATTCTCAAGCAGCTGGCTCGTGGCTGTAACCCTTATTTCTGACTTTGTTCCCTCCTCTATTTCTGTAATAAAATCCCTAATGTTACAGTTTTACTGGTCTCTGTGTTTTGTGTTATTGTCCTGAGCCTTTAGCCACATGCTTCATTCTGCTGGCATTGCATTCTTTGCAAACTGGGTATCTTTGTGCTTTACTGCCCTGATGGACCCTGTCCTGTGGTGTGCTCAGAGGTGTGACCAATGTCTCACAGATGCTGAGAGCCCTGATTTAGCTTGAATTATAGGCAGTCCCTCCCACTCCACCCCCACACCAGCCTTGTTGTCTAGTTGTGTGGGTGGCTGAGCCTGATTCATGCACAAGTGCACTAAACAGCAGGCTGTCCTATATAAAAAAGAGGTGATAGTGCTGCTCCTTTTGGTCATGGGCCGTGGTTTGAGTGGTGGTTGTCATTTTTTAAGTGCAGGTAGGTTGTAAAAAAAAAAAAGGTGGGTGAGTTGCAAGGTCTGCAAGGAGGGGTGAAGTTCTTCCACCTGATCTCTCCAGCCTATCCTGCTTGGTTTGGTTTCCCTTCCTCTGTGCTGGCATTGGCCATTGTTGGGTGCCTACTTCTCATTCACCTTAAAGGTGCTATCATATTGGACATACTTAGGGGAGCTTCATTCCCAAAACTTGGGACCTACCCATTTTTTGTTGCAGTGATCCCTACCAGTCCCTTTTATGGATCTGCCCCTGCATGAGTGCGAGCTGCATTACATCTTCCCCCAATGTCTGTAATAGTCCCTTATGAGCACATATTAGAGCTGTGTTTTGGTAGAAAGAAGCATCTGGTCCCACCTTGGAAGCAGTTGCTGTCTCTCCATTGTGATACACGTTTCTTCAAAGGTGCCTGGGAGACTTCATGGCCAGTGTTTGATACTCTTCTGTGGTGCAGGATTCTAGCTGGTGTGCATATAGCACTATTTTTTGAAATCCATGTAAAGAATCAGCATTTCAGATAAGGATGGAATGCAGTGTACTCCTGGAAGCAAGGCTGCAGAGGTTGCTTGTAAATCAGCCACATACAGAGTCCAGCTGGTGAAGGGCTGCACTTGTCCAGTGACATGTTTCTTCACTGAAGTGGCTGTAAATGTTGCTTTGTTCCTGTGTGCATGTCTTTGGGGCACTGAACACTTGCAATCAGCAAACAGCTTAGCTTTGTAAGCTACTGATTATTGTTGTTGTTATTAAAAATGTTAAAAAGAAGAGGGGAGAAAAAGAGTCAGAGACCTCCCCATCCGAAGTTTAGGGGCTAATAATCCAAAGGACACTGCCTAATGCTTCCTCCCCTTCCTTTCAGGCAGTCAAGCTCTGTTGAGTGTAACCACAAAGAAAAGGGAAGGAATTATTAATTATACTAATTATATAGTTAGTCAAAAGGAAAATAAAATGTGAATTGTTTTAGTATGATTAAGAATAAAACCCATAAATTTTATGCTGTTCAACACTTGAGTTTTGGGGGTCTTTTGATTTATGCCAGACTTGGAATGAAATCTGGAGGATGGTTGATTGAATTAGACTTTGTTCTAGTGCAGTCAGAGACATGTATGACAGAACTGCATAAATGTAAGCTGTCTCCTGAACTCTTGGGCAGACTGCAAGGCAGGTTTCAGGGAAGACCTGCAGCACAGACCAGAGGATGCATCCAGCCCAAGGCTCCTAGGAGCAATGGAGATGTAGCTTTTTAATGTATTTTTGCCTTACAAAATGCCTGTGAGAGTGAGGATGTGGAATGTTACCATGACTTTTCCTGTGGGATGGATAAAGCTCAGTGTATGTTAACTCCATCTTTAGTATTTCCTTCATTCTGATATGAAATTGATTCCTGTCACCAGAGGAAGCCAGTGCATAAAGAACAGGACTTTTTTAGCCTGAGCTTTGAGATGCCATTCAGTGTAAGGGATGAAAACCAAATATACACTGCCAGGCTTGCCTTTGACAAAATACAGCCAATCCTTTCTCACCTTTATTCTTTTTTTATTGCCTGCAACCAAAGTGTAGTTGGTTGTGTATGCTGATGAATAAAATCCTGGAGAGAAGGAGAAACACAGAATTACTTCATTTTGCCCTGAAGAACTTGGAGAGGATTCTTTTCATTACACTATATTATACGGCTTTCATGCACATAGTGAGCCTGCTGACTTCAGTTGCTTTGGAAAGCAGCTTTCACCTGTGTTTCTCCTGTATGCCAGGAGAAGTGCTTTCCCATATCACTGCCACATATAAGAAATGTTAAAGCAAGTGATCCCTAGGATCTAAGGTTGGATTAAAGTAATTTAGAATATGCTGCACATGTCCTTCATGACTCTGCTTTATAACATGACATTATTATAGCTATATATATATATTTTTTTTTTTTTTTTTTTAAGAAGAAGAAATGGGGTATGTTCTTTTCCTGTAACAAACCAAGATAGAAAGGGAGTCCAGGTAGCCCTTAGCCTGACAGCAGGGATATATCTTGTTTGAGCAGCACTTTGAGCTGTGCCTTTATCTTCCTGCTGTAGACATACTATAATAAATGATGTTACACAAGATAGCTGTAGTACTTGAAATAAACACTCCAGTAAAATTCCTGCAGTGAAGAGCTCTGGAAAGGGGACTTCTTGCATACAGGGAGGCATCTCTGCCTTATCTACACTGGGTCCTTCCAGTTTTTAATTTTCTGTGAGTGTAAGAAATGCATTTTTTAAGGGAAAACTGAGATTATTCCAAGCAGTATGAATTTATCAATGAAGCCTAAGTTTGTAACATTCTTCTCTCAATCAGAAGCCGGAAGGATCTGGTAAATCTTGTGTAAATTGATTTGTAAAACTGCAATGACTGTGAAAATTGTGCTGAAGCAGAAAAAAATAGTAAGGGGGCACCTTGTGTCCAAGTAGTAAAATACTGTAGATAGACTAATCTTGTGTCATAACTGCTCTGTACTTATAAAAGATAGATCTGGCCTCTCTTGTTAGGAGATAAACTTGACACTGTAAACAAAGAAAAGATAATTCACTGATGATGTGGTGGTTTTCTTTTTGTTTTCCAAGGTTCAGATCATCCACACAGCCTGTCTTACAAATTGGAGCTTGGATCAGACCAGGAAATACCGTCTGACTGGTATCCATTTGCTACTGTCCAGTTTGTCATTCACGATACCCATGCCTCAGGAACAGAAGTGAGATCTCTGGGAATAGAGAGTGATCTGCAGCCCCAGAAACATGTTGTTCAGAAAGCTTTTTACAATTGCCAGGTATTTTCAGGGCTATGCTTTCCGTGTTTTCCTCCTATTCTTCCTTCCCAGTCTCCTATACAGTATTTGAAAAGCAAATGTGCTTTGTATTATAAACATATCTTGCATGTACTTTTGATAGTGACTTTGTGCAAATGAATCATTAAATAATAATTCCTTGTCTATTCAAAGATGATGCTGAAAAACAGAACTGTGAATGCAGCCTTGTTTTTCCTCAGTTCAGCTATTTTTGGGAGTAGTTGTTTTTGAAATCTGTTGGGTCTGGAAATGTTCTGGTTCTGTGTCAAAGCCTTTTTTCATGCCATTGCTGCAGTTCACACTTTCAGTGTTCAATTATTTGATAGTTCTACCTGCTTCTTTTTGTTTTCTATCTACAGGTTGAAATTGAAAAGAAGTGGATTAGGCTTGATGGAGAAGACCCAGATAAGGCTGGCAACTGCCTAATGCAGTAAAAGAGGACAGGAGGCACCATCACAGGATATTAGTAGGAATCATTTTACATAGGAAATTCTGTTGTTAGAAGAAGCACAGTGACATAGTTTAGGATAAACATGGTCATTGAATTTTTTTTTAGTGTTTATGGGTTCAATTCTGCATTTGACTGGCCTGCATTGAAGTAAACTTCCTGTCATGGGAATACTGGTATGCGTAAGCTCTCCTTGTAAAGAGCTGCAGGATGTGAGCACTTAATTGACTGATTGTAATATATCATTTTCCTGTTGTGTATCTGTGACTTGGGAATGATCTCATACTCCATATGGAAATCTAATGGCACTACTCAAAGAGTTCATGTCACTTGGATATATAATATTTGGTAATAAAAACTTCCAGGGTGCTTATGTGCAGACCAGCAACTATGTAAGGTCCAGCAGGACCAATTACATTTTTTAGTGCTGTTTGAAAACTCAAGTCCCTCATGTTTCTATTTCCCTTGATGTATGTGAACAGAACAAGTCAAAACAGTATTCTTGACAAGAGCCTTAATTAATGAGCTGGAAACTGTGTGATTTCATTGGTAAAATGGGAAAAGTTCCTCTGCAATAGTATTCTTCATTTTTCTGTGGCTGTGGCTGTGACTGTTTCCTCCCCAGCACTTTAAAGGTTCACTCAAAGTAATCTCTTGGGCAAAAAACCCATACAGCAGATGTGATTGAAATTTCTGTGCCAGCATAAGACAATTCTTTTTCACTACTGTAGCAAGTGAGGTAAGGGGTGGATCCTCAGTGAGTGTAAATCAGTCCAGGCTCATTTTATTTCATGAGACTTTAAGAGTGTACACCAGAGGAGGGTTTTCCCCCACAGGCTGAGGAAAAGGCTGGTTGCTCCTGTTTGCTCTCTGTCTCTTTTAGGATGCAAGTTCTAGATGTTGGTTTGGAAACTACAGAAATTGTGGCTTTGAGTAACTTTTAAGACAGTCTTTTCATACATGGGAACAGAGATATTTTCATGCTACTGGCTCTAAAGACATTTTCCCAGGGGAAATAATGCAGGAATGGACTGTCACAAGTAACATGAAGCTGTGATGCTTCATCAGGCAGTGTGTTAAATGTGTTTTCAACAAATAATTGGCACTTAGGAAAGGTTCTAATACTTCCCCATAGCCATTATCCCCTTGGTCATTTTCTACAGGCTGATAAATAAAAGAAATGCTCCTGTTCCCTTTTGTTTTTTTTTTTTTGGCTGCAGTTTTCCTAAAACTATCCTTACTTCCAATTATAATTAGTGGAGAACAAAAATATAGTAATGCACTGCCTCACTTTATATTTTGTACAGCTTGTAACTGTTTATATGAACACTGTGTAAAAATACAGATAAATGTTATTCCCCAAAAGTAGAAATATGTGGGATATGCACTGAGAAAATTACCGGTCTGAGGAAACAGAAGGCCATAATATGAACCTAGTTCATCACAATAAACTTTTCCCTCCATTCGGAAGCTGAGAATGAAATGGGTAATAGATTCTATAGTAAGTCCTGAGGGCAGGTTTTTTTATGGGTATTGCATTGCCAAAGCCCCAAATAGACTATTATGGTATTTGGGCTTCTCTATATATCCCTTTTTATTAGCAGATTATATTGTTGTAAATCTAAGCAAGCATTGGAGTATAGTAGTGATCCAAATATGGTTCAGCTGTTGCATCTGCCACCCGTGTTTTTACTTGAGAAGCTATTAGGACCTTCAAGACATGTTTAGTGTGTTTTGTTAATATTTAATTTTGGTTTATATACTGCTCAGCTGAACTAAGGGGCATAGTGTGTGACAGGGCAGTGTTTATACTTAGCACCATGGCAGGATCTGCAGTTTGCTGAAGTCCATGGTTATACTAGAGCTACAGTAGAGGTAGAGAAAGCAAAATACATGTTGCAAATACCTGCACAAACATTTGTCTGAGGCTGACTTGTTTTGATTTGCATTGATACATCCAATTCAGTAAACCTATTAACAGTGCTTAATCTCCAAAACCTGTCTTGCTCACCTGACCCCTATTTTTGTGGTTTTTTTAAGAAGAAGGAAATCTTTCACCTTAGGATCTTCATTTGCAGCACTCATCTCCTGGGCATTTGGTACCTGGTGGTGTTAGAGATCCTGCAGAAGCAATGGCTGCTTTTCTTCTCTCAGGTGTCTGCTGTGTCTCAGGATGTGTTTAAGAAGCCTGTGTAGTGTTGACCCTTCAAGATATGAGCAGTTGTTTTGAGTGAGTGGCCTAAATGATGAATGACCACCTTACAAGTCATCATTCCTGCTAGTGAATCTGTATTGTACCTGATATGGTGCAAATGGTCATTCAGACTTACTGAACTCATTAAAATAAAAAGTTCAAGCTACAGCTTTATATATGTTGCAAACTCTTGGATTTCCATCTGAGGCTTGCAAGGCTTGCCGTTAACATTAATTGGAATTGAATCAGGATCACAGGGAATTAATTTCAGAGAAATATTGCCACACTGAAATAAAGTTACTGTGTTTAATACACAGCTTTCTGTTTAACCCTAAGGTTGAATAATTGCCTTGTTTAGTTGCAAACTGCTGTTTATAAGCCTTGGTGTCAGAATATTTAAAAATAGGCTGCAGTTTAAAAAAGAAAGTTGGGTTGTGTGATTTGTTTCCCCCCTCAAATTTTAACTTCCTATTCTATTGCAGCAAAAATAGAATTTCAAAGCAGAAACACCCTGGCTTCTCTTTTTTTTCTGCATTGTCTGGTGACCTTGAGTATAACCTACTGAACAAATATTCTCAATGTTTAAGACTCATTTGCTGACATTTTTCCACAAACACGACAGCAGCTGACAGTGAGTAAACACACTAGTTTTGATTTTTCAGAAATCTAGGTTATAAGTAGTCTAATTGTAATTTTAGGAGGGGAATGGATATGAAGAACAGTTGCTATAAGCTGTTGTGATGCTCAGTGTCCACACAGCTGAAGGATTAGAGCTTTAAATAACCGTGAGGTACATTGGTATCATGTGAGGAACCAGGTTTCATGTGTACCTGATCTCTGCTTCCCACAGTGAGTGCCTGCAGTCACTGAAATGCTTCCAACTGTTTGGGTCACTTAAGATGCTGACATTTTGCTAACATTTACTACAGGGCAGTGTTTAGATATTATCTGTGTTTTCTTCACAAAGGACCAGCAGGGTTTGGGATATTATGTATTTAAAACAGAAATCAATGAGAACAGCTATTTTTATAGTGTGTTTGCCTTACTTACAAAGTGTTGTATTTGCTGAAACCGACAAACCTTATCTTTGCATTCAGCTTTCTCATGCTAATTGTATTACTGTAGATAAATGGTACTTGATGTAATTTTGGATTCAAACACCCATTGAAGTCAATGGAAGTCTTTTAACTGACAAAATGGGATCTGCATCAAAGTCTCTAAGAATAAAGGAGAGGCAGAAATAAAGAAGAAAGGAAAAGTGGTAATAGGCTGGAGAAGATTTTTGATGTTAGAAAGTAAGCAACCTGCAATGCCTGCTTACTCCAACCAGAAAAGAGTACAAAAGATAGGAAAAGAAGTGTCACTAGGTATCAGAGCTGAAGCTTTGCAGTGATTGGGAACAACGGTCCAGTTGCCCCTGTGTAGCAGCTCTTGAGAAATGAGGATGATGATGCACTCCATTGAACTTGATGCCAAGCTACTGTCATCCTTATGCTCCTTGCTTTTTTTTCCCTCCAGATTCTGTATTAATTGTGCAAAAGTACTTTACATCTGAAAACGTTTTCAGAGGTTACTTTTGGTTGTGTTTATTTTACCTGACAGACTTCTTAGCTGCAGTATTGGTGTCCACACTTCTGTTTTGCATTTATTTGTCTTTTTGTTAACTAAACACAGTAACTAACTGCTGCAGTTAGTAGTTCTTAGCAATAATTCTGATAACTCTGAAGCAGTACTGTTACTCTTAATGGAAACTATAATTTTATTTGGGTCTTTTTGTCGATATACGTACAAACAGATCATGCTGATAGTCTTGTAATAACATTTTGTAGATTGCGTATTGATTAAAAAAATAAAGTTGTATTTAAAACTAGCAGTATCTTGTCGCCTCACTAGAAATTTATCAAGCTAGTTTTACATTTCCTATAATCAACTGGTTGATCTCAATCATTGGGTATTGCAGTTTATTAGAAAGAACAGTTCTCTGTGAGTAGGGAACATCACTCACCGGATAAAGCTAGATGCATAAAGCTTAATGATGCACTGTATTCCATTGATCATAGAATGGTTTGGGTTGGAAGGGACCTTGAAGATCACCTAGTATGGGCAGAGACACCTTCCTCTAGACCAGGTTGCTCAAAGCCCCATCCAACCTGGCCTGAACATTTCCAAGGATGGGGCATCCATAACTCTGGCAACCTGTTCCAGTGCCTCACCACCCTCACAGTAAAAAATTTCTTACTAATATCTAATCCAAACCTCCCCTCTTTCAATTTAAAGCCATTCCCCCTTGTCCTGTCACTACACGCCCTTGTAACAAGTCCCTTTCCAGTTTTCTTGTAGCCCCTTTTAGGTACTGGAAGGTGCTATAAGGTCTCCCTGGAGCCTTCTCCAGGCTGAACAAACCCAGCTCTTTCAGTCTGTCTTCACAGGAGAGGTGCTTCAGCACCGTGATCCTCTCTGTGGCCGTCCTCCAAACTTGCTCCAGCATGTGCACATCCTTCTTATGTTGGGAGACCCAGAGCTGGATGCAGTACTCCAGATGGGGTCTCATGATGATCACTTATGGCAGACCCTTTTCCTGCCTTATCTGCATAGCAGTAGTAACCCAGAGAATACCAGTGGTTTTTCTTAAGAGTGCTGCCTCTGGTCTCTGGGAAATTCGAGTATAATGTAGCGACAACTCTTTAAGACTTTCACAAATTTCAAAGCCTGTTCTTGAAATGAGGTGTTACTAGGGAAACTGTGAAACCTCTGTGGGGAAATACAGGAGGTTTGCGAGGCAGCATTCAAAGAATGGGTTTAAAGAATAAAACAACCATGCCCCTTGTCCTGTGCTCCTGTGTCTGTAGTAAAGCAGTCAGCTATTCTGGGAAACACTGGGAAATAGTGTTAATATCCATTCTCACTTCAGTGGTCTTCTATCCTTCAGTGAGCACCTGCAAATGGAAAGCAGGTGTCTAGCAAAAGTACAGTCCCCTTACAGAACTTAAACATTTTGCAATGTTCAAAAGTATCAGTGCACAGTATGATTCAGGTACATGAAAAAGCGAGATGACAAATTGCTAGAATACAAGTGAAAACATAAAAACATTTATTTTGGGACAGCTTCCTACTATGTGTTGCCTGGTATGTGCTATTTTATAGCACCATTCTTTCCTTAGCAAAAAAAACCTGTAATTTTTTACAGTAACAATCATAACATGTTGTAAGTGGTGGTCACACTCCCTGCTGGAGCCATACTGATAAAAGAAAAACACACTGGCTCAGATTCTGTTTTGCCATCCCAAACCCCAGTGTGATTAGTTGTTTCTGATTGTGGGTGAGTATAGTCTAATGTTACATTGCATTGTCCTGACCTTTTCATTTTAATATGGAATAACTTTCACTTCCATTTCCATTTTCAACAGTAACAGTCCAAGGGGACAAAATCAGAAGTGGGGATGTACCAGGAGTAGAAGAGACCTGTGATGGGTGACCAGCAGTGGGGGTAAGAGAGAGGAAGCAGGGAGTGAGCAGGGAGCTGGCAGAAGGAATAGGCAGCAGGCAGAGCTTGTTTGCAAGGGCTAAGGAGAACTGATGCCTGTCTAAGTTTAAGTTGAAAGGCATAAGAGGGACTGAAAGAGAAGAGAGGTGAAGAAGCCAGGTAGAGAAGCACCTTCAAGGGAAGGTATTGAGAACAAAGTTGTGAATAGCTGTGGGGAGTGGAGGAAAATGAACTGAATGATCTCCTGGGGTGGGGAGGAGGAGCTGAAGCAGCTGAAGAAGAGAACAGGGGCATGGGCATAGCCACTGAAGACACAGCAGGTGGTTGTGGGACTGATGTGGCACACTGAGAGGTGTCCTACCCAAAGAAGCCATGCTGGTGCTGTTTGTGGCCTGCCAGAGCTCAGAGCAGCACCGTGCCACGCAGCTGGCCCTGCTTTCATCAAGTGCGTGCTGCCATTGTGTGCCAAGCAGAACTTGCTCTCCTTTGAGCATCCCTGTGACACATCTGCACAGCTGCTGGTAATGGTGATGTCTTCCTGCACAGGGCAATCTTGCTCATACAAGGGAAATGACATGGTCGTGCCATAAAGGGATGCAATGAAAATAACCCAAACCCAGCAGTGAAACAGGGAGAATTTAAACCAAGAACTTAGGCATTAGCCTGGTGATAGCCAGAGGTAAGCTACCACTGTGACTTTCTTGGACTGCTATCTAGGGAGGGACCTTCTTCTGTCAAGTCATCTGTAATGCAGAGTAGATTTTATTGTCCTAATGTAAGTAATTATGCCAGGATTTAGATGACAGTTCATCCACAATGGAGAGAGCCATCCACCACTTGGAGAGAAAAGGCAAAAGGCTGTTAGAGCCCCCTTCATGGAAAAGCCATTACTGAATATCTTTGCTGTTAATTGTATGATTATGATGTCAAAAGCGGGGATGCTGAAGATCTGCTTTGAGTAGATTTACACAAAAATAGGGCTGGGGAAAAAAGATAAAAAACCCAAAGAAGAATGAAAAAGTGTGCATAGTTAAGTATTAGGACAGCAGGAGCCCATCCACATTTACTCAGAAAAGGAATGTCTGGAATATGATCTTGAGCAAATATTGGGGTCCTCACAAAAATGCTTCCTGCTCCCAATACGGCAATGCAGGTTAGTCTCCATACATCTGAGTTATTCTTTGGTAGAGTTAAATTGGTATCAATTAGGCAGTAAAAAGGAGAGCCTGACTGCTAAGCTGTCCTTCAGCCTGACTCTCAAAGTCACCTGCTGGATTATTTTAGTGGTTTTGGTTGGTGTTGTAAACCCCACTGGTGGTGAAAGGGCCTGATGTGGTCACTCAGCTTTATTCCTCTTGAAATTACCAAATGCAAAGTTAGACAGAGCAAGTCAACCTTGACCAAAACATGCTGCTCTGCTCTAATTTAACTTCACACTAAAAGTGTTAAACTTCTGCAATAGTCTCCTCCGCTCTGAACTTCAGCAGCTAATTCATAAAAAGAGAAACAATGTCTCTGACCTTCACTCTCCCACTGCACTCTGTCTCTGAGTGGTTCTGCACATCTCTGGTAGCCAGTCCCTTCCCACTACAGCCAGGGAGCCCAGGAGCAGGAAAGTGGCAATTACAGACACGTGAGGAAGGAGCGGGATTTCAATCACTGATGAAAAGGGGGTTAAAACCAGATGGCAGGGAAGGGACTTAGAGAGCGATGAAGGCAAAGACAGTTGACAAAAGAGGAGGAAGCTGAACTGTGCCTTTTCCTGGGGATGCAGGGCAAGAGGTTGGGACCTCTGGGGAAAAAGGGTGGTATAAACATGTGTATGTCACATCCAGGGAAACAAGGCAGACAGCAAAGGAGGTGAGGGAACAGAGAATGAGTACTGAGCTGGACTGCAGCAGGAGTGTGATAGAAAGCAGGGATGAGGGTAAGGACAGTGAAATGACTGGTGAATGCTATTTCCCTTTGAGAGTTTCTCTCCACATAAGACATATCTATTTAGGAGACGCAAGGCTTATTTCATCTTTAATTAGGCTTACTCACACAAGTCTCTGGGCTTACTGAGGAGCTGAGATATACAGTACTGTTCAGGATATTCAATCCATCAGACTGCCATTTTTATATAGCAGTTCGTACAGGTCAGAGCCCTTCATAAGCCACCCAATGTCCTGAAAATTTGTCATTAAATTGAATTAAGAGACAGGTCTTTCTATAGTTCTTCTGATAAAGTGGTTTAAATCCAGTGGGGAAAAAAAAAAGAAGGGAGGCTCTTGAAGAAACAGGAGTCACACATGATAAATGAAAAAGGAACAAATCACAGGTCCCAGTGTTACCTGTCTCAGAACTCTGAGGGTAATGATGGAGCTTGTAACAAAATCATGCTGTTAATAAAATTGGTTATGAGACTGGACTGCTGTATATCTATGAGTCAACAGCTGAAAACAAAGGGAGTGTGTTAGAGAATATCTTTAAAATGAAATTACAGCTTTGCTCATGTCATGGTATTTCCATGAGGACTGTCTGGATTCTGAAAATGCTTCCTCCTAAGAATGATTGCTTTTACTTGGAAAGAACAGGCAAGATGGTATTTGTAAAATACGCCTTTGGTATTTGTAAAATACGCCTTGTGAAAGAATTATGCAGTCCTGTGGTTGAGTCGCCGAGTTCCTCTACAGCGCAATGCTGGATTTAAACAGGAGAGGGCATTCATGACCAAGCATCCGAGTGTGCTGAGGGCTCTCCATTTCTAGAGAGAAGATATTTGCAAAAGGTAAATTTTTTTAAAAAAATAATAAATGAAGGTTCATAATCCAAAAATAAATCTTCTCTAGACATCATGTATCAAGACTAGTATAAATAATTACAAATTAAAACCTGTCTAGTAAACGAATGTTTGAGGTGTCCTTAAGCAGCACTGTCCCAAATGCTGACGAAACCCCTGAAAAATCAGGAGGGTTTGAACAGCATGCTAATCTTTTTGATAGCCTCATTTCTAAAACTCTTGTGAGCTGTTAAAGAGACTGCAGTGGGGAGAGTTGGGCTGGAAGCTGAACCAAGACTGATGAAACATGGATGCTGTTCCCCACTGCCATTTGTGAGTTTGGACAAGATACTTGGTGTGTCTGTGCCTCAGAGTCTTCTCTTGAAAGTAGGGTTAAATGTTAAAAAACTCCAAAAGCATGAAAATGACTACAGGGTTGCGCTTTATACTGCAGGACACTGATAGTAGGTTATAAGATCACCATATCAAAGCTAGCCAGTCAGTATGAGTAATGCTATTCATAGATATTTTAATACGTTTCTCTTTGCCCAGAGATGATTGAATTTTTTCAGTGCATACCAGGCTTTCTCATGCTGTTCAGCTGACACTGTTTGCAGTGCTTGGGTGAAAAGACACCTTCTCTAGGCATTTGTAAAAGAAATTACATAAGGTGTGTTTCTAGACCTCAGATGAAAGCATAAGCACCTTGGTTAGCAGAAAGCGCCCTCTACAAACTCCCCGTGCAGCTTGGAAAGTTTGATTCCTATTCCCACTTTCTACTTTAAACCCAGTGATAGCTGTGTACTATAAGGAGGCTTATCTACTGTCCCCTGCGTGAAGGGAGCTGACATCTTGACCCTGGTGACAGGATCTTTGTTATTCACAATGTAAAGGGTATAATTTAGAACAGATGAGGTATGCCCACACTGCCTTGTGGGAATACAAATACAAAGGCATGCTCTCCACCTGAAGTGCATGTGAAGATAATTTGCTTTGGTCTGCAAATTTTCATGTGGACATAGGCAAAGTAACCCAACCACTATCTGAAACACCTGAGAAGTCCTTTGGTATCAAGCTCCCCAGCTCTCCTCCTGTTTGAAGTTAAGCATACAAACTGCTCCAATTTCAAGGCACTTTGTAATCCCTAGATAAACAAAGGGAGGTAGAAAGTGGGGAGCTCATTTATAAATCTTCTTTCTGCACTTTCACCTTTCTAAAAGCACTGTACAGTGTGCTGGCAGGGAGAGGGCTCTGCATCAGCTCTATCTGCCTGATGAGGAAGGCAGGACCCAGCTGCAGGATCACCATCTGTGACCTTCAGGGCCCAGCAAGATCCTCAAGGCTGCAGCTCCTTCCTGCTCTCTCTGCTAGCATGACAGGAAAAAAACAGGAGAAGAATAAGGACACTCTTGGTATGCACTATCCCAGACAGTTTCAAAGGAGCATTGTGCCTTGAAAAAACATGTTTTATTATTTAAATTATTTTGTAAGCAAAAGAACGTGGCTCTCCTTTTCCTCCTGAAGATGCCGGGCATACGGAACAGCTGCATATGCAACTGCTGTTTAATTCAAGACCCAGACAATGTCATTAAACATACTTTCTGGCAGAGCAAAATTACTTCAATAACAAATTGCATTTGTCTCACTTGTGAAAATGCAACTTAGAATATTATTATGGATGTTGCTTCTTTTATTTTGTAGATGTTAGTCTGGCTATATAATTAAGGGTCTGTCAGTATTTTCATTAAAATATTTTCAGTTTCCAGGATGTTAAGTTAGCCTTAAAAATTAAAGCTTAATGGGCGAGTCTTCTCTTCGCAAGCCAAGCAGGGCTGTAACTACACAGCTACCTAAAAAATGGAAAAGAAAGGAAAAAGAGAAGATTGCATTTCTAGGTTCTCAGAATCACCAGGGCAACACGACTGAGGGTGCATAAAGACCTAAGTATATATTCTCCTACATATATGAGATTAATGAACATTTTTCCAGATGAGTAACTGCTAAATTGGTAAATCCCTGTATTAACATACGAACAGATTGCTGCAAATGTAAGCAATAATTTGAGTAGTTGTACCAGGTTGCTGCTACTTAACCGGTAGCTTCAGCTACCCCCCTGTTTAGGAGGTAATCATGACTTCAGCGTTTATTAGAGCAAAACGACACGCTTTTGTACCTAGCTTTCCTAGGTGCGCTCTCGCACCACAGGGGCAGCTGCGGCTCTCCGCACGAGTCCTCCTTCCCCGTGCTTCGGGGGAAGCTTCAGGCTGGAGCTTGGATCAGTGTGCGGGTTTAGCATCCAGCGGGCCCCCGGAGTGGCCGGGATGCGGGAGGATCGGGATGCGGGCAGGGCAGGGGCGTCCCATTCCGTCCCCATGGCAACGGCGCCTTAAAGGCGGGCGGGAGGTGGGGCGGTCATGGCTGAGGGGGAGCCGCCCACGGCTCAGCGGGGTCCGGCCATGGCTCAGGGGGGCCCGGTGGTGAGGGCAGGGAAGGGCCGGGGTGGTGTCAGGGGTGGCCGTGAGGCGCTGGGGCAGTGCCGGGGCCGGGAGGCTCTGTCTCCGCCGGGTGCCCCGTCTGTGGTCCCTGGCGGTGAGGGATCAGAGACCCCTCAGGGCACGGCGATCCCGGGGGGATCCCAGGGGAGCCTCGGGGGCGGCACTCCCAGACTCCCTCCGGGCCGTGCTGGAACCGAGTGTGGATAAGCCCCTCCTGCCTCCCCGCTGTATACAAAGAAAGCGAGTTTGACAGTTCCCGATACGGATGGCCTGGTTCTGGCAAAAAAGTGCCTGTGTGTAAAGGGATAAAGCTGGAGCACAGTAATGTCTGCACTGTAACCTAACCATTTTGCTCTAATTTGGAAGCATGTGGTGTTTGAATTTTACAGTCGCTGTGTTCAGTTTTTATGTAGCATAATAAATATTTGTACTCACTCTAGTTTAGCAGTCCTGGGGAGAGGAATAGGCCCACTAAAAGATTTGTATTCTGTTTCTCTTCTGGGTTAACAGTGAAAGCAGAGCATTTGACATGGGCTGATCCACAGCTTTTGGTGCAGTGGTAAAAGAGTAAACCTTTTTTTTTCCTCCTCATCTTCCTAAGTATCCTGAAATGTGCTGGGAGAATTTTTGGAGACTGCTAACCCCAGATAGGAAATCATGCATGAGTATGGTTGGTTTAAAGTAGTGCTATATCATGTTGATTGCTTTTTTTGCAAAAAGTGTAATGTGTTAATTCTTAATAACTTCTTTTTTTAAAAAAACTGAATTTTTTTATCAACTGCACTTTAGAACAACTTTAGAGCAGTAAAATATTAATTTGATGTTATAAAAAATGAAAATTAACAAGCCAAAATGTTCTGGTTCCTAAAATATCTTAGCTTCATCTTTCACCTTGTGTAGGCTATTCTGGTCGTGATGATAATCAAGATTAATAAGGTTTAAATTGCTAAAAGATAATTATCTTACATTTGCATTGAAGTATGCGAATCTTGAAGCTCATGAGTGTCTGCTGTCCAGGTCTGACTGAAGCATTAGGATTTAATCACTGACATGGGCGGAAGAAGAGAATAGAATGTTCTGTTGAAGTGCTATTGCAATATAAGATGAATGATATGTATTGGTAATGTTAAAATTTCCACAGCTAAGCCACTATACAGCATCAGACTGTTTCCACAAAGAAAAAATAAAGAAATCTCTTATTTTTTGCAAGCTCCTTACATTCTACTTCTGGTGGAAGTGGCATATCTTGTTTTTAATAATTCGTATTGTTGATTGACCTCTAAGTTAGGGGCAATGATTCTAGAATGATACAGAATGGTTGGATGTGTTTGTTTGAAAATAGATCACAGCCATTGGTTCCATAACATTTCTAGAATTTTCTTAAGCATTTCTGTAGCCTAACCAATAATTTGAAGCTCAAATCCAGTATTTTTCTTGGGCTGTCAGATTTAAAAGTATGAGTGGACTTGCAGACCTTCATGTTTGACATTCAGTTTATTAAACTGATCTGTTCCTGCTGTTCAGTTAGTCACAATAGTTTAAGCAGTGACACTAGATTTTGTACCATCTTTTCAAATTACTTAATGCTCATCCTAACTTGAAAATAAATATTTTTTTAAATGTAGCCTAATCTATACAAGTCCATTATCGAAGATGTGATTGAAGGTGTGAGGGAACTCTTTGAAGAAGAGGGTGTAGAGGAACAGGTTCTGAAAGACTTGAAGCAGGTTTGTTGGGTTCCCCTGTGGTAAGAGCACCTGCATTTGTTTCTTTCTTTTGAAATGGTGTACCTGTCCATTGCTTTGCCATCAAAACATGCAAACTTTTACCATAAATTAGAGTTACAAGTATCCTGTGAGTGATATGTTGGTGGCTGGCAGTCAAAATTCAGTAGCAACTGTTATGATGTTTATTGGATAGAATCAGTCAATTTACTCTTGGCAAAACTAGGAATACCCAATTATCTTTTCAGATGTGGCTTGTTTTGAAAACTGGTATTTGTTGACCTGAATGATAATCTTTCTGCAGCTTTGGGAAACCAAGGTGACACAGTCTAAAGCAACAGAAGGCTTCTTCAGGCATGGCCACTGTTTTCCACAGTTCACCCTACAGCTGCCACACAGTTTTCACAATATTCTGCAGGCTTCAGCAGGTCAGATGTTGTTGGACATAATGGAAACAATTTAAGAATAGTTCAGTAATTCAGGGACATTTTTGGAAGACTTGCAATAATCTTGGTTTGTGATGGTTATGTATATATAGTGTGTGATGGGGAACAGTAATTATTTGAAAGCAGAATTTGACCAAGAAAAGATGAATTAAAGTTTGAGAAATTAATGGAATTCTGTCTACATGCTCTTTTTCTGCTTATTTCCAGTAGCAAAATATGCAGAGAATTTTAGTTTTCTTGTCTGTAGTCCAAAAGTGTAGCTCTTCACTTGCAAATTTACCTGTAGGGTTAAGCTTTTGCTTCCCCTTTTAATGCATGTCCTGGTGTGTGCAGAGGTTGTATGGCACGTTTGTGACATGCAGCTCTGCTGTCATGTTGGAGTTTAATCTGGTTCTCAATTTGTTAAAATGTAATCCCTTGCTCAAACAGAAGAGAGGGAGGGGAGCTTTTTTTTTCTTTCAGTTAGTTTTTCTAAAAGCAGCGTTCCTGTTGTAGATAAGTATTTAACTTTCACACAGCCTCTGCCATCAGGACCTATTCTTCTCAATTAGGTCCAGCTGACCACTGTGGTATTGTTGTGGTGGAGTTTAATGCTCAGCTGAGACTTATCCCAAAGTGAGAGGCTTATCTCAAAGAGGTAGGACCTCTGCCCATAAAGGACAAAAGCCATGAGATGATTTAATGAAAATGTACCTTGTAGTGTACTTCAGTGTTGGGCAGGCAGTCTTCATCTGGGTAGGTTTTTTTTTTTTTTTTTTTTTTTTTTTTTTTTTTTTGTTTTTTTTGTTTGTTTTGTTTTTTTTTTTTTTTTTTTTTTTTTTTTTTTTTTGCTTGTATTTGGGGTTTTATTTTGGTTTTTTAATTGTTTTTCATCCCTTTAAACAAGGTCATCAATAAGAGTCTTGCCTTAAGACTGTCGGGGTGCAGAGCAGATACTGGTGATCTCACAGATAAACATTGTGTCATGTCTTTAAGGTGCTGTTTCTAGTAGTGACAAACAGATATATAGGATTTAGAATAGGAGAAGCACAAGGGGATGAATCATGATAGCAACACAAGACAAGCCTAATATATAGAGGCAGAAGAGTATGGATTACCCCAGACAATGCTTAAGTTGTTTCCCGTCTTTGAAATTGCAAAGACTCAATGATGCAGAAAGATCTGGATGGACCACTCCACTCTGCTAGACATGTCAGCAGAGCAGCACCACGAGAAACAAAAGCACTTAAGGCTGCTTAAAGGTATTAGGGTTTTTCTGTGGCTGTGGTTTAAGGACACAAATCAGGCAATGGTGTGTAAGGAAACCTCTTATTAGTTGACAAAAAGTAATCGTAGCTTATGTATGTTCCTCAGTAGCAACTCATGAAATGAAACAAACTGCTCCTTCAAACAGACCTTATAATGTTGTCAGACTATTACAGATAGTTGTAAAGTTATTAATTTGTTTTATGTACTCGTTCTATACTCCAGTCTATTTTTAAAAATAGACCACCTGTTCAAACAATTATTTTCTTTTTAAATGGAGTAGTTCCCACTTTCTAGCTTACAATACCAGAAGACCACTGAAAAGACCACTGCTGTCATCTTGGAGAAGAAAGAATTATAGAAGCTCAAACAATACAAAGCTTTTAAAGGAAAGAAACAAGTCTGATGAAAAAAATAAATTACTTGGGCTTATCCTTTTTCTGTTGAAAAGCTGATATTCTGAAACTGAGACCACAGCTTTCCATTGCTGTAAAAATGCAGCGGCATTTTATGGGTGATATTCAGATTTTTATCCACTGAAGAGGCCTAAGTTAATACTCACTGGTTTTAAAGCACACATTGGGCTGCATGCTGATGTCTGTTTTTTGTTTATATCTATCAAGCAGGGATTAGTTTTTCTTGCTTGGCTTCTAAAATATTAATGATCAAAGAAAAATATTACTTAATGTTTGGTTTAGTTCCCTCCAACCTGAATCCACTTTTTACTTGCTTTTGTGAAATAAATGATTTTATACAAGCACTACTCTGCTCTTGATAAGCAAAAAGTAGCATTCTCTTTCTAATTCAACAAGGCTTAATGTACTGTAAAAACTTTTAATGTCACTGGTGGTAATTAAGTTATCATATAGTAAAACAAAATATTTCTGTGGTCTGGAGGTTAAGAGAAGAAATTGTGTGAGTAATTGCATTTTTTTTAAACTTTCATTTCTTATTTCCTGCTTTTTATGTTAGGAAAAAAACACAACCATTATTAGTTATTTGAATGAAGGATGAAAGAAACACCCTATTTTTAATTTCTCTTCCCTCCCTCTTTTACTATGACAGCTAAAACACAGACACATTTTTCTTTCTACTTTGTGGGCGTGCATGAATTCATCTGATTTAAAGGAAAAAGCCCAGGATAAAAAGTGTGTTCCTGAAAACCTATTTTCCCCTTGCTGGTCTTCAAAAAATATAAACCTGGAAACACCGAGCGTTTAATCTCCATACATTCATTAAGCAGCACTAGAATTCAGAGAACACTGAAAAATATGAAAGTTGTTGAATTTGAAGATTCATTTAATTACAAAAAGTTAAGAGGTAAACTGAGTCTCCTACATTAATAGCATAACCATTTGCTAACAAATTAGAGACAGGTACAACTGAGAGCAAGGCTGTGAGAGGGTCATACATTTTTAGTTGCTTTTCTTCGATGAGGCGAGGAGGAATACTAATACAGAGTAAGCAAGCACTATCTGCTCAGTCCTCTTCTGGAGGCCTGATGAAAAACAGAAACCACCTAATTTCCCTGCATGGAGGAAGTTTGAAGAGTTGTCTTCCCGGAATGGAGGACCATGTGTAGTGGCTCTGAGATCACAGAATGAAGCACAGAATATTCAGAACTGGAAGGGACCCACAAAGGTCTTCAAGCCCAACGCTTAATTGAGTGGCCCATATGGGGATCAAACCCACAACCATAGTTGTTATTAGCACTCTGCTCTAACCAACTGAGTCAGTCACAGGAATGGAAGCATGTGGCTTTGGCCCTGCTTGGGGAGCAGCTTGTTCTGGCAGCAACACCCCTGATAAACCACAAGGGTGTTCGCTGGGAAGGACAAGATGACTTCCAGTCTTTCTCTTTGCTAGTTTGTTGCTATTCCTGACTGCGCAAGAGTCACTTATGTTTTAGTCTTCCCTGTTTAGGCTTGCAGCGTAACTGTTAGACTCTTTTTGCAGTGATCAAACACCTTCTGTTTCATGAAGTGCTCTGTGCTGGATCTGTCACTAAGGACTGTGCTCCTTACTGGAAACTGGAAAGAGCATGTGCTCTTACCAACATGCAATACATTGGATTTAAACCAAACTTGTATGCACTCTAAAGATACCCAAGAAGAAAAGGTCAGAATGTACTTTAAGGTTTAGTTGTTTCTCTGAGCTGCTTTCCGAAGTACCTAGTGTTTCAGCTCAGTGCTTCTGCTCCAGGTAAAAATTATTTGAAAGCATTATTTGAAAACAATGTCTGTCATAAAGTACTTTCTGTTAGCATACTATTTTTTTCACTTGTCTTCTTTTTCTTAAAAGTATTTAGAGGACGTGTGTAATGAAAACAATATCAGGAGGTGGAAAGGGAAGGGATGACCTGTTTTTAAAGCAACTGTCAGCTTCTAAGGAACAGCAGAAATTGTTTGAACCATCTGGTAGGCATCAGCCCATGCTGGGTCAGTTCCTTAGCGCAGGTTTATAAAGTTGTGAAGATTATCCTGTATTTGTCCAAAACTATTGTCCTCTGATAGGAATTCCAGAAAACTGTAGAGGATCTCCTGGAAGAGCAAGCTGACAAAAACATGATTATAGTTTCATGAGAAATTAAACCCATCCATTTATAAAGGTTCAGGAAAATATTTTTTCCACAGCACCACAGCAAGGAATCACACCAGCATGAATGTCATGTCAAACAGTTTTCCTGCATAATGCTGCACTCACAATACAAAATCACCAAGATACCCAGAGTAATTTTGTATGTCTGTAGGAAACATTTTGTCAGGATGCTACAGGAACAGTCACATACATCAGAGAAACGGTGCTCACCAAATTCCCTTTCCTTTGCCAGAAAAACAGAAATACTAATTAAAGACCTTTGATTCACAAATACATTAACTGATTTTTTCACATCTCACAGAAAGTGAATCCCAACTAAATTTCAGCCATAGATAATCACTGGGTATCACAGATATCACTGGACTCTGTAGGCAAAGGATCAGGATTCAGGATTCAATATTCACTCTAATGACTTGGAGTGAGGATTTTCACTAGTTTGTTTGTTACTGAAATTACATGAACAGGCACCCAGTGGAAAGCACTGAATGTGGTTAGGAGATTAAGTCATAACAGAATTCACTAGATAATATCCACCCACCCAGAGCACAGACTAACCTGATATTCCTTCCAAAACACAGCAATAATTACTATCAATTTTTTCAAATTTTTCTGATACTTTTTTTTTTTTCCCTGGAAAAAATT
>JAWWEU010000111.1:12553693-12619096 GCA_035583155.1 Acropternis orthonyx | reverse complement strand
GGGTTGGTTTTTTTTTTTTTTTTTTTTTTTTTTTTTTTTTTTTAAGTTTTTTGGGGTTTTTTTATGGCCTTCAAAGTTGAATGAATTGTTTTTGGAGGCAGATATTTTATTTATTCTATGTGGTGAAAGGGAATATACTCTTGGGTTTGCACGCTACTGGAGGTCATATTTAATGAACATTACTTTGTTACTCCTGAGTTTTTAAAGGGTCATATTAAGGCAAAACAATCTGTTAAAGTCAGTGAATCTATTTATCTTTAAAAATGGGACTGGAATTGCCTTATGGCGAAAGATTTTAAAAGTAGTTAGGGCTACCTAAATTATTTGCTTCCTGAAGCCTTGGAAAGTTTTTTTCCTTT
This sequence comes from Acropternis orthonyx, assembly GCA_035583155.1. Lineage (NCBI taxonomy): Eukaryota > Metazoa > Chordata > Aves > Passeriformes > Rhinocryptidae > Acropternis > Acropternis orthonyx. The sequence goes on along the minus strand of JAWWEU010000111.1, from coordinate 12,618,737 downwards.
TGGCTTTTTTCCCCTCCATCTGAAATCAGTAATAAATGTTTTTGAAAATCTTATCCTACTGTTCTCTCTGTTAGTACCTTTGATTTGATCTGCTGCAGAAAAATACTTGCACATATTTCTCATGTTGACAAGGCAATATTCGTGCTCACTTGGTTGTTGATCTAATGAATATGAGTTGAAGTTAGATTGCTTTAGTTTCAGGTGTGCTTGCTGTAAATTATTGAAAGATAACTGTGTTCAAGAAATTAATGTTTTTTGTAAAGTGGCTTTTTTTTTTTTTTAATAGCTTCTTTTGTCATCCCAGCTGGCAGAGGTTTTCAGCATTTCACAGCAGCAGAAGTGGTATGTAGCTGTAGTAATATTTTACTTCAGTTTTGCTTATTGTGACAACCTAAATGGTTGTTTGTCAGTTATTAATAGGCTTAGAGTGGGAGATCTGTAATGCTGCTGCTTCTATTTGAGCACTGAATAAGGATGGGGATCTACTGGCTGGATTTGCAAGCAGCGCAGCCAGAGGTTTGTTGGAAGACCTGGCTGCATGTATTTAGCCTGTGGGATGGAAGTGTGGTGGAAATGCACATCTACAGGTATTAAAAAAAAAAAAACAAAACAACAAAAACTGGAAGTTAAAATAGTGCATGGTTGGAAACAATAACACTAGTGAAGCTGTGAGCAGCATTATCCCTGAGGTGTAGAAATCTTCCAGAAGCAAATGTATGTTTTTAGAGTTCACAAGTTCTGAACTCTGATTTCTTTGAGGAGGGGCTACTAATTGTCAGAGCTTGATGAACTTACTGAGTGCCTCCTGACACTCCAGGTCATTAGCTTGTAACATTGAATATAATATTGGGAAGATGTTTCTGCAGTGTATGAGTTTCCTGATTGAAAATTTGGATTTCCCTGAAACAGTTGGTTTGAAAGGGAGCTGTATATCCAGCTCTTTGCTTTCCAGGAGAAAAAGAGAATGTGAAATAACTTCATAGGCCTAGGAAAGGAGTCTGTGCTATGTAGACTAATGCCTAAACTTAGGGAAAAATACCTTTCTGGATGATGGGTATATGGAAGGGGTGTGTACAAGTGTTCTGTTAACAAAAAGGAAACGTGATAGCTGGAAAGCAGGAAACGCTGAGGGCAAATCATTACCCTGTCATCTCCTCATCTGTCTGAATCTCAAAAGCATGAAGCAATTTTTCACTAAAGATGGCCACGGAAAGGTCCTTGTTGATGTTCCATATGGATGTGTTAGGTGTGGCAGTCAGGGCCCCAGGGGACGAATTGTGCACTCTTTCTCACTAAAGCCAGCTCTCCCGTATCTAGAGGCCCTCACGAGCATGTGCGACTTTTGCTCTCCCTTCGGCTGTTGCTTATCCCGTACATGTGCCAGCTGGAGTGATGCTACAGACAGCACCAGGTAAGGTTAAAGAGGACATGTAAAATGTTGCAGTGCGCTGTGGATGTTGAAACACCATCCCTAGTACAGCAGATAAAACAGATGTGAAGGTAAAGAAAAGGTGGGTAGAGCCACTTACCCTCCTCTTCCATTGTGTTCGTAATTGCTGCATCGGGGAAGTAATTGCATTGATTAGTTAGTGTGTCAGTTGTGTACTCTTGCAAGATCAACATAGGTAACATCTTCTCTTATATGAAGGACAATATTCCATGTTTTAAAAAGGTAAAGAGACTCCAGTGCTTCAGAAACAAATTGATTTCTTATTCAAATAAAATACAACCATGCATTAACCTTTTTGCTCAAGTTCTTTTGCTGACGAAATTGCCTACACTGCTTGTACAAAAATATGCTTGTGCTGCTTAGGTGTGATCAGTGGAAGGCTTATTTCAGTCATTAAATCTTTCCTCAAACAACTCTTCTTTGTGAACTGATGTCACTAGATATCTATTTCAGGTGTAATTCCTAAGGTTTTGAGACTTATAGATTAGTATCAGCAGCTGTGTGTGTAAACTTGTGTGTGGGGAGAAGAAAAATCAAATGGCATTTGGAATTTGGCTCTGGCATTGTAATTCTAACACTGATAATAAAAACTTTAAGCATTCAGTGTTTGGAGTGGTTTTCATACAATGAGAAGGTATAGAAATTAGCAGTCGTCTTATTTTTTTTCTTTTTTTTTTTTTTAAACTGAACTATGCAGTTTTTTTAGAGGACCTGAAGGCCCTTAAAGAAGTGAATTCTCCCTGTAGATATAGGATAGTTAATTGTTTCATCTGGTATTTCTTAGTTTCTGAAATAACATAGAAAAAATTCAAAAATGGATTTTTATTTATTTATTGTTTTAAATCTAGTATGTAATTAAGTTATTGAACTTACTGTTATGGGTTATTTTGTAGGCCAAAACCAAAAGGGGTGTTAAACATGGTGAAATGTTATTCAGAAAGCTTCTGAACGCTTAATTTTCAAGGGCTGAAATTGTGCTTGGGGCAGGTTTTGCTTTGTAAACATCCTTTTTCTCACAGTTTGCCTGAGTGTTTGCTATTGGTTTTTAGTGGTAACAGGTCAGTGGCCTGGATGAACCTGTAGTTTAACCTGTTGAAACAATTTTTAACTCTTATCTTTGTAGGGCAAGTTTATAAAGTAAATGTGCCTGTTATGGTTACACAGACCTCAGGAAACAGCAGTATTCTACATCCTCCTCGGCAGCAGATAATTCATCCCCTTGGGCAACCTTCAGTTCTGCAAGCCAGCATTGCTAGTGTTCCACAGGTGAATTCCTGTTCTTACCAGGCAGCTGGTAAAACATTGCAACCCCAGGAGACTGCTGTCCAACAGACATTTAAACTAAATATTGTGGAAAAAGACCCCTTGGCAAACTCTGCTACTTTGGACCAGCAGCCTCCTGCAAGTCATGAGGAATTTGCAACTAATGTGGTGTTGAATCAGTGTGCAGACTCCACAGAAAACTCCCAGCACAACAATCTTCACATAGCTGTGTTTACTCCAGAATCCTCTGAAGGACTTTTTCTCGATGGATCCTTGGCAACCAGCTCAAGCAGTGTGATGCTGGATGTGGAGGGGCAGTTGGACATTGAGCCTCTGGAGCTGGTGCAGCAGCAGGTGTCTGATGATATCATTGACCTCATTATCACAGGAGAAAGTTTGGATGATAATGCATTTCTGAAACGTCAGGGCAGCGTTGCTTCCTCTGACAAGGTAATGCCTTTTGTTTCTCAGCTGGTGAAAATACATCTGTTGGAATGGTTCTTTGTACACATCCATAAGTAACAATTAGAACCTCTAATTTGTAAGAATAAAAATGATTTTTATCTTATAATTCATTCTTGAGCTTGTTTAGAAGAGCAGTAGCTAACTGCTTATTTTCACATTAAGAATTTGTCAAAAGTACTGCTAAAATATTGTGATGGATGAGAATGTCAATGTGAAGTGTAATGAATAGATAAAATGTATTTGGGGACTATAATTTTATTTCTTTTTTTTTTTTTGGTGACTAAACAGACATGAATGACCCCTTGAGAACTTCATATAATTCTGACATATAGGTACTGGTCAGCTGTGGGCAAAATGCTTTAGCAGTATCAGCTGGGATTAGTTTGAGCCTATAATGTATGAAGAGCATTTAAGTTTCATTGAGAATGCACTGAGGATGAAAAGTCAGATTTGATAAGTGAAAATCTGCTGGAAGAAAATGTATTTCCTTGGGAAAAAGTCCTGAGCAAACTCAGCTAGAGCTGTGCGGAAAACTAGAATGACTTTAATTAACAAACCACTTTTCTGACCTCATGTAATTTTTGTTCCAGAAATTATTTGCAGATGTTTGAAGTTCAGACTAGCTTGCTGACTCTGAGTTGTACTGCTTCTATGTGATTGAGGCAAATTTATTAAATAAAAATTTAATGACAGTAATGCCAAATGTCTGTCAATAGAAAGTATGTTTTGTTGCTCATCTGAACTGTGATGGCACGATGATGAAGACTGTCCGTAGTGAGAATGGAAGGTCAAAACAAAGTGTTATTTTCTTGAACTAGAAAGTGTGTGTGGATGGGAATTAAGTGCTACAATAAAGTTTTAATGAAAAACTGAAGATGGCTGAAACATTAAAGCCCTTTTATGCTCCTGTGAATGCTCTATTTAGGAATTCTAGCACTTTTATGAACACTCAAAGAAGTGAAATATTTACTGTTTCTCCCAGCTTTTTATATCTTATTTAAACAAAGCATTTTGATTGAGTTGAGGGGGAAAGATCAGTTCATCTTGACTTTTATTTCAAAAATGAAAAATGCTATTTTTGGCAGCAGAGGAGTAGCTTTTTTTTTTTAATTGAAAGATTTTTTTGCAGTAGAAATTCTAAATGTCTGTTCGATTGCCTTTTTCTTACAGTTTGAGTACCAGACTGTTTAAAGAAAAGTCTAAGAATTTTTTTTGTATTGCTGAGGAATATTTGACATGGGTTTAGTTTAAGGTTAGATGTAATCACAATGTTTGCTGAGGTACTCAGAGTTTACAAGCAGTAGGACTTGAAACTCTCATTTCAGTGCCCCAAACATGTTGGTTTATTAAACAAAAATCTCAGGCTTTGTACTGAACATAGCTTTCATTGTACTGTTAATTCACAAGCTGTCTTTGGTCTCTTTTTCCTGTCACATGGAACCTACGGAGCAGACAGAATCTAATTTCCTATCAGAGAAGGATATCTGCAGTGACATTGAAGGCATAATCCAGCTAGATGGTACTGGTGATGTTTCTTCCAAGGAAAAAATACCACATACAAAAGATAAGAAAGAGAATGAATTTATTGGAATTATTGAATCAGAGGAACTAGACGTTCTGGATGATGAGGAAGACTATGATGAAGAATGTGACAGTGCTTCAAACATGGAGTCTAGCTGCAGTGGTGATGATAATGAAGACCTCCAAATAGATATAGTTGAGGAGGTAATTTACTTTTAAGCCTTGTGAAGTACATAACAGTAGTAGATTTATCTTGACTGTTGAATTGTTGGACCTGGAATAATTCCTGTTTAGTTTAATGTAGAGGATGCACAGTGAAGTTACATGTCCCTGGAGATAGGAGATACTGCTGAGAAATTACTCAAATGCTCGTAATGAGTAGTGTGAACAAATGAAAGAAATGTTGAAAAGCCATTTGTTTATTGGATTCACTAAAATGCTAAATTATCAGAATTAAAGATCTATTGTAAAACCTTGGCCTCAATGGAATGGAGTTCTGCTTTTTATTTAAATAAGATATCATTAAAAAATTTAGATTTAACTAAGGTATGCTTAAATAAGATCAGGATACAAATCTAGGTTTCCTTTCCCTCTGAAAAACCATAGGGGATTAAACAGAGAACAATGTGATACAAGTACGTATATTTCCTAGGTTTTTCTTTTTCTTAAAGATGTGTAATTTTGTATCCTGGAGATTTGTTCACAAGAGAATCAACTTGTAGAATTTGAACTTCAAATAAATACAAGTTGATCAGCGTTCCAGTTACTGGGATCAGCTTTATCAGTTATCAGTCTTGCTTTTGTGAGCTGTGTTTTTGTTTAGGGTGTTCTTCTTTTGAGAATGCAAGCATGCAAACATGCCTCTAAGTGAGGTTTGTGCAGTGTAGTCTTCATAGCCTCTAGGTCTTGATACTGTTTCCCTCCTCCGCCCCTGCCCCCAGTGGTAACGTTTATTGTTCTAGGTGTGTTTGATGCCAAGTATATTCAGTGTTATTCTGAAAGAGTGTATAAAATAGAATTTTAATCTCTAGGATCCCTTAAACTCTGGTGACGATGTCAGTGAACAGGACATTCCAGACTTGTTTGACACTGACAATGTGATAGTTTGTCAATATGACAAGGTACAGTATACACTTTTATCTTTGTTCCTTAATCATTCTAAATAATATCTTCAGCAAATCCATGTCTGTTCTACTGTCAATACCTTTTAAAGAAAATCTAATGCTGTAAAAATCGAGTGTTTAAATTATGTGTTTAGCTGAAAATAGTCTGAAGACTTTCCTGCTGTTTCCTGAAATGAGAATAATCACAATGGCCTATTAAAGGAAAAGGAAAGGGGAACAAATCTTCCAAAGTTAATATGTGTACAAGTGCAAAATCTTATTAATTTCCTTAACTTTTAAGTAATATCAACATCTCTATGGATGTATGTCGGCATATTCAGCCATGGATTAAAACTTTTGAAATGGGTAACAGAAAGAGGAACATGTGAATTTTCTTTTACACTTTTGTTTTTGAAGTGCCTACTGAGAGACTTTCCTACTGGAATTTTGTTGTGGCTGAAAAACCAAGCGGTTATGAAGGGTCATTTTGTCCTCCTTCACTTTAATACTTAAAATTTAACCTTATTTTGAACTTCCAAAGATCAAATTAGAACTCTGGTATGGTTTTGGGTGCTTATATGTCAGTAATTTAAAAGATAATTTAAAAGCAAGGTGTGTAAAACAAGTTGTGCTTCATTTTTTTTTAAATGGATGGTCTAGTGTATATTTGTGGGGGCACTGATTTTGATTTTTTTATCAGATACATCGAACTAAGAACAAATGGAAGTTCTACTTAAAAGATGGAGTGATGTCCTTTGAAGGTAAAGACCATGTTTTTGCAAAAGCTATTGGAGATGCAGAGTGGTGAAACCTCACTGAAGTACATACTTTAAGACTCTGGAATTATTTCCCAATGAACTTCCTGTGAAACAACTGGACTTTCCATTGTTTTACTATAAAACCCCCGACAAATAACAAAACAACAAAGCTGTCATAAAAATATGCAAAATATGTGTTGTTAATACATGCACACTGAAACACTGTATTGTTAGCTACTCAGCTGTCTTTGCAGTTCTTTTCTGACCATTTCATCACTTTTCCAGTCAAGGAATGTCATTGGAAATGTTTTAAAGTCTGAAACATTCTATCTGTTAGTATTTCTTTACTTTCTTGAATTACAAAGTGATTATATTTAAGTAAATTTTAGTTCTGATTTTTTTTTCCAACTTCTTAAAATCTAAAGTGTGACTTGAAATATAAACCAACATGGTTGTTGGTTTCAAAAAAAAAAGGGGAGGGGCGTGGGGGCAGGGGAAGCAATATATGTGCGAGTCTGAAACCTCTTGTCTTTCCTTCCTCCCTTGCTTTTTTGGTTGCCTTGTGGTTTTTTGACTTCAGTTTAAAGGCAGGCACTTTATATTTAAGTAGAAAATGTGGGTGGAAGATCCTGTAGCTCTCAGTGTATGAGAATTATTATTGCTTATTCTATACCACCTATGTCTACTGAGATGCAGTGAATAGTGTGATGTAACACTAAAATGTGATTTATTTTCATTGTCAATGCAAAATCAGTTAAGTTTGCTACTGTACATATCCACTGCGTTCCAAGACTACAGACCAGTAAGCTGTGAATGATACAAATTGTGCATAGTAATAAAATGTCATCTCATACACATTTCTAGCAGAGAGTTTTGTGTTCCCTAAATATAAACTTTGCTTAGAGAAATGTGTACAAGCCATGCATGTGGCAGTAGCTCAGCATGCCATGAGAATTGCATTCCCACCAGTCCCCAACATTAATTTTTTGTTAGTTTTTCTAGAAACAGGGGGCAAAAAGTAGTTTTGGGCTCTAGCCCTTCAGAGCTGCAGCTTTTCCTGGCTCGCTCCTGTTCCGTGTAGGGCAGTACTGGAAACTAAATGGTAAAGCCTCAGCCAGTCTTACTCAGAACAGGATAATCCTACTAGAAGGGCAGTACCACATGCAAATATATGACATGCCTCCCTCCTGGCTGCTGCTCCCATGTCTGCTGAAAGAAGACATCGTGAGACATTTTGGTTATCTCTACTCCTTGAGAGGATGCAGAGGCTTTGAGAAGGGAAGGAAAAGAAGCAGGAGAGTTGGAAAGAATGAATATATAGAAGAATGAGGGGTGAGGGGAAGCCCAGTCCTTGTTCATAATGGTGCCAGCCCTTCTGCTGAGAGCATAAAGAAAAGAGATGCTTTCCTCAGGAGGTAGGTTTTTAACAACTATTGAGTTTATTGCATGCTTTTGTTGACGTATCTGCTGTTCTCCAGTATCAAAGACAGGACGCTGAACTACAGCACCTGAAGCAAATGTGGCATTTCTTTTGTCTTTTTTAGATACTGCTGCTGGGATGTGAAGAACTGTGTATTCAGAGACAAGTAAAATATTACAGTGTGTGATTTCTTTTTCCTCATTCAGATGACTTGTAGCTGCACCGGTGCTATGCTTCAGACCCATAAATGCACAGGAAATGCAGTTCTTACCACATGATATATGCTTTTAGATTTCAGCACTCTCTCACAGGTGTTCTTGCTCTATAAATGTGAACATTATGAACTGTGGGACCATTTTCAACTTCATAAAAGAATGGAAGCAAAGGTGGTGTGGCACAGAAATCCATGGGACAGGGCTGGATATGCACCATTCACTAAGCACCACACAGTCTCTGAATGTTGCTTCTGAATTTGACCTGATTTTACTAGTCACTATAAAATAAAGTAGCTAAAAAGTACTTAATTTGTAGCCAATTTCTAAAACAAGCACTGGTCTTGTACTTCCCAAGCATCTTGTAAGTTTTAGGGGTTGGACATTGGTGATACTTCTCATCCTCTTTTGCTTCTTCATAAATCATGTGTACTCTCAGCAATTAAACTATCAAAGGACTGTTTGCCACCTCTCCTCATGAAACTTTGCTGACAGTATGCATAGCTGACCTATGTCAAAACGGATGCTGAAGATGGCTTAGCTTCACCATCAAGCACCTTCTGGGTCTTTAGTTACATTTTCCAACCCAGTACCTCTCGACAGAAAGGAACCTTAACGTGGGCTTCTTCCAGTGTCTTCCTGAGCATATATAGAAGCTTTAACAATTAGAATAGGGTTTTGCTCTTGCTTCCTAAACCCTTCTAGTGTTTGAGAAAATGGCTACTAAATTCATAACACTGCAGATGTTCCTTGGGAGTGCTTGCAGTGGTTTTCCCAGTCCAGAGCTATGAAATGTCTATTCGAACTCCTGGAGTAGGACTGACTTTCATTTTCTTCTGTCTAAGCATACAAGAATTCCTCTACATTTTGTTTCCAGTATTCTTGAAGGAACACTGGTAAAGAATTACAGCTTTGAATAACTTTGAATTTACAACTAAATATACCTGAAGTCAGGATTTTTTATACTGAAAAAAAAAAGTTTCTTATTAAAATGTAAGCTCAGTTAGCTATTTACTATAGCCTGTGACTTGAGTAGCAATCAGTGTTTTGATCGGAATAGTTTATGAATTAATGTTTCTGATTGCTGCTACTTGCAGTTTAGCAAACATATTACTGCAGTTGTGACCGGATGAGGTTTGCAATACCAGTTATGGCCATAAAAGGTATTTCAGTAAAGGGCTATCTAAACCTTTACACCAGAAAGGAGATAAGTTTACAAGAAATAATGAGGTAGAATAACAAGTGTAACTTGTATGAGAAGCTTTAGCATGAATTTAAATCTCTTATTAAAGTGTTGTTTTTATGTATTGACTTTTGTAGAAAGGTTTTAAGTATATAAATTCTGTTGTTTGTCTGTGGTTTTTCTTTTTTTTTCATTAAATCAGCAATTTTGTAAATGGTGGATTTCGCTCAACTTACAGTAGGTACAAAAAGGAAAATGCCCACATCTTTCTTCTTTGCTGTTATCTACACAGCATTGTAGGGTGGGTACTATCAGTTGTTGGTGATTCTTAACTCATTTCTCTTCCATGTGGTTTCCTGACAATGTTATGTGGTAGGGAGGGTGTGCTTGCCAGCTCTTGTTCTGTTGAAACATAATGCAAGTAAATTAGTTATTGCCTCTTAAGACACTGTTTTGTCATGTCTTAAATAGTGTGAAGGACTCTTCCACGTGATGTTGGAAGAAACAAGTCTCAAAAATCAGTTTTGAGATAGGTGACAGACTCTTTAGGCTGGGTAGCTTTTTCTTTACACTTGTGTCTTTAGTTTGTAGTATAGTTAAATATTCTATTCTAGTCCTGTTTGTTTAGAAGCTGGTGTGTATAAAGCAGTGCATCATACAGAATTTTTACTGGTTACTGAACCCTAGAGTTTTAACAGTCTCTATTCTTGATCCTTGATACTTTGTTGCCCACCTCTGCAAACTGCTTGTGAGTACAGCTGTGCTTACATACAGAGCTTTTGTACGGATTGAAATCATGGCATTAAGCTGAAGGTAAGAGTGGGTCAGAGGTGTTATTTCTAATTATCACAATTATAAACCAATGGTAGACCAGTCACTAGAACAAAAAATTGCTTTCATTAATGTGAAGCAAATTTAGCTTGCAGTACAGTGTTTTGGCAACAAGAGGTGTGCTTTGGAACTCTTGCTGTCACAGATTGAAAGCAAAGAACTCAGCTGAAAAGGAGAATGTAAAATGTTAGAAGTGGTCGCACTAATATAATTTTCCTATGTATCAGAGTCTGTACTTCTGGTGGCCATCAAGAACTGCTGGGCTGTGCCTGTTCTGGAGGCAGCACAGACCTTAGAGAGCTGCCCTGTTCCACTCAGTAGGTGAGTATTATACCAGCTGAAGAAGTGTCTTCAGATACTGCGAGTATCATTTACAGAATGTGATCTACTTTGACTACAAACCCATGTAAAATGCAATTGCTTTACCTTCTGTGAACCATAAACTGTATCATGTAGGTCTCATGCTACTGTATTGTTTGATGAAATGTAAGAACTTGGGTGTTCCTCCTAGCAGAGGCAGTGGAACCAATCAAGAATAAGCAAACCGAGAATAGGCTTCATCTGGAGTCTGCAGCTTTTGCATGTTTTTGCCCGCAGGACATGGTGAACTTAGCAGTAACTAAGCACCTCATTTTCAGTGTAGAATGTAACCTCCTTAGGATGTGCCTGGGGCAGACTCCCCCAGGGATCCTGCCTGGCATTCAATGCAATCTGCAGCTCGTTGCCCAAACAGATTATTTGATCAATACGATGCAGGTAAGAGCTCACAAATCTCAATTTCCAACTTCAGTACAGTGTGGTGTTAGCCCATGGCAAGTGAACTGCATAAGGGTGGCAGCTTATTTGCTGATGGGAGAGTAAATATACTGCAATAACAAAGGAATGCTCAATTCTTACTTAAATTAGGAATGCAGCCAGAAATTTGGAGCAGGCCTATTTAGCATGATCACTTTGCATCAGGCATTGCATGGTGAAAGAAAAGAGAGTTTAATGGGAAAACGTGGTCACTAAAAAGTAACTACTCTGCTTCATCACGTGGGAATGGAGTTGGACTGTAAGTGCTGAGGAGTCCCCAGTGTATTCCTGAATGTCAGAGAGTGAACAAATGAAAATGGTTCATGAGACTGCCCCTAGAAAGAAAACAAGGCAGCATTTACTTGCCTGTGCGGGGAGCAGCTGTCCTACTGCTGAGAAGGAGCCTTTTTACAGCTTACCTGATTTGTTTGTGTGCACATACGATACACAAAATAGAGTCCTGTGTGCAGCAGGTGGGGTTTTACAGCTATTGCATCTTTTCTGACTTCCAAATCCTACAAGGCTGTGTATGGGTTAATATTTTAAGTAAATTACCTCCAAGCTCAGACTGAGCTGTACTATAAACTGCAAAATTGCTAGTAACAAAGGTTCAATAGATCAGCTTTTCTCCTTGGTGACATCTTTACAACCCACTGCTTGAACACTTTTCTTTAACTGGGTGTAGGTGACTGTGTAATTGGAAGTTTCTGTTGATGAAATGAAGGGAGGCATCTAGTTTAGTGCCCCTTTCTTTAACCCACCAATGGCAGCATAGCTGATAGGAATGGAAAAAGAAGGCATGAAAGGTAGCAGGCAGGCTTCTCCAGGAAAGCAGATCTGAAGAAAAAGAAGCCAGACTGCAATCACTGCAGTAGCTGTTAACATCAAGGGCAACCTGACAACTCCTGGGCTCCTCTGGCTCCTCTTAAAGAAGAATTTGCTTAATAGTCACCTTCCACATCTATCATTACAAAGGAAGAAAAGGGAAAATACCACTTTGAACGTCAGAACAGTTACGTTGCATAAGAATTATCGACTGTCATTTTTATTTACTGTGAAATGTTCAAGATGTTATAAAATAATCCCTAGTTACTAGAACAATTACAACTGGCCTTGCAAAGTGCTGCATCTCTTGGCACTCTGGTTTAATTTTCCTTGTAAGACATCTTGTCTTGTACTGCAGGATATGGCTTCTGTAATGCCGACAGGAGCAGCAGTGCTTGTGAGGCTTTGCTGGGGGCTGTGGCTGAGCTGCTGTTCTTGCAGTTGGAGGCATAAGCAGAGAAATAGTTCATCCTGTAAAGCTCCGCTCGGCTCTTGCAGCAGCCAAGCTTGCTCATCAGCAGAAAGAAATCCCTTCGAAATGCTTTGGTGAAAATTGCATAGAGAAATGGGTTTGCACAAGAGTTGACAGGGTAAAATAAAACCAGCAGGATCTTGGAGTTGGTCACTGTGATGAGAGGAACTTTAAAGGCAGCGGATATGGCAAAAAAGGAGATGGGGGCCATGCAAGTAAAATCTGTGAAGATCAGTATTGCCATTCTCTTGGCGACCTTGGTATCTTTATTGGCAGCTACCAGCTCTGGATTCTGAACAGCTATGTAAATCTTAATGTAGCAAGTGCAAATGACAACGAAAGCGACAACATTCAGCACCAAGATCATCAGTATGTAGGCTTGGGAAAGACCCGTTTCAATATCCATGGGCAAACAAATGCTGACCTTCATGTAACTGCTGACCCCTAAGAGAGGCAGCACTGCTATTAAAATGGAGAATATCCAGCCACCAAGCATGATTGGCACGGCGTGCCGCAGCCGCAGCTTCCGATCCAGCTGCATGGCATAGGTGATGGTGTGCCACCGTTCCACAGTGATCACTGTGAGTGTGTACACCGAGAGCTCGCTCGCAAACACTGTGAAAAAGCCGGCAGTGCTGCAGCCGCTGCCCGTCTGCCAGTCTATGGCATGGTTGTAGTACTGACCGCTTGTCTGGGCATCCACAGAGGCGATGAGCAGCAGGTACAGTCCCATGCAAAAATCGGCGAAGGAGAGGTTGCACATGAGGAAGCGAGGAACAGTGAGCTTGTAATGACTGGTTATGAGAACGAGGAGTACAGTGAAATTGCCAGCAATGGCAAGGATGTTTATAAACCAGATCAGGACTCTGAGAAAGCTGTATCCCAGGATGTCTTCACAGGGATTAAATGCATCTGGTTCTGGAGTGCACGTGAGTACTTTTGGCTGACAAAAGTCATACTCAAAGTCAAAGCCGGTCATTTCGCTGTCATCGAAAATGGCTGAGTAGCTGTAAGGAGAGTTTTCTTCATCTATGAAGGAATGCATTTTCTTTTCTGCTGACCACAGCAATGTGTTGTTAGAGTCATCTCTGTAACCATTAAAAAAACAACCACCCCCCAAATAAAAGTGAATTTTTTGTTACATGCTGTTTGCAATCTTGTAAAATACAACAGATAACAGTTTTAACAGTGACTTCCTACATGTTTTTCTACAGGGTGTTTACATATAATGAAGCCTTGTAAGGGTGCTTTGTGTTCGGGTAGTAGCCTTGGAGAGCAACAGAGGTCACAGTCACATCCATGGAATGCTTTCTTATACAACTCACTTATTTGTAAGTACTTTATCATGATTGCTTTGTAAGCAAGCCATTATTTTCATGCTGCCAGTAGCCTGTAGTCCAAACCACAGTAACACTTGAACTGATGGATTACAGGTTTGGTGCATATAGGTTTATCAGACAGTTACAGAAGTCATACTAAAATAACCTAAAGTAATTGTGCACTGTTACCTCTCCTAGGGAAGGCACTCACAAATTCCTGAGACTATGTATGACTTGGGAAGTGATGAGAAATTTGATACTCACAGAAGTGCATGATAACTACATAATTTTGATGGCTAGGATTTCATTAAATCTAGACTGGACTAAATACATAATTATAAATGTTTTAGGTGTTTAAAACATGCCTCCTTAATCTTTAGATCATCAAGAGTGTGATGATAAGCCTTCCAATGAAGAAAAATTTTAAACAAAACACTGTCTTTTCTGGAACTTCCCTGCCATAACAGGTGCCTATTTCACAACTTTCCAAAGATCCTGACCATGAGTGTTTGGTGGGCAAACACTCAGTTGGCAGTGTGAAAAACGGAAAGCCCTTCTATCAAGGAGAACTCTAGAGAAAACTGGTAGCTTTGGGATAACTTAAATGCATGCTTAAGCTTCCACACCTACTGAAGCATGTACATTAAATGATATTTCTGGAGCAGGGTCTTAACTGGCAAATGAAACTGAGGTGCTTTTCAGCTATTCCTGTTGGGCAAATAACTTCCCGGTCTTGTTATCCTAGGTCTTCTCTTCATATATGAAAAACTGCCCAATATCTTACATTTACTTGCCTGGCTTAAACTGGAAGAGCAGGAAATATACTTGACTCTGTTTCTTAATAAAAAATGACTGTGATTTTCTGAGAGGCAGTGTAAACATGCTGCCAGGAGCAAGCTGCATTTTTTTTTTTTTATTTTTAATATTAATAAGAACTTGGTACTATGAGATGATTTCTGCTTTGGTTCTGCAGTCATTCAACCCACGAAACCATGAGCTTACTTCCATTTACTTAATATAATGTCTGCTCAGAGAATTGCTGGAGTTGGGATTTACCACAGCAAAAAGCTTCAGGATCCAATAGGCTGGGCTGACTATTTAATGCATAGCAGGAGTGCAACAGATGCTAACAGACAGATAAAACCAAATGGCAAGTGTAGGAGGCCTCATCAAGCAGCAAACAAGATAATGTCCAAGGAAGTAATAATCCCAATGAATCAATCACATTTCAGCTGTATTTAGCTGTTGGAATTTTGTGACCATAACCTTTGTTTTTTCTAGACTACAATGCTTTGACACCACGTCAGGGCTGCTGAGAAGTCCCGAGGTCTCTCTTTTAGCTGTAGAGGGATGAATAATGGCAAATCCTCAAATTTCTCTCTTAATTACGGATTAGAGCCTGTGTCATACAGCATGGCCAATGCAACAGTTTAAATATTAGCCTTTCTCACTGTCACCCTAAACACTGTCAAGCAAAACTCCCATGATACAAAAAGACATGTTTAGACTGAGTAAACCACTGCCATGGGGTCATCACACTTCTAACTCAGAGACTCAGTTTTTACCATGGAAAACTACTGATATACAGAATTTTAATTATCCTTTCTATAGGCAAAAATAAAAATATTAACAGTAGCAGCTCTTCTTGGAATCACACTAACAACTGCAGTTATCTCAGGGCACAGGAAGTCTCCATGTAGGCCATTAACTTTTGTAAATATTTAATAACTGTTCTGAAAGTCTTTCAAGATTTCAGAAGAGAAAGTGGAGGGAGTAAAGCTTGTGAAATTGTGAGGGATTCCGTTTTTCTTTTTCTTTCCCTTTGATCATTAAAATCACAAATCTTGGTTTAATGATAGTGAAATTACCACCGTGCAACTTGTAAGGGTGACTGAATTGGCAGCCAAAGACATGCTATTTGAGAAAAAACACATGAACAGCAGGAGGGGGAGGTCTGTATTTGCTACTTCCAGCATCTACATGCAGAGAGGTACTCACAATATTTCATTAGTTGGTTTCCTCATGGTGCTTTCACACTCTTTGGAGAAGTTGTCAAAAATGGAAAGCAACAAATTTTGTCTGTAAGAAGGGTGAAAAGAAAGTTAAATTTCAGGGTGAATGTTGGCCCAAGTCTTATCTTTGCAAGTGGTCTTCACAGACATAAAGGTAAGCTAGAGTTGGCCTCATGGCAGCACAAACATTCATGCAGATATCTGAAAGTGGGAAGGAGAAGGCTTCAAATACTGTGACAGTAGGCAGGACCTCATGGTGGGGTGTAAGGATGGTCTTTCAGCTTGCTTATTGTTTATGATGTATTTTATAGTGAAATAACTTGAGCTGGAATTAAAAGGTGTATTTTGAAATACTGTATTGATATGGGCCAGATTCTCCATCCACTATGAATGGTAGCAGTTATGCTACCATGCTTTTAGAGAAGTGCCTGTTAACAGCTGCTGGGAAACTGGCTTGATACAGAATCACAGAATAGGTAGATTGGAAGGGACCACAGTGGGTCATCTGGTCCAACCTCCCTGCTCAACCAGGGTTGTCCCAGAGCACATGGCACAGGATTGCATTCAGACAGTTCTTTAATATCTCCAGTGGGGGAGATTCCACAACCTCTCTGGGCAATTTCTTCCAGTGCACAGTCACCTGCACAGTAAAGAAGTTCATATTTAGGTGGAACTTCCTGTGTGTCAGTTTCTGCACATTGCCTCTTGTCTTAGTGCTCATCCCCTCCCAATGGAACCTAGGGCCATCCTCTTGGCACCCTCCCTTCAGATACTTATAGATACTGAAGGGGTTGCCTCTCAGCTGTCTCTCCTCTAGGCTGAACAGGCCCAGATCACTCAGCCTTTTCTCATAAGACAGATGCCATTAATCATCTTTGTCACCTGCTGCTGGACCTGCTCCAGGAGCTCCATATCTCTCTTGTACTGAAGAGCCCAGAACTGGACACAGTATTCCAGTTGCACCTCATTAGGGCTGAATAGAGTGGCAGAATCACCTCCTTCCACCTGCGGGCAATGCTCTTCCTAATGCATTCCAGGATTCCATTGACTTTCTTGGCCAGAAGGGCACACTGCTGGCTCATGGACAGATTGTTGTCTACCAGGACCCTCAGGTGCAGAGCTGCTTTCTAGCAGGTCAGCCCCAAGCCCATACTGGTGTATGGGGTTATTCTTCCCCAGGTGAATACTCTACTTTAAAAACTGGCATCTGGAGTAGACTTTCCATGCTTGAAGTAAAGCAGTTTGAAAAGTACAAGTTGAAAGATGACATATTTGGCAAAATCTCTGATTCTGAGGCTGTGAAAGTAAGGGCCAGATACTCTATCATTATGAATGGAATTGCTTTCTCTTACCTCATTGCTGCAACAGTAGAAAGAACCAGCAAAAACACTAAGCTCATTTGTGTACTCTTAAGAGAATCAGACACCTGGAAGCTTGTAGAAAGTTTTATGTATAATGAGAGAAATAATATACCAATCTAAGCCCCTTTGTGATACTTATAACAATAGGATGGCAACAGAAGTTGGTTTTCTCTTGTAATTATTTGAAGATGTGGTACACCTGCTTCCACCCCTCCCCCTGCCCCAATCAGGCAAGTGCAAGAAAGTCTAGGGACCTGAATGCTACCTTCCAGCTCCCTTATGGGGTTCAGAGAATGAGTACACAACAATTGTACCCCATAAATACAAAAAAATATTTAGTCTGAGGACTTTATTCTTCTGTCTCATCACCATATTTCACTGATCAGAGAGTGCAGTCTACAGGGGCTAAGGAACACAATATGGGACACTGGTAGTAAAAACTGGATGGGTTGACTGAATGTAGAGTACAGGGCAACAGAAAGAGGTAAAAGGAGAGAGAAACAGGCTCCAGCTCTGTGACCATGATTATACAAAACCACACAGATTCTTCTCTTTGTAACCTGGGAAAGTCTTGGGAGGTCTTAGTCTCCATGGCCTTCAATAAATGACAAGCAAAACAGAGATTGCCCTCTCATTTCTTTGTAGTAGGTGGTCATATAGGTGATAACAGCCTGTTGCTGGTATAGGTTTTTCCAGCAGCCAGGGCTGTGCAGACCGGTAACACATCAGGACTGCTCTGAAGCCTGCTGATGCCCCAGGTAGGAGAGCAGTCATTCCCTGATTTGCCTGGGTTCTTTCCTCCCTGATTTACTAAGAACACAGTCACTTCATATAAGAAAGTGACTTGCTATAGCACTCCTATTCTTACATAGCATGGCCATGTTGCAAAGTCAGGCATCTGAAAATTAATCAGCAATGTACTTTATCAGAATGAATACCTTCTCTTTATTCTCCTTCTGCCCTCTTCCCTTCTGTCCTAGAGTTGTTTCTGCATTTATCACACTCGGATACTTGATCTGGGACTGAATCAGAGTTCAGAAGGAATGGAAACCTTGACAGTAGAATCTTTGCTCTATTCTTGCAGAATCAAGAACCCCTTAACAAAATGATGTAGGCAGAGAAAGCATAGCATCACCCCTAATTTCACCCTAAAGAATCATATTCTACTCTGCCTTTGTAGTGCAGTCCTGAAGTGAAGGCATGTAAATGACATGGATCAGGCTTCTCACAATTGACTGCTCAGTGGTATGTCTTTTCCGTAGCCTTCATTTGAGACAGATGAGAAGGGAGGCATCCTCATAGCTCAAACTAAGCTCATTTGGGGTTGCTTTGGCTGCCTAAAGCCAGCTGAGGGTTGGTTTCTTTGGAACATAAATGCTGAAAAATTAGCTCCGGTTGTCTTGAATTAGCTGTCCCAAATTCGCAGATGTAAAGCTCTCTCTGTGCCATGGTTTCCAATTGTGGAGAGAACAATACTGTCTAGTATTTGGAACTAAACCAAGTAATGTCTTTCTATAGACTTGTGTCAGGCCCTAATTTTGGTGAGTAATTGAAGGCCTGCCTTTTCTACTATGTCATCATATCACCTGTATTAATTAAGCTACATGGCTAAAGAGTTTAATTTTTTTCTTTTTTTTTTTTTTTAATTTTTTTATTTAAGGCAGCATGCTATTGATGAAGATCTATCTTCTGTGTGCCAGTAGGCATTTTAATCCAGATGCCAAGAAAAATATAAGCTTCAAGCAAACTTAGAATAATGTTCTGGCTGGCAGATCCAGGGCTCAGGATGGGATCCATTTCTGCTCTAAAATAAACAGCCATAATTTTTCTGACTTTAGCAGCGATCTGTTGTTTCATGCAAAGACTTGCTACATACCACAGCACTGCCATTACTGGAATAAAGATAATCAAACCCTGTGAGCTGAAAAAAGCAGGATTGCCATTTTGGAGCTTCTGAAGTACCGCGGTACAATAATGTACCATTTGGACTTACTTTTCTGTCCTTAGATTTTGAAAAGCACAGCAGTGACTGGGATATGTTAGAACAGCTTCCAGTAGACTGCTGAATTTATCCAGTGGTGGCAGTCTCTTTAAGGAGTAAGATGATGTTGCATTTAAGACTTGAATGGCCTCAAGCCCGTAACTAGGCAGGGACTCCAGCGCTGTTGAGGAAATATCCCTGTGAAACAAAGAGAGCATTCTCTTTTCTTTTCATACCTATAAAAATACCACCAAAGCAGGATGGTAGGTAACAGCAACTCGGTTTTTCACAAAGGTCTAAATCTACAAAGCCACTTCAACACGTGATATCCAGCTCAGAAACATGGTCTGTGAAACTACAGAGCAACAGGGTAAAAGCATCCCTGTGGCTCAGGAGCCCCAGCAAGGCCAGGAACTCACTTTGTCCTGGGGAAACCGAAACCAGGAAATGCTCTGGGCACTGTGTCCTGACCTCTTTGTTTGAAATCCACTGTGCATGGACTGAGGGATGGCTCTTTAAGCCAGAGACAGAGAGAGTGGAAAGTGGGCAAATGTGGCTCTCCAGCCAGCTAACACGTAGGATATCCTCCTGGCTCTCTGCTTGGCTCTGAAGGGCTGATCTAGGTGTTTTAATTAAACAGCTACCAATTAAAGCCTCAAAAGAATTCTTGCCAACACAAACTTAAGCAGTTTGGCTTAGAGTAACTTCAGAGGGGCTCTTTTTGTGTGGAAAGGCCATCAACATGACTAAGGATTTTCAGAGTCAGGCCATTAAATGAGGGGAAAAAAGGCTACAGTTGTGGAAGTGATATTAGTAATGCCGTGTACCATAAGGTATCAATAAAAGGAACAAAAAAGGCACGTGCAGCATAGAGTGCCATTTGCAGAACAACATGCTGTGCTTTATTGCATGGAGTTATATCCAGTGCAGCCCTCCAGTAAGTACTTGATTAATAAATCACGAGGATGATAATAATGTGTTTTATTCAGCAGAAGCTTATAGCATGCAATCAGCTAGTTCACTTTTATAACTAAATTCTAAAATAATATATTGTAAAAATATATCCATCCTACCAAAGAACAAGTTAGTTTGCAATGTCAGAATATGACAAAGGAAAAGAATCAGGAGGATCTGACAAAAATAAAGGCCAAAATATCTAAGAGGTGGAGGTCAATGCAACACTAGAACTGGCTGATTCATGTCTGTCACAGTGCAAACTGAGCCTTTCATCCTGTAATTTCAGGGCATCTCACTGACATGTTTCTACTTCATAAATAGAGAGTAACAGATCAAATGTCCTTCCAGACTCAAAGCTTGTGTTTGCTGTGATGATACAACACAGTTCCTATGGGACACTCAGGTAACAGAGTTGTGGATACTTACAGGACATCTGGCCCTGTGGCCCCTCTCAGAGCATCATTGTGCATCCACCTGAGGTTCTTATTGTCCTTCAGGATTCTGTGGAATCAAACATGAATTCTCTTTACACCCGTATTTTAAAATATCCCCTTTTCAGTTTTTTCTCACACCCATTTTAATTCTTTCTTCCATTACAGAGGTAGTTGTTGCAATACCTGGCTGGGGAAGACTTGTATTTCCCATGTGACCTTTCCATTTGCTGATGCCATCAAGTCATTATCATCTACACTTAAGTCTGATAAATTCCAAATTTTTCTCACTTAAACCAGGAATGACCAAGCTGTTTCTTTCATTGCAGTGTACAAAAATGCAGCAAAAGTTTTGCCCAAACCAAGAGGTTAGTCCCAGAGCGTGTGAGAGGGATTTAAAAACAATTGATGTTTCCAGACCTAAACTGTAGGTTCCTCAGTTTTGGCTATGGTTTCAAGTTTTCCACTATTTCTGCTAAATTTCAGAATTTATGAAATTTTATTGAACATTCTGAGCTTTTTTCATAAAAACTGCAATATTCTAAGGGAGGGTATTCCAGGAAAAGCAGTAAGTGCTGCAGTATTAACAACAAAGTCACAATGATACTGAGAGATGCAGTTTTCTCATGAGTATTGGGAAATGCAAGACACAGCCAGCTAATCTGAAGGAAGAGCCTTTGACTATGTTTGAATTACTATTTACGGTTTAAATTACTTGAGGAGGGGAAACATACTCACAATTGACTCAGCTTTGTCCCATTGAAGGCATGGCTGTGGATATCTTCAAATCCATTTTTATACAATTTGCTGGGGATTAAAAAAAATGTGTAAGGAAAAAAGGCCTGGAAAAGGTGAGATTATCATATGTACTGCAAGTTTCAAACCTTAATGCTGCATTCATTTTAATGCTTAGAGGGTCTGCTTATAAAGAATGAAGGTAACTAGAGCACGGCTTATGGTGACTCTAAGAAAGCTGCAGTTTAAATTTCCTAAGTACCTTCCTGTTTAGCTGCTGAAGAGAACTTCTGCTGGTGTACAGATCCTCCTCAGAGGGGTTTGCCTGTGCCTACCTGGGGCTGAGATCCAGAAATAAGACATTAGTCCAGGTATGTTTCTGGCATGCAGACAATAACTGGAGGCAGAAGACCTGGGTTTTGTGGTGTCAGCAAGCACAAATCAAGGGTTAGAAAAGTGTCAGGTGGAAAGCAACTTTAAAGCCTGGAGGGTGTTACAGGATTACAGATCCTCTGTGGACAAACAAATCTTCCAGCAGCCCAAGAGATAGCTCTTCAGAGAGGCAGGGGCAAGTTGGGCATCATCCAGCAGCCAGTGAGTTACCAGCTTCTCCAAAGTGTTGCTGCCAGGCTTGATTTGTGCAGTGGAAACCTTGCTTGTCCCCTGCACTGCACAGGGACACTTGATGCCATCTTGGGTTCTTGATTCCTCATCCTGGGGCCAGATACCTAAAGGCTGGGCTCTGCTACACCTGAAGTCCAGCTTTTTTCCTTCACTAGGAGATCTAACATGTGGGTCTCTTAATATGCACGTGTGATATTAAGTTCATGTTTCCAATACAAATTCAATATAGTCACTTGTATATAGTATTTTTTCTTTAATATTAAGCCATAATAGAAAACTTGACACAGTTTCTAAATTAAACATTTCTGTTCTTGCTTTTCCACTTGCTTTTGGGAGTTCACAAAGTGGGCCTATGGAACCTGCTTCCAAGAATAATTGAAGTGTTGGAGCACCTGGTTACATTTGATAGGAGAAGGTGTCTGTATCACCACAGTGCTGAAACTAGTGATTCCCTTAAAAGCCATGACAATATATAGGATCGATTTCCCCATCCACATGAAACATTAACTATTGAAAAGGCTAAATTAGCTATTTGTAGTACAAAATATTACTGCAGGCCAACTTTACACCTTCATAGATTACTTGTGTTTCATCAGACCATGCTGTTACAAGAGGAATTAATTCAGCTAATTACGGCTAACTGCATGGGGTGGAGTTAACGTGGAGCTCTACAGTTAGGAAGCTGCACAAAAAGATGGGAGAAAAAAAGATTGTTGGCTGTTTCCTGACTTAGACTCACTCCCATTTAATACACTTTAGGGTTACAGTAAAAACTTTAAACAGCCTTTTCCATCTCTTTTATGTTCATTTTCTTGCACCATTAGCAGAATCATAATTTTGCTGAAGTTATTTTGAGAACTTGGTGGGAGGAAAGAGGCTCGTAAGATGAAATGATGCACTAATCTAAGCAATTGCTCCTCTTTAGCATCATGTAGGTGTAGCATTCAGTCACATTTATGTCCAGTTCCTTCACTGGTTTCAGAAGGTATTGGTCAGTACATAAAATCTGTGCTGAAATTACTGTCATACTGGCACATCAGCATGAAGAGCCTGGTCCATCAACTGCAGTTCTTGTTCATCTGCACAGCTCATTTGCAGGTGCAAATATTCATGCAGTTTTGTGCAGGGCTTCTGGTTACATGCTTGTCTCAAGACAAAGCTCCCATTTTGGATGTGCACTGCAGTTTGGTCCACATGGGTTGCTGACTTTACTGGGCTCCACACTGGTGTTTGTGGTTACAGCACCAAGTGGGTGGCCTGCTGCTGCCCTTTATAAGTCAGCGGGTCCTTCCTTGGGAGACCCAAATTTTTTTGGCCGCATCCTGTGAAGAGGCTCAGTCTGTGATTTTTCCTATTTCAGCACTACTTTGTGGAAGATTTTGTGAGGACAAGGGCACTGTGAAATCCATATGCAGTTCTTGCTGTGCTGGCAGAGAACATCTCACCTTGGCTTTCTGCTGCTTTCTGCATTCCTCACATGGGGTATCAAACCCACCCAACCCACAGGTAGCTGTAGCAATAAATCCACAGTTGGCTAAAAGGAAAGTCTTGGATGTGGAGAGTTATCAGTGGAATCAATGTAAGCCAAGTAAAAAAAAAACAGGGTAAGAAGCAGCATTGGTACTTTGAACCAGTTTCTTCTCTCTGTCTCTCCTCTTCAGAGACCCTGTGCAGCTGAAGTTTTCTCAGTCTGCTTGGTCCCTAAAAGCATTATTTCATGAAACTGCATCCCTGATGGAAGAAGAGACACTTTGGCCTCCAGTGCAGCTTTTGGAGTTTATATCCTGTTGATGTATTTTTAAAACAACATGGCATCAAAGATGAAGATTTCGATCCCTTGTTCCATTTTCTTTCCTATATGAAGTAATCTTCTGGATAAAACTCTGTTCCTCAGCTTGAAGAACACCCCTAAGTTTTTTAAGCATTTCAAATTTAACTCACAATACAAATATATATTTTATAGGGCTTAATGTCAAGATTTTTATGAAGTCAGCCCACTTTTCTCAAACAGAAGTGTTATCCTTGCAGAAGGAACTCGAGCTGGGATTATTTTACTCACAGTGTCAGTGATTCATTGTTCATCCCCTGGAAAGCATTTTGTGGTATAATTGTCATATGCAAGTTATCACAGAGCTCCCTTTGGAAATGAAAAAAAAAAGAGGTATTTTTGTCAGCGATCCAGGAACAAGATGGAAAAAGACTCACAGCTGGATTAGGTTGTGTCTTTACTTACAAAATAAAGTGAGCTTCCAATGAGAAGATCTGTGTCAGGTCTGGGAATTGTCTTATTCCAGTGTTACAAATGCTCCTAGAGAAAAGCATAATTCCTATTTATAGGAGAAAATATTACCAGAGTGGATGCAACGAGAAGCTGACTTGGTAGGTTTAACAGTGCATTTAAAGGTGAGTGACAAATATGATAATTTTTAATTAGGCTTCAAATGTGTTTGTAAGGTCTGCAAAAACCAAGTTTTGTAGAATTATCAAGCAGTGTCCTGAGGAGCAGTGTATGTTTTCTCTAAGCAGGAAGAAGAGATTTTAGTTACCCCTTTTGTATAGTACCCTATCCATTTGAAAGCTTTATTACAGACATAAGCACTTGCCAGAACTATTTTGCAGACTTCTGTTTTGTCCGTCACTGCCCTGCCCTGCCCTGGGTTACTTTGTTTTCCTGCCTATTGAAAGACCTCACTATTGGTGAACTATACATTAAAGCTATTGTAAATGATATATATACTCCTATTATACTGTAATGCATGAAAAACTTATTTTTTTCCTTTCAGTCTTGTAAGTGATTTGTCTACTCTTTTAGGGAAAAGAATAAATAAAGCAAAGAGAAAAGGAATAGAATGCTTTCTTACAAGTATTTTAGCCTTGGAAGATTTCTGAATGCTCCGTCCTCAATGTGCAGCAGATTTTTTGTGTTCAGGATTAATCTGTAATGAGGGAAAAACATTTCAGTGTTATAATCATTATAGATCTGTGAGGGTTCTGAATTTTGCTTGTGATTTGCTTTCTCAGAAAACAGTCTACAAATATGCATTGGGTGCATTTTGAAGCATTGTTGGTAATAAAAACGGCCTGTAATTGTTAGGTAGCCAACAAAAGACATCATCTGAATCCTCACAGTTCACTGAGCTGAGGTGATCTGGTTTGGATACTCTGGTCACTGGTGGGAGTTAGCGTTTCGCTGTCATCTACTGGTTCTTTGGGATATGAGTTCTGCAGTTGTGACATGCCTAATGCAGTGAGCTTCTGCCTTGCTGCAGGGGTCAGAAGCACAAGTGTGCAGCCATCATGATGACTGTGCCTCCAACAGGTGGGCTTGGAGGTGGGGCTGAGCCCAGAGTGTGTGTGTGTGTACCTGGTCCTTGTCCCGTAATCAGATCCCTTGGCATCACCCCTCATTTCCATTATATTACTGGTGCTCTTCCTAGCCAGGAAAGGCAATTCCTTAGATAGTTTACCCTCTTAGAGTACCATGGACTTCCTTAGAGCAGTTGTTGGTAGTACCAGGTGCCTGCATGGGTCTGCAGAAATGGAATGGAGAGAATTGTGTGAGAAGTCCTGTTTGCTAGTGGTCACTCAACACCCAGGTGGATCTCTTAATCAAGGAGCACTTTCTGCAGCCATACTATCTGATAAACCTGCCTGCCTTAAAGTCCAGTAACAGAAGCCCATCTCCCTCCCTATGCATGACTTACATAATTCAAAGGTCTTAGCATATGAAACTGCAAGAAAAGTTGAAGTTCAGCAATGCCATTGAACACACCTGCCCTGATCATTGACTGAATTTTGACTTGAGTGCAGCTTGGGACATCAAGCCCTTGCAATGTGAGGCTTGTAGAGCATTCAAGATGCAAACAGGTTTTCTTGCTAGCTTCCTGTAGCTCTTTAATGGTCTTGATTAGCTTTTTGGTTTTGGAAGACAGGCATATGGCAAGCTATCCATAAACTGTTGGTGAATGCATGGGGTCAAATCTTTTATTCCTTCCCTAAACCCACCATTGATTCTAGCGGAAGTTGGACCCTCTGATCAATCAGAGGTGGACAAATAACTGTCTCTTACTTATGTGAGTAACCAGCTTCAGTAACGTTCACATATAAGATTAAAAAAAAACAAAAAAAAGAGATGGATTTGTCCTCACTCAGTTGCACAATTTTAGGCCACTCACTGGTTATGTTGTGTGAGAAAGGCAGTAATGAGATATTGAATCAGATTTATAGTTTCCAATTTCACTAAATATTTCAGAGCATTCTCCTAGTCATTGCTTTTAACTCTCTTTCTCATATGCCTGTGCTATGCAGATCAAGTTAAAAATCAGTACATGTTCTGTTTGAGTAATATTTTCATGCTCAAAAGAAGAGCTATGCATACTAAGCAGCTGAATTTAAATACTGTAGGCCTTTGAAAACCACATCTTCAAAAAGAAAGATTTTTCTCATCCTTTGTCATCTCAAATTGTTTCCCCACTTAGAAAGCTTGACAATGCCAGCAGAACTAGACACAGAGTTGTGTTCCTGTCATTGAGCTCACGGAAAGCAGTTGGAATTTCTGGGCATGGATGTCTTTGCATGCATTAGATCTCCAAGGCCAGACCTTACAGAGTGCTCACTATTTTATATGGTATTTTGGAGAGAAATGTTTCTCATCACAGGTCTCAACCAAAGCTATCCAAAGTAATAGAGACAGATTTGGTCCAAGAATACTTCTCTGCAGACTGTTTACTCCTTGGTGATCCTAAATCATGACATGGATGCCTTTTTGTAGCTGATGCTTACATTTCAGACAAGGTGGGAAGGCTGTCAAATGCACTCGCCTCTATCCTCTCCAGGGAGTCGCTCTGAGAGATTTCACTACAATAAAAATGGCAGACACAAAGCAACGTATTAACAGAAAAGACAGCAATCGGCTTTCCACTCTGTGTTTCCTTCGTTTATACACAGCTGTTCAACCCCTCCTACCAGTCCTGCTTGGCAGCAGTGTCCATGACTCCACATCTTGGGAGCCCGTGCCAGTAGGGTTTGAGAGAGACCAACCCTTTGCTGTCTTGGCAAAAGGGAATGGCAACCCTTTGGAATTGGTATCTCTGTAACAGCCAATATCCTTTTTCTCAGTAAATTGTAGGTATGGTAGAGACTAAAGGCCAGAACTAATGTGAATAGAGTGAGCCCAAGCCTGTGAGCCTTTTGGTCCTGCTTCGTGAATTTATTTGCATGGGCAAGGATATAGATAATGCTCACAGTGCTTCATATGCTATTATCAAATCAGAATTATGGTCATCTGATCCACAGATGTAGAAATACACAAATATGGATTCAGCATGCTTTATGAATGATTTTTGGATTTAACTGCCATTTTCATTACATGCTTGCAAACTGAAAGGAAGTGTCACTTTTTCATCATTACACCAAACCAACATGACTGTTTTTGCAGGCACTCGTGGATTTTGGTGTACAGATGCTCGTATTCCACATGTGTACTCAGGAATAACAAATACTGAACATAGAGGGGAAAAAAAAATCCACTTATTAGATGCTTGTTAAATGCCTGTTAGATTCAGATTTATGGGGTTATGCAAAACTGAGCCAGAAAGTAAATAGTATATTTTGATGCATATATATGGGAAAGATCTTCAAAACAATGTTTTTCTTGACAGAATTGACTAGAAGGGCACACAAAGTAAGCCTAAGATTATATGCTGTCAAGAAAAAATATTTTCTGAACAACTGGAATGCATCTACAAAATGTCAGTATTGTCACAGTCCTGAGAGTTAGCTTGTTTCAATTACAATTATGAGAAAACAACTCCTTTTGCTGTTGACATTCATTCTGATCTAAGGGGTTTTATATTTCATTTACAGTGGCAAAGGAGGATGCACACTAGAAATCATATAGTAAATATGTATTTCTTACAGAAATATTAATGATTTTTCATCACCATAATTCAGTGAGAATGTTATTTTTGGTATTGCACTAGTTACTTATAAATGAAAGATGGATGTAGCATAAGTGGCCTGCTGGGCATCTGATCCTCAGAGACTCACAGGCTGGGAGGGATCAGTGCCTGCTCACAGAACTGGAAGACTCAGGTTTAGGGTGTAAAACATGTTTATTCCATGGGATCCCCCGCTGTTTGCCAGTGGTTTTCCATTTACATATGTTGGAATGACTTATGGCAGTGACAATAATTTATTGTCTTATTTTCAGAGGGTGATGTACTGCCAAATAGATGATTTAGAGGTTTATAATTTTAAAATATGCATTTTTTAAAGTAACATTAAATCTCAATAACATTATGAAGTGTTCTATAGATTTACTTCAGAAAAGATACATTGATTTCTACGCTGCTAATTTGAACAGATTCATTAAAAGGACACAAAAAACCAATTAAATTTTCTTTATGGAAGGGAAAGTGTCAATGAACAAGCCATTCTCTGTGGAGAACAGGACATGCATACTGTTTGGGAAAGTTTAGCCTCAAGTCATACAGGTAGGAGAAATTTTGTAAGTTTAAGTTGGTCTCCTGTGTGAAAATGGTTAATTTCTCATTAATCATTCAGATGCACATGAATGCCAGAAAACAAAGCCACTGGATTCCACTATAACACTGTATTGCAGTGGGATATGTGCAGCAGAGATGTACAAAAAGTGCACCTCAAAAAGAAAGCAGCAGTGTTTGTGCTGCTGCTTAGGTTTTGGGGGAGGTCATTCACTTGTTTTTCACTGCACTGGTGTGTCATCAACTTTGTCCTTTAGAGGACGTTCAGTGAAGATAAACTGAAAAATAATAAATAATGGAGACTCAAGCATGCCATCTTTCAGCTGGAATAACAACAGAAATAGGGCAAAAGGGGTAAAATGAGCTTCATGGTCTGAATTCGCAATATAAAATAGGTATAAGCCAAGGGTCAGGAAGCAACACTGACCCAAGTGTGCAAAATTACAGTGCTTGCAAACTGAAAGATCAAAGAAAGGGTCCACTCCTACTGAGCCCCTGCCAAGCTTCTCTCTCACCTGCAAAATATGGAAGAAGTATCTTATTTACCAAACATAATGCCAAAGCTATCATTGCAGTGGTAATCTTTGATGATAGAAATCTATCTCCTCTGCTAATCAAAAGTTCCTCTCATCAGTTACTAAGCTGTTCTCTCTAACAAAATTAATATTTCATTTTGTGATCTGTTAAACAACTGTCAAAAATCACACCTTTTCAAAGGATATTTTATATAATGTTTATAGGAAAAGAAATGCTATATTTATCCTTCCCCAGTGTGTTCATTTTTTTTCATCTACAGTATGTTTTAGCCACACATTTTCATATTGTTATAAAGAGATGTTGTTTGAGATGGAGGTTTATGATAGAATTTCTAGCAAGAAATTAAGGACAAGCCTATGGAAAATACTGACAACTTACATTATGAAAGCCTCTCTAAGTCCTTCAAATGCATGTGATGGGATTACTTTTACAGGGAGATGAGTAAATGATCTGAAAAAAAAAAACAAGAGAGGGAGGAAAGGACTGTAAGGCATGGGGTTTTCTTGTTTATAGATTGTACTATTAGAGTAGGGAGAAAACCAATAAAGGATAATGTTACTTCATTTTTCCTGCAGTTCTCTTTTACCTCTGGGGCCTGATCTATTTGTCATTGATCTTGGTTAAATGGAATTCAAAGGATATTGGGTCAGTTCCTCAGCAGCATAAATTTGAGACTAATCACCATCAAATCAATAATAATCATAACCTACTAAGTAAATTTATAGCCCGATGAAAATGGGCTGCTACATTCACAGTCAGAGGAAGCTATAGGCTATGTAAAGTTAGATCCTCAGAAGTGGGATTCATATAAAGTTTTCTCTATAAAACAGTATCTTTGCAGTCACTGGACCATGTTCTCTGCCCTTAATGTTGCAGCATGGCAACCTGAGTTTATTGGCAATGCTCTGGCTGTGTACAAAGTGTAGAAGAACTCCAAATCAGGCCAGATATGGTGGATTTTTAAATTTTTTTTAATAAATTGCATCAGTGTGGTTAGCTGATTAAAAGCAAGTGGATACTTTTTAACTTTTAGTTACTTTAACTGAGAAGTCAATAATGATGTGGGAGACAAATTTGCGTTTTACCACTCTAGTCCACATCGGAACCACAGTATTTTTACCAGCCAATTTATCTAGCCATGACCAGTCTCCCCGATAGTAGCCACAGGAAAATATTTAACATATTTCAAGACGTTGTCTCTGCACAAACAGATAATTGCTCCATTTTGCATTATAATTACAAATATC
Organism: Acropternis orthonyx; assembly: GCA_035583155.1. NCBI lineage: Eukaryota > Metazoa > Chordata > Aves > Passeriformes > Rhinocryptidae > Acropternis > Acropternis orthonyx. Next base: position 12,588,732 of record JAWWEU010000111.1, on the reverse strand, counting down.
TAGTAAGAGACATTTGTTTCCCATCCTTAAAAATCCCCCTCAAGGTTTTTTGACCGAAATGTTTCCGTGCTATTCCTATAATTTGCTTCTTTTTCTTTGTTGTCATAATCCTTTTTATGAAGACATATGTTTATGTTGATCAATGTTTATGCTAAATATTTATCAAGCTTGATATATATATATGTGTGTGTGTGTGTGTGTCTATGTGTGTATGTATTTTTTATATATGTACATATATGTCATACTCACACATTATAATGGCAGGTTGTCACACATATTAAGGAGCCTGGCAGTCACTTCCTACCCCTGTTCCCAATAGTCTGTATGATTTGGGGCAAATCATTTAGTTCCCTTGCACCTTGTCTCCCTGTCAGTAAACTGGGAATAACAATGCTCCCCTACCTAATAGGAATGTTGTAAGGATATACATGTTTTTCACACCTTTGTGATTGGGTCTAGATTGATGCTGGCATGTTTTGTTGTGTGTGAGGTTTGGTTAAATCAGAAATGAAACTCTCAAGTGGCTCGAAGAACGTATTTTTCACTGAGGGGAGAGACAGGTAGAGGTAACCTGCAGTAGGGCTTGACACACTGAGCCAAAAGGAAAAGAACTGCAGGAAGAAGTAAAAAGTAAAATCTGAGACATTCCTGCTCTATAACCCTGGCAGCAGGAACTTCTCATAATTGCTCCATCAGCTTTGCTCCTTGGACAACAAAGCATACCCTTCGTGAAACTGCTTGCAAAATCATTATCATTTACAAAAGAAATAGAAACGTGACTGGAAGTGCAAGAAACAAAACCAAATCTTGGCTTTTAATTACATCAGCCCCTGAGCCTCCTACCTCCCTGTGATGTGCTGGTGAGCAGCATGCTGGTTGTAACAGTGCATGGCTCTAAGTGACCACCTTCCCCAGAGTGCCTGAGCCCACTCCTTGCCTGCAGAAAACCTCTGGCAACAGAACCTAGCCACCTCAGCTATGTGATTAAATTTAAGTGGGATGACCCAGCACTTTTAATATGTAACACAGTTAAACTGCATGACAGCACTTAATCCATTCTGTATTTCAACTTCATTGGGTTTTGTTTTTTAATTCTTGTGATTCACCTTGATAGCTGGATCTGTGAACTCATCTGCATTGACATTACCTCATCCCATTAAGCATCTCACAAAACATCAAGAACAAAGGAAGAAGTTAATTCATAATCAGCTTTCACTCCTAATCCTCAAAATACTGGTGTAGCACAGACAGGCACTTCCATGTTGATAAAGGTATCTCAGATTCACCAAAAAGGTGAATGTTCTGATAACTATTTTTGTCTACTTCAACTTTGCAGTTTGTATTTCAAAATTTGCCTGTGGCCTCCTCTGGACTTGCTCTAACAGGTCCACATCCTTGATATGTTGGGGGCCCCAGAAATGGATGTAGCACTTGAGGTCTCACAGGAATGGAGTAGAGGGGCAGAATCCTCTCCCTTGACCTGCAGCCCATGCTTCTTTTGATGCAGCTCAGGATACCACGGGCACACTGCTGTCTTATTTTGAGCTTCTCACCCACCAGTACCCCCAAGTTTTTCTGCTCAGAGCTCCTCTCAATCCCTTCTCTACCCAGCCTGTATTTATGCTTGGCATTGCCCTGGCCAACATGCAGGACCTCGCACTTGGCTTTGTTGAACTTCATGAGATTTGCATGGCCTCAAGCCTCTCCCACCTCTCAAGCCTGTCAAAGTCCCTCCCTCCAGCATGTCAATGGCACCACACAGCTTGGTGTCATCACCAAACCTGCTGAGGGTGCCCTCGATCCCACTGTCCATGTTGCCGACAAAAATGTAAATCAGAGCTGGTCCCAATACTGACCCCTGAAGAAAGCCACTTGCCACTGATCTCCACTCAGACATCAAGCCACTGACTGCAGTTCTGAGTGTAACCATCCAGCCAATTCCTTATCCACTGAGTGATCCACTCATCAAGTCTATCTCTCTCCAATTTAAAGACAAGGATGTCATGCAGGACACTGTCAAATGCTTTGCAGTCCAGGTAGATGATATCAGTGGCTTTTCCCTTGTCCACCACTGCTGTAACTCCATCCTAGAAGGCCAATTTGTCAGGCACATGATTTGCCCTTACTGCAACCATGTTGGCTGTCACCAATCACCTCCTTAGTTTCCATGCACCTTACCACGGTTTCCAGGAGGATCTGCTCCATGCTGTTGCCAGGCATGAAGGTGAGACTGACTGGCATATAGTCCTCTGGGTGTTCCTTATGTTCCTTGGTAAAAATGGGAGTTATGTGTTCCCCTTTTCTTAATTCCATCAGGGCTTTAGTTTTCCTAACCTGATCCCTGGAGGAAATCTCTGTACTACAGAACTGGCCTGTTGCAAAAAGTGTTTAGTTGAACTGATAATAAACAATAATAATAATAAAAAAGTAGAGCCCAGTTGCAATAGATATGAACAAGTTATTGTAGCTGGGTTGGCTGTTATGTTTTAGTGTCTCCATCTTATAGGATTACTTGTATTTTTAATGCCCAAAAGGTGAACATATAAAGTAGACTTTTGTTGGCAAGCATTTTATTCTGTGGTGTCCTTAGACTTGGGAGGATAGAGAATTTTGACTGAAACCACAACTGGAAACAGACTGTTTTCCTAGGATTTGTATCAGCTTCTGAGTGGCAATTTAAAGGGTTGGCACTGATTTTTAAAACCCTGTATATCGGACATTACCCACCTGAAATGTGAACTATGATGCTGGATAGATCACACAAGTATCCAAAGAGTACCTTCCACTAAGCCATGATGGGTGATGTCTCCTGTGAAAGACACTTTGGCCCTGAAACTGAATTCTTCTGAAAATCCCAAAGAGCCAAATATACACCCAATGCAGACATGGTAGAACTGCTTACTTCTTTAGGCTTTTGCTACAAAGTTTTGAAGTTCATGTCTCATAATTTGGTGCCTAATCATGTGCCACTGACCCTACTGCAGAAGCTCTGCATACAGGGGCACACACAGGCACAGCAAAGTGACCCTCACTATGAAATGAAGTTTCTGAAGGGGCAGAAAGGTCTTAGGTATTCAATGCCTATTACTGTAGAGCTGATATTGGGTGCCTCTCCCTCTAAACTTTGCTTAAAACCCCAAAAGTACATATGAAACTTCAAAAGAAGGAAAATCATATTTTGTTTCAAAATATAATGGTGTATTAAAGATTATTTTTCTGCTGAGACTAAGATACATAGCTGCTACAGCTAAAATGGCATACAAAGGTGTTGAATAATGGAGTTTCTATGGTGTTTTTGTAATGTCCAAATAAAAACAGAAGCTTGAGAAAAATATGGTTAATTCAGGACTGTATAAAACACATAATTCTGCAACCTGTCAGAAGTCTAATAATTTTGAAAACTCTTTTCATCAATAATATGGCATGGTAAGAATAACTCAGGTAAAGAAAAATGGCTGAAATTTCCCTACAGGATACATACTTTGGATATAAAAAATGATCAAAAGTACATTTGGAAGCACAGGTCATTACAGCTTTGGGGCTTGAATTGCTCAGATATAGCTGGAGTTACATACTGAAGTTTATTTTCTTTAGTGACCATACTACCAAGAATGCCTTTTCTGAGGCCTGGTTTATGTGCTTTAGTTGCACCAGTGAAAGAACATGGGCACCCAAAGAACTCTGCTGGAACAACCTGCAATCCCATTTTTTCCAAAATTATTAGTGCACTTGCATGCACCACACTGAAATTCCCCTGGTGCACGCAGGTACACATGTGACTATGAGGGGACAAAATTAACATTCTCTTGCTTTGTCTCTCATACACAGAGCTGTGCAGGGGGAGAAGAGAGCTAGAAGGATTGGTAAAGTACGGGAGGAGAGGGAGTCAGTACTAACAAAGGTCAAAAAGCTGTGTGAATAAGAGAGACAGGAAGGAGTAAGAGAGTAAGAGAGAGGGAAGACAATGGGTAAGAAGACAGTAGTATGAAAAATCAAAGAAAGAGATGAAAGGAAAGTAAAAGAGGTTGAATAAGAGCTAAATAAAAGAGCAAGAATACATGTGCACCTGTAGGGTTAGCAACTACATTCATCTGTACAGCTTTGTAATTGCATGATGAACATAAGCTTTCTATTATAAAACCTCCCAAAATACAAAAAATGGATATTTAATAGTATAGTTTCAGGTTCAATATAAATCAGGTTGGATGTTGCCTGGAAGAAGAAGGAGCTGCATATGTCTATAAATGCAGACTGAAAGACAGGGATTTTTTTACCAAGTATAAATAATTTTTTCTATAGGAATATTGAGCAGAATTTTGTTTGAACTGTTTTCTGAGTATAAAGTTGGTTTCTACAGCCAGCCTAATAGCTGGACTTTGTGTACAATCATCAAGATTAAACATGATATTAAAGGTTGAAAGGAAAGACTCTTCTCTTCTTTTTGTCCATTCCCTAGCCCTGTGGCTCTGGTTGAAGCATAAATGGCAGCAGCCATAAACCCATTATCTGTCTTAACCTGATCACCAAGGTTGAGATGTGGTTTCTTCTTGGGGTGGCAGATGGAAAAAGGAGAAATAAAAGAGTAAACAAAAAAAAGAAAGAATATCATATAAGTTTAGAGCTTTCGATAACCTCTATAGGCTGTGACCTGCACTGTCCTAATCAACATGCTAAATCTCTGCTAAAACTATCCTCTCCATCTGTTTCTGCTGCTGCAGGCATCCTGGATTTGACCGATCCACTGCCTGCGCTATGTGTGGTACTAATGCTGGGCAAGAAATGTGCTTGTTGCAATAACTATGGAGAGTATCCAGCTTCTACAGGCTCTGCTTTTTCCAACACTAAGGTAACACAGGGAAATAGGGAGAAAACGAATTAAGGACACAGATTTTTCTAAAATCTCTCACTTTGGAGGAATGTTTCACATGGCTCTAGATTAATACAAATTAACTTTTCTTGCTCCTACCAATTCTTGAGCTAGGCAGAAAGGAAAGAGAAGATCAGGGTTAGTATCATCCCTGGGGAATTTCAAGACCATGTTGAATTTACAAACAAATCAGATGAAAATAGAAAACACAGACTTTGTTACCAAAAGAAGCATAACAAGAAAAACCCAGCTCCATTTGTGCACAGATAGATTCTAGAAAGGGCAACCATCCTATCTGCTGCTCCTCTAATACCATATTTTGACGCTATGACTGTTTAGATCAGTGCTGTATTGAGCCCATAAGCAAAAAAACAACACTTGAATATCTATGTATATCAATTATTTGGTCTGGTCTATTAGATCATGAGCTCAGAGGTGTGGGAGTGGGGACAGGGAAAGCCTGGGAGTCCTTCTTGTTATAATGTAATCCTAATTCCCAGAGAAGGGGTAGGCACAAAGGTATGATGGACCACCCTACAGAGATCTAAGCAGCTGTCAAAACTCACATCAGCTTTTTTACTAAAAGAGAGGGAAAAGAAATTAGTCAATAACTTGTTAGTGAGCTGAACCTCAAAAAGAGGCAACGAGCATGGTGAGGAGGATTTTCATGCTTCAGGACAGGAGGGACAATTAATTGCACAAACTTCGGGAGAAGGGGTTGCAAGAAATCCAACAGATTTGTGAAAGAAAAAACAAATCCCAGAACTGACAGAAGGTTTAAGGCCATATCTCAACCTTTTAATCAAATTTCTTTGAAGGTAACAATGCCACTACAAAGCGCTGACTTTGGAATAGGTGAGGCAGCGTATGCCTCCTGCCACAGCGGGAGAACACAGAAAGCCCCAAAACGCCTGGACCCCTTTCTTCTGCCACCGAGGTCGGTGGACAGCGAGACATTCTGCCCATTGAGAAAACGTCCCGACAGGATGTGCGTCTCATTCCTAACGGGGAAACCCAAACTCCGCGCCTGGATTTGTTTGAAGTCTGAAAGTTTGAACACTTCATCCCCAACCTCCCCACCGCCGCGGGGTGAGGGATGCTCCCAGCGCCTGGGCGAGGGATGCTCCCAGCGCCGGGCCGGGGGATGCTCCCAGCGCCGGGCCGGGGGATGCTCCCAGGGCCGCGGTCCCCCCCGTCCCCGCTCGGGTGCCGCGGTACTTACGCGCGGGCGGGCGCGGGCAGCGCCCCCTGCGGCGGCGGCGGGCAGCGCAGCGCGCCCTGGCTGCAGGCGCAGCGGGACGGGCAGTGCTCGCCCGCACCCGCGGCCAGCGGCGGCAGCAGCAGCAGCGGTGGCAGCAGCAGCGGTGGCAGCAGCACGGGCAGGGCCAGCAGGACGAGCACCATCCCGGCGGCCGCTCCCCTCCGCCGCCTCTCGCCTCTGCCCGCCCGCAGCCCCCGGGACGCGCCCGCCGCCCCCGCCTTCTCCCGCCCCCGCCCCGGGGCGGGCTCGCTGCCCTCCACCCTCCCTTACACCCCGGCACCCGGGGCTATCCGCTGAGCATCCTGCCTCGGTGTGTTCGCACTGGTAAAGTTGGCTGCAAAGCCTACAGGTGGCTAGCAGAGGTTTTGGTCCCCACCGTCCTACCGCCGGGGGTTTGGGAGGGAGCACAACCGATGCTCACCGGTCCTAGAGGAAAGCTCCTCAACGCTCCCCATTCCTAGTGTGGAAGCTGGTGGAGGTGTGGGCCCTGGAAACACGCATTTGTCTGTCTATTAACTGCTTTGAGAGTTTGCATCTGGAGGAATGTATGTTCCATCTCCCTTAACGGGGTAGATGCTTATTGTGCAGATATAGCAGCCTCGTGAGAGGATGGAAATGGGTGGGATACTAATGTCCATGTCAAATGCTCTCTTAAGGCTCCATCACTGTATCACTGATGAAGAATTATAATTTGCCTGCTGAGTGATCAGAGAGACATTTCAGAGTGCATGAGTTGTTACTTTACGATCAATTATACCCTTTCTGTGAAAGCAGTAATCATGTTCTAAAGACTATTTATCTTCACAAAGGTCCATTCATTTTGTAAGGGACTGTTTTCATGTAACTATCATGATTGCTGTTGTTGTTATTGTTGTTTATTACTACAACTATAGCTTCTGGAAGCTATAATTAGAAATATGGACCTTTTTTATGGCAAGCGATGGAGCAAATGACCAAAAAAAGAGATAATTGATCTCCAGAGGAGGCTTTGTAAAACAAGTATGGTATGGGTACATCATCAAAAGCTACCCCTTTCTTCCAGTGTACTCAGGAAAAAGTTAGAGTCAAGGGATATATATAATCCCATAGTATATCCCATATAATATATATCTCTCTCTCCCATAATATGGGATTTGCTTGACACAATACTTCCAGTTGTTGCTTTAAAATCATAGAATCAAATAATATAGGCTTACACACGTTTTGGTGTTTAGGAATAAAATGTCAGATGGGAATAAGGCATGAGATAAGTGACCCAGGGGCATCCCGGTATTCTCAGCAGGGACTGGATGACTGAGGTAATTAGCAAGTGTTAAACAACTCCTCTGGACTGGTCTCAACAGCATGACCTGTGTCCATCAGGATCAGGAACTGGAAGCGATTCTTGCACAGGAGGGTAGTGTGGCAAAGCCCTGCTTTGTTGTCCCTTTCGTGAGCCCTACCATCCACTCAACGTTCTTCCTTCAGCATCATCTGCTCCACTTTAACTGATAGTGATGTGAGCTTTTATTCTGACCTTGCAATGGTTATGAGGTGCACTCTTGTCACTTTATGCCGCTATTCTTGGCATACTCTTTTATCCACCAGTATGGTAGCGTTATTCTGATGGATGGTCTACCTAATTCCAATTAGCATGTGCCTTTATATTGATCTGTCCTCCTCCTCTCCACCTCCCCATCACCTTTCAAATCAAGGAGTGATGGGATTATGAAACTGAGGGACCAACTGAACCATTTCAGCTGACAAACGTGGGATAACATTGTGCCCTTGCAAGGACTTGCAATTTTCCTGAGATCTGTCATATGGTACTGTTGACCATTTTTGGACACTCAGCTGTGAGTGTTGAGCAGTAACAGGTTTCTGGGATCCTGCAACTTGGTTTCCTACAGGAGGAGCAGTAAGTGAGGAAAAGTCTGGTTATATTCTTGCATTATTTGCATGAGCTCATACAGATTGATTTGGGAAGGAAACAGTCAGAGGGCAAGCAAGAAAGTCTCTTCTCCAGACTTCTTCTGTCAAGTCACTGATTCCCAAGGAGCAGCTTGGCTTCTGAACTGGTTTCTGATGTCAAGAAGCAAACTCCGTGGTGCCAGATAACTTATCTGTCCACAAAGCTGCCTATACTCACAAAGTCAGGCAAAACAGTGCATCATCAAAAAAAAAAAAAATTTCTTTGACAAGCCATCTTGGAGGAGCATGGGGAGCAGCACTGCTGAGTGACACCTGCTGTCACTCTTTGCCTGGCAGGTGCCATGGATTGCCCACATTATCTGCAACATTTGGTGGTTTGCAGGATTTCACTGATGCTCAGATGCCTTCAAGGGCATTTTTAACGAGGGTGTTAGTTTGCAGACATGACTACTTTTCTCAGCACAGTCCCTGCCAGGAGCACAGGAGCAGTGGCACTGTTCTGCCTGTGTCACGTCTGGGAGACATGGCACTGTGAACAGCCCCTGTGGCCTTTGGGGCTTGCTGTGCTTCAGTTGGGTTGCGATGGTGAGTTGTAGGGACAGGCTGAATTAGCTTAGATGTAGCCATTTTGTGTAAAAGGTGCTTTTGAGGCAGTGGTGGTTGCAACATTCAGCCTGCCCTGAGATGTGTGCTGCAGTTGTATGAGAGCTGGCTGGTTTGGGTAGGAACTGCAGTCTACATAGCACAGGTTGTAGGGGCATCTCTCTTTCTTTATCTTCTTGACTTTTGCTCACAGAATTTTGACCTCCAAGTAAAGTTCCAATGGCTGTAAAGTGTTTTGTGACTTAAGGCTCCCTGAGGGCTCTATTTGTGCTGATATAAAGACATTTAATTTCTCTGAGACTCCCCTTTCCCCTTTTGGCAAATTTGGCAGAACATTGCGATTGGCCATGTAATTATAAATCAGTTTGATATTTATATATCTTATGCTCATGTGTGTACAGAGTATATATAGCTTGTGATCAACAGCAAAAGCCATTTAATATCTGTAATAATCATACACCCTTAATTGCATTCAGCCCATTGATTTGCATTCAGCCCACTAACTAACCTAAGCTGTCACAGGGAATCTTGTACACATAGGGAGAAGAAAACTTACCCCCCTAAAAGTGTGCCTATCCCTGAACACCTCCCGAAATTGAGAAATGTTAGCCGTATATATAAATGTTGTGATGCCCTTTATTTTTAACATACCTAAATTAGAATTGTAAGCAAAAAACTGTATTTCTGATGGAAAGACACAATTATTAGTCCTACTGTCTTGAACATCTGGCCCTGAGTTAATATCTATCCAAAATGAAGCAGTAGTTTTCTCTAAGTGTAGGCATATAAACACATGGCGTTTAACATAAATTAACAGATTCAAGAATAACTGCAGTTCATACATGGAGGAGCTTTATATGGCTCTGTAACTGCACATACAAAGAGTTTTACACCTACATTCATACATGGCTATGTAATCATAATGGATGCCAACACATATATTTAACAGTTCAGGGAACCATCTCTGTTCTGTCAGTACTTAATCGGGAGCTTAACTTTGATGGGTTGAAGCTTCACTGAAGTCACAGGGAATTAAAGCTATGCCTGATGTTACTCTTCTGCTCAAATGCTGGCAGAGGCAGGGATTGCTTTACACATGTTGGAGTGCTTTCCTGAATCCTTGCCTCAAGGCCGCTGTGCAGAAGTGTATGTGAGCCCTTCTGCACACAGAAATGGCAGGAGTGATAACAGCTGCTGGGGCTGCAGCTGGGGCTCCTAGGTTTGCTCTGCACAGACGAAAAATGCAAACAGGAAAACCCATTGGATCTTCCACTGATCTGAAATGTGGGGTTGATGGAGCAAGGACTGAGAGATCTGGCTTAGAGGAGCTGGTACAAGGTTTCTCACTCAGGGTTGTAACCTGTTGGCCCACTTTCTTTGGGGGCAACCCAGAGCTTGCAGTCATGGTAGACCCAGTTTAGGCCATTTATTCTAATTTACTATCTTTCCTTCTCTTTCCCCATTTATTAAACTTAACATGCTTTTTTACAGTTCCTCAGAGAAGTAGTGCCAGTGGAATACTCACGTGTAGAAAAAGATTGCTTTTGAGATACAGAACACAGCTCATTACGGTGCTACAATTAGCTGAATGCCCTTAACAGAGTCCAAGGGGGGAAATCATACTGCAGCATCTGCTGTAACATATGCTTTTCTAGTTTCCAGAAGATAACAGTGAGCATGTACGCTGCCATGGATTGTGCTTTCTGCCTGAAGAGCAGAGCAGCCTGCAGATGCTCCAGTATTTCTTCCACCCGAACTCCGTTAGAAATGTCTGATGCCGCATATATCTGTCATGAGGAATTAGGCTTGTTTTTTGGCTTCAGACTCCTTCATGCAGATGGACTTACAATGACGCAGTGGTAATTCAGATCCCATCGTTCCTGAGTGCACACTTCATCCTAAGGGTAGGTGTCATACCAAGAACAGCACAGAGGTGACAGGCAGTGTGGCATCGCAGGAGTTTGTGCTCAGCTCTGAGGTGTTTCTCATTGTTCACTGAATTACCAACATGAACCAGATGAACTGCTGCTTTCCACATGATGGTTTTTTTCACTATGGTATTGGAAAGCTGAAGTGCTTTTCTCTGTACTGTTAAGTGAACTAAATCTAAAGTGGCTCGTTGTTTTCTATCCTATACATTAACTTGGCCTTGTCCAAAACATCCCAGAATAGTTGATATAGCCCTATTAGTACACTGCTCAACATACTGAGCTGTGTTAATTACAGCTGAATTAGAGCTGACAGTGATTGAGCCAGCTTAGTCAAGTAGTGCTTCAAATTTAACACAAACCTTCAACTTCTCTCTGTTATTTATTTTTTTTATTGCATTTTTAACGTTTCACAGTCTTTTGCTTTCACCAGGCCCAGAACTCCAAAAAGAAATGTGTTTGTAAACATACTATAAAAAATATGTTGCTACAGTTGCAAAGCAGCAAGTAGTAAGTAACTCTGCACCACATCCATCCTCCTGAGTCCTGATTAATAGGAGAATTTGTTTAAGGAATGTGTGTCTCCATTATTTATCCAATTACTTAATGATCGATCCTTCGTTTGGCAGCCTTGCACTATGATCTGTGGCAACTCCTGACAAAAAAAACCACTAAATTTTTGGGAAAGGCTTCGGACGGAGCATATAAACCTGTGATTTACCTCCTGCAAAGCCTTGAGAAAGCATGCTGAGAGAGAAGGAAACCTGTGACTCCTCCCTAAGCTGTTGGAAAAGACTGGTTCTGGTCAGGTCTCTGTACACTTGTAACTGTGTCCCAGCACTTTACTCTGTGTGCTGTTGGTTCTTCATGAATATGAAGTCATATGGTTAGTGCTCATGCCTTTATGAATTAGAGGACTGTGACTGTCTTATGAGCATTATGCATCCTTATGTGGAGGCTTTGAGTGCAATGGGGGACTTAACCCTGCAGTCTCAGTGGTGGGACCAGAGCTGCAGTGGAGGGTAAATTAGGGGAGTCAGGGCAGTGGGGTTTTTCTCACTTGGGCCATAGTATGTAGTTCTCTGACTGATCCATCTGTTAAATCTCACTTATTTATAACTCTGAGTGTACACTGGCAGGTGTTAAGTGAGGCTAGTGGGGCACCTTGTTTGCAAGAATGTCTGAGTGACTGAAAGGAGCACAGAACTGAAAAGGCAGGCTGTGAATTTACACATGCAAAGTTACACAGCACAGCCTAAAGGGTGGATAAGCTTTGAAGTAGGATGAGTTGTAAGCTTTATTCACTAGATGACAAAACCCCTGGTCTTTGATCCAGTAATCCGTATGTCAGTTGGATGATAAATCCAATAATTAAGTACAGTGAAGTTTTTCACTCCCCCTTCTGAAGACTTTCTTTCACATTCTTATTTATTTTTTGTCTGTTATCTCAAAATGTCAAAAGAGGGTGGTACAGCCATTTGCAATCAGGTTTGAGCCATTCACAATGAGGTCGGAGCCTGATTCCTCTGTCACTTTTAGTATGTATTATGCACTGATTTAAAGACTATTTTAAAATAAATTAAAACCATCATGAGAAATGAAGGAAGCCCTGCACTTCTGAATTGTGTTTGTTGCTTACCTCATTGAATTCAGGAAGAAGGGATTATTAAAGACATAAAAGCTGTCTCTGTATCAGGAGCTTAAAAACACTCCAAGGGAAACAAAATCTGTTGTGCTTAGCTGCTGTAATTTAAGAGCCAAATTCTGCTCACGTTTATAATGGCATAAATTTGAATTTGATTGAACTCTGGATTAGCATTGCTGCAAATGAGACCAAAATGTGACTTCAAAGTTCATAAGGTAAGAAGCAGTTTTTCACCCAACCTTGTTAATTTTATCTGTGTGTATGCTCTTAGTAACTCTGTGCTGTGGCATGTCACCTTGGACAAAAGTACCTGTGGCACATTTGATCTTGTTTTAATGGTCCCAGTTAGAATGAGTATTTTTTAGTTTAACAGTAGATGTGGCCAGATGGGTAAAATTCCTCTGAGTTTCTACACTTTGCCATTTCCAAGATACTTGGATACTGTGTGAGATAATAATGGCATGCTTCCTAGATCCCGAGATTTTGTTTCAAATATTTCATGGGCTTTCAGGTTCAAAAGGGCTACAATTACATCGAGTTTCACTTGCTACATAATGCAAGCCAGCTTGTGTGATTCTGACCATGCAGAGATGGATAGGGGAGAGTCTAAAAAGATTGTAGTAATTTCAATAATTAAATATTGGCTTAATATTTAATACAGGTTCATTATATAAAAATAATGGCTCACAATCTGTTGATAAAAGGTCAGAACTGCCCATACTATATTGATTAAGAAAATACTAGGTTTTTTGTAAATATTATGAAGTGGTTTGGAAAGCAGTTAATTTTTTTTTCCTGGGACTTCATTAAAGTGGAAGTTCTTGAATTAGACAAATACATGCAGTCTTAGAGAAGAGAAAATAATGCCAAATCTTACTGTTCAATTCAAAAAGAAATAGTATTAGCCCTCTTCAACTTGTTCACTTCCTTACCTCTTCCAGTGACATCCAATTGACATTATTTCAAGGTCAATAATTGCAAGTGTAATCTTCTCCAAGGGTGTGGGACATTGTGTAATTGGCCATCAGTCAGAAAACGCATTAATAATGATAAAGCATGGGGCAATGATTTCTGCTTGCCCTAATGCGACTTACAAAGTATACAGCTCTTCTCCCTCCCCCCCAGCTCAATGTCAAATTAACAGAGTTTGTCAGCTGTTTCAGTAACGAGCTAGAGCAGATGCTGTGTTTTTGGAGGAGATGTGTGTGTTGCACTGTGAGGCCAAAATCCAGAAGATGAACGTTTTCAACCATCTTGACAAGCAGATTATCTCCCTGAATATACAGTGCCTAGTAGCCTTAAAGAAAGACTATTTTGTAAAGCCTTTTAATGATTACTGGCAGAAAAACAAGAAAAATGAAAGACATTTTGATTTGCACCAACATGAAGTGAGATCAGAATCAAGTTCCCTATGACAGGCACTTTTGGTTTATTTGTGATTAATTTCATATGCCTCTTTTTTCTTTTTCCTTTTTTTTTTTTCTTTCAGCAGTGCTTCACTGGTGTGAATAAGGAGGTAGTGTAATGCTTGAGAACAGGACGTGACTGACCCCAGTTCTTTCATGTCTTACCTGGGCTCAGCTGTGACATGTGTTTGCAGAAGTTAATAGTATCACTTGAGCCAGAAGAACTGGGGCTGACATCAAAATTATCTGCCTAGCTCGTACCTATCCAACCACTGCAGCAGCAACAACTGTCTCAGAGGTTTGGTCTGTAAGCTTCTTGTAAAGCTCATAGAAGGAATTAGATGCCTCCAAAAAAGCAATCCCAAATCGTGCAAATTGTATAAAGAGCCATCCACAGTAAGCCAGGAAGCTCTCTCTGGGAAGACTGATGAATATGAAGCCCCGTTCACACTAGAGCCAGGTTCCTGGAGGCAACATCTGTTCGGGATACAGAGTTGCAAACCCCTACACCTATCATTTGGGAGGAAGAAACCCTTGCAAATGCGTTCTTGTATTTTAAAGAGTTCCACAAGGGGAAAAAAAAATGCTGTCTTCTGTAAGAGAAAGGGAGTCTGGGTTTGGTGCCTTTCCTGTTCTAAGGGGATTTTGGATTTGTGCCTTCCACCTCCCAGATGAGTGGTGCAGCTCTTGGGTGGGGCCTGAGCACCTGTAAGCAGCTGCCTTGCAGAAAGGAAGATAAGAGGTAATTTTTCTTGTGTTGTTTAATTTGCTATAACTTTTGTCTGCTCCTACTTTTTCTCTATAATTTCTCTTTCAGATTAGCTGAGAGGTCTTTTATGGTGTGACATTATTGCCTTTCTCTGTGTTATTACTGCTAATGTCCTTCTGAGACGTGTATCCCACCAGTTATTTCTGGAACACTTTTCTATAATTTGTTTTTCATGCATGTGTCTATGAAAGGGGAATTCCAGGTGTTCATTGCTTTAAGAATGAAAAATGCTTCCATTTAAATCCCTGCACTCTCTTCTCCAGCTGACTTCACTGTTTCCTTTAGTTTCTCAGTTTGCCTGCTTGGAAGTCAGGGCTTCTTCTATGCACTTGCTTTCTTTCCTTCCTCTGGGTTAGCATGAAAAGAGATCACTTGCTGCAGATCTGTGTTCTGTGAACGACCCTCACCCAGTTGCCTCCCCTGACTAGCAGGGAGGTAGTGTGCTGGGTAGATGCTCTGTGTGTGTCCAGAGGGGTTTCAATTCTCAACCCCGTGGAAGGCAATGGCAAAACTTTCCTCAGACAAGCTTGCTGTAGCTATAGAGTAATGGTAACAGCTACTTGATCAGCAGGTGCCACAGGGTCACAAGGCACTTGACTACTTGCTTTGTTATCAGGCTACACTGTTACTTGTTCTTCCACGGAGTTTAGCCTACTGTGGATGAAAGGAAGGTTTTTCCAGGCTCATCAGTGACAGAGTCTCCTTCGAATAACAGCTAAAAGAGGATAAAAGCAAGTTCTTGGGTAATGGCTCATATCACCAAAGTCCAGTAAAGTGGGGAAGGGCTACAGTTTACATCTTGGTGCAGCATTTCTGATTATTTATTTGTTTGGATTTGGAATCATTGTCTACTTTTATATGTTAATTTGGGAAGTCCCACTGTGCTTCTTGACCTCTCTTCTCCCATGCACAACCTTCCACCTGTGCATTCCCTGATGTGCTCCAGACCCTGTCCCTAGGCCTCCACTGAGCTGTAGGAAGTTACCGTTCCCTCCTAAAGCAATCCTTGCATTTGTGTTAGCAAATCTTGCCTTGGTACACTTCAGCTCGCGCCAGTCCCATCTTTCCTGCCCTGGCCCTGCCAGCCCAAGGAGCCCATAGGAGAAGGTCTCTGAGGATGGTGCAGCTCTCCCAGTACCTTCACTGCCTGGCCTGCTGCCAGCAGGCACTGCTACCCTACAACCCTGGCATGCAGGGGATGTGGTTTTTCTCTCTACTTCCAGCCCCTGTGAAGCATCCTTTCTTATTCCTTTCTGTGCTAGTTTCCCACACCCACCTACCTTCCTTTACCTTCACACACCAGCCCAAAAGCCAAAGGCAGCACCAGCTGTAGGTCTGATGCTGTCCTGCCGTGCCTCTTGCTGGCTTACCCATGCACAGATGACTCATGTGTGGGTGTGAAGGGGAACTAGAAGGAGCTCTGTCTTAGGCAGCCAGCAGTTGCTGCAAGCCCAGATCACACAGCAAGCACCCTTTGGCTCAACTCTCCTGCCTCCACCTTGTTCCTTTTGGCTCAGACTAAGAGTGGCACTGTATGCATGGATGCATGGCTGCCAGAGGGGAGTGTTTTTCACATAAAATGAAGCAGAAAAATATTGATGGGATAAATATCAGAAAGACTTTTCATGGAGCTTCCCCTATTTTCCTTTTCCTCCTTTTTCTCAGATGTGTTATGTCCCTTGCAGGCTGGCCACAGGATCCAAATCTTTCTTCGCTCTCATGAGGACACTTTGGTGTAGCTGCTGAGTATGGGGCCAGGTGATATCAGTGTGGGATGTCAGTTACTTTCAGCCTCTACTTTGGCTTCTTTTTGCTAAAATAATTAGGAAGAGGGTGCACTGCTTGTGAGTTTGTAATTGCTGAAGATCCACAGATGAAATTCGTTCAGCACATCTCTTGTTTGTGAAAAATATAAAGGTCAAGATAGTTCCTTTTCGCACCTTTACTCATTACTTTTTGAGTTGCCATGTTGTTTGGATGAGTAGCTGAGAAACTGAATTTAAAAAAAGCAAAAAGTGACTTAAAAAAGTTTTGTTGCTTTGCTCTTTATTAAATAAATAAAAAATTGATTGATTGACCAAATCCTAAAAGAAGGAGAAAGCATTCATTACACCTTCTGTATCCATGAGACCTCTGTATTCTGCTGAAGTGAGTAAGGGACTCAGAATGAAAATAAAAGCAAATATTTTAATTTGTGATGAATAAAAGCTGAAGAAGATAAGTGAGCTTAATTCTATACTGTTTAAATTTATGAGTATTTGTGAAGAATGAAGTACTGTAACAACAAGGAGTGATTGCCTATTTTAATTTGTCCCTGATGTCTGGGATGTCTTTCAGTTATTGAATTTGCATGGGTGTGACCAATTTCATGGGAAACACGTTGAACAGTCATAGGACAGACATAATCCCACTGAGTCTGAGGAGAAGAATGTTGTAAGTACAACTACTTGTGGGTCTGTAGATCTATGGAGTAATAGCTCCTGACTTGCAAAGATCTGCTAAAGGAATGAATACTTGCTGAAGATGCTACAGGAGTTGGGTGCATCTCTCATCTTTAGTCTTTCCACGAAACAGTCAAAATCCAATTTTTGTAACTCAGTCCATTTGTCTAAGTTCAGTTACTCCAAGTTCACATAGCTGTGACAGGGTGGTATTTGCCCCAGGGTGTAGCCATATATCTGTCTTTAGATGTGATTTTACTTCTATATAATAACTGATGCAATTTAGATACGCAAAAGAAACCTGTTTAAATAACGGGTGGTCCAGGAAACTTCCTTTTGAGCCATCACATTTTTGAGAGAGCACTGGTTTAATCAACAGGCTTGGTGCCAACCCAAATCTAATCGAAGTTGAGGCAGATGGCTTGTGAGAAAGAATAGAAAAGAACAGCAGGAAGTTTCGTCTGGTTTGGAAATGCTCAGTCTTGATTCAGAAATTGTGTTCCAGAAGAGAAGCACAAGCTGCTATGGGAGAGGAAGGTCAGTCTAAAGGTCTCCTGTCCACTCTGCTTAATGCCTTGGGATGTCAGGGGAGAGCTGCACCTCAACACAGGGGATTCAAATGTGGTATTATTTCACTTATTCTGCATACCAAAGGTGCAAAGGGAAGACTCCTCTGTCACCTCTCAAATTCAGGTAGAGTGGATCTAACCTGTTGCATTTCCCAAAGGACCATTTCATGGAAGACCACTGTTAGTGTAGATGGCAAGTCATTGCACATGGCAGTATGGGCAAATCTCTGGCTGACTGGAGAGTGTAACTCCTTGTACATCCAGTCATGGTCTGACTGTGGTGATGACTGTCGAGAGGCATAGTTCATTCTCACTGAAATCAAAGGCACTTGACAGACCAAGATAAATCTGAAATGGAGAAATCTTTTGAAGGCCTGTAGCAGTTATAGTCCATCAAATGCAAATTAGGTCTAAGTTCAATGCTTAATTAATCAATGCTCTTTCTTTGCTTCCTAACACTAAAGCTGTACACAAATGTACATACTCTGTGGCTTGGGGCCAGTCTTAGGTAAGTTTAACTTTTCAATGACTGAGAAATGTACAGGGCAGAAATGTGAAGACAAGACATAAAATGCAAATAACTAGCTTCTAATAACTTGCACCATTCACTGCCTCTGCATTGTATTTGTGATCCTGTTGCCATTCAAATTGGAGCTCACAGGACTGACAGTAAGGATTCCGTTTCCATAGCTCAAATGTCAAGGTGTTCCTGAAAACAGAACTTCCAAGCATGGATCTACTGTTTCCACAATGCTATTGGGATAAATCCAACATCACCAATACCTAAATGGATAGGAAAACAATAGCAAACTTTTACATAGTGCTTTTACATTTAGCACTTCTAGTACTTTCTAGTACTTTAAGCATCCTTCTTCATAGGACAGTGTTGCTGAAAATGAAGAGCTGAGGCATCTAGAAACCAAGCCATTTATCAGCAACAACTGGGGAGCTCAAGTTAATTTTAATCACTGATCCTTCCTTTTTTACAGGGGTAAATAATGATTTGTGTGTGAGCTGGTACTTTGGATGCTCAGCTCTCCACCTGCAGGCCCAGATATGATGCAGCAAGGAGCACATTCTCAGCTGAATCTGCTGCAGTTCAGTCAAGTCTCCAGAACATCCACTGATTCATCTGGTTCTCAAGTACTCAACTTCCTTGTTTGCTTTTTGGATTGAGAACCTGGTGTTTAGATAATCTCTAATAATTTCCTGCCCAGTAGGCCAGGTACTTATTTCCCTACTCAATGACATTGATATTTGTGTTTCTGCACAAGCAAAACATCCACTGAGGCAAAGGAAATGTGCCCAAATAAGTTTAAAGGATCAGTCAACTCTGAATATTTATCCACAGTACTAATTTCTTACCAACTGTCCTCTGTCTGTACCTCTGCACATTCTGTGAGGACTACTTCTGCACCTGAACATCCTCACCTCTCTTGAGTGAGTCTGCTTTACACTTTCATGCTTCATAGTTAAAGCACAGTTGTGGTCACTCTTCTATGCTCTGATGCCATATTACCAGTCTTGCAGTAAGAAAAACCCAATCTTGGGAGACAACATTTATGATGTATATAAATTTAAATGCTTCTAAATCCACTCTATATTCTTCTAAGGGGAAAGTGATTTTTTTGTGTCTCCTTGACTTACTAGATGTTTTTCTTTTGCCTTCAGATCTTGTCATAATACAAAAGTTGCAAATGAAGGCACAAATGTAACAGTTTTGCCTTTTTATATTTTTTTAATAGAGACCCCACAGTGTAACATGCCTTAATTAATGGAAAGCAAGAATGGATTGCATAAATTCCCAATGAATATTGTCTTAGCAAATTAAATCTGATTTAATGTTTTAAGCCAAAAACATATTTGCATAGCTAATGAAACTGATTAACTTGGAATTAATTTGCAATGTTTAGTCATAAAGCTTAAAACTAAAGTGATGTTAGTAATGTGTTGATTATTATTAGTACTCAGGATAATCAGGCTTGCTGGATGATTAAATGTAAACACATCGTAAAAAAAATTGATTCAGGTTAATAAACAATTTCAAATAGGAGAATGCCCCATGATGATAAAGTGGAAGCAAGGAGTGTTAATTGTAGAAGTAGAAGTTAAGAAAACACGAGTTCCCTCTTGTCTGCTGAAAGCAGGTGAAAAGCTGCTTCTTTTTAGCTTCCCTTTGATTTGATAATGATTTCTCTGTGATCTGTGTTACACTTGTGCCTGGGAACAGTCAGTGTGGGACCTGATGTACCCAAGTGCTGTACAGACAGATCTCGGTGAGCTCGTGGAAGCATGGACGGGAAGTAACGGGTAGAGAAGAGGGGTTTGTGGGTTAGTTCCGTGTGCACAGACAGCAGAGACCTTGGTTCACCAGCAGCTTCACCACAGCTGTGACTTTTTTTTGCTTAGTTCTGCAGGCCTTGTAGTGAAGTTTTGGGATGGGCTTGCAAGGAGGACCATGTAGTGGCTTTTGGAGATGTAGAGGAAAATACCCCCTTAAGTTAAGGTATCTGTTGGAGAAAGCATGGAATTTTGTGCTTAAAAATGAGACAGTTGTGGTGCTGAAAGGTGATATCACTGACTTGTAATGATGCAGAGCTTGCTGGTCATGAACCTAAAGAGATGGTGGGTAAATAACCTTGGTGTAGGAGGAAAAGGACATGGAAAACAGAGAGGAGCAGTTAGTACTTGGTAGGATACAGAATCATAGGGTCATAGAATTGTCAAGGTTAGAAGAGACCTTTAAGATCATCCAGTCCCACTGTCCAGCTGGCACTACCACTGTAACCCCTAAACTACTAAACCATATCATACAGCGCCATATCACACACCTCTTGAACTGAACACCTCCAGAGACTGTGACTCCAACACCTTGGGCAACCTATTCCAGTGCCTGGCCACCCTAATAGTGAAAATTTTTTCTAATGTCTAATCTGAATCTTCCCTGTCTCATTTTTAAGGCAATTTCCTCTTGCCCTCTCACTGCAGGCGCAGCAGACGGGACTGGCCCCCACCTCACCACACCTCCTGTCAGGCAGTGGGAGAGAGCGATGAGGTGCCCCCTCAGCCTTCTCTTCTCCAGACTAAACAAATTCATCTCCCTCAGGCATTCCTCATAAGACATGTTTATTAGACCCCTCACAAGCCTTGTTGTCCTTCTCTGGACACCCTGCACCACCTCAATGTAATTTTTAAAGTGAGGGGCCCATATAGAGGCATCTAATAAAGTACTTGTTCTTATGCTGTTGTCTGGAGGCTCAATCAGCCTCTAGAGAAACTGAGGACAGCTAAGGAAGCATCTGCTTTATACCATTTTTTGGAGGGGCTTACAGGGTTTCTCTGAAGTGTGGAGTCACTGCAGCTCTTTGGCAGTGTTCTGGGCTTAGACAGTGCATCCCCATGGATGGCACTGGGGATGGTAGAACAGGGCTCCCTGTCCTAGTGCCATGCAGAAATTCCCAGAGCCATGCATACCCTTCTGCCCTGGTGCAGCAGGCTGGCTTATGTCTGTGGGCATAGGGTAGGGAGGAAAAGTTGGAAAAAAGACTCTTTCTCTAAGGTTTCTGGGAGTTTGAGTTTAACCTCAACCTGTAAATTGAATTTTTATCTCCAAATAAATAGGTTTCATGGCATGTAAAAAGGCTGAAATTTGTATGTAAATCTGATCTTTAGGTTCTTACTTTACAGTGCTGTATTTAAGCAGGAATTTTTTAGTGCTTTGAATTTTCATAGTGTGAGGGTTAGATCAGAGTTGACTAGACAATTTTTCCACTTGGTTACACTAATGTAAATACCAATTAAATGAATGTAAAAGTTTGTTTTCATAGAGCTGTGAGCAGATTTTGACATAGAGAGTCATCCTTTGACTCCTCTTTGGCACACTCTTATGTTTTGTCTATAAATTAGGAAAAGAAGTATAAATCAAACCAATGTTTTATCCATCAAGAAGAAAGAGTTGCTTTTCTGTGTGAGTTTCCTCAGACTCTTTCTCAGGATGGAGGGTCCACAGAGCTTATAAAGAAGAAAGACAATGTTGGGGGTTAGCTGATGTCCTCATCTGGGTCTGATAAACATGTGAGCTTTGGCCAGCTGATTGTTGTGGCCAATGTGTTGCAGTTTACAGCTCTTGCTGGTCAGACAATGTAAAAGATTATGTGAACTTTCCTCATCCACTTGGATGTCAAGTCTGTAGTAAGCTTTACCTATGTGGCTGAAGAAAACCCAATGGTCATATCATCTTTCTTCCTTCAGAAGGTACTTTGGAAACTTGCAGCAGAAGGGTAACAACAAGCACGTGGCAATGCAGACATGGTAGTTATTAGCAGCAGAGTTTGGGAAAGTGCAAAACTACCTGCTGTGTATACCGTTGCATCTCCTCATCATGTCTGCTTTATACTTCAGTGACTGGGTCTTACCCCTCTGTGACTCTTGCCTTCCCACTCTCTGAAGATGTGTGTGGTACGGATTTTTGTCTTAATTTTATTTTACTCTTCTCCCCTCATATCACTAGATTTTGGTTCAGATCATTTTGACCTAATTCTCTCCTTTGACTCCTTAACATGAAGTTTTGCCATGCCTGTGGGTTATAATCCTATCTCTGTTATGGCTGGGGAAGTCGATAACCACAAGAAAAAGGCTAAATTTAACTAAACTGAGCAACCATTCCTTCACAGTATCAGTGTGCTGCCACTCCTTCCACTACCTCAGGATGCCTTCCACATAAGATAGTATCCCTATTTCCCCATAATTCACTAGGATCAC
Organism: Acropternis orthonyx; assembly: GCA_035583155.1. Lineage (NCBI taxonomy): Eukaryota > Metazoa > Chordata > Aves > Passeriformes > Rhinocryptidae > Acropternis > Acropternis orthonyx. The sequence goes on along the minus strand of JAWWEU010000111.1, from coordinate 12,566,571 downwards.
AGGCTACCAGTAGTTAAACTGTATAAACATGGGTTTTCTAGGCAGAACTGTAATGTTGTGCAGCTCTGTCATCTCTGGTCCCATCCATATAATATAGATACACTTCTTGATCCCTATATCATCCTTTAGAGGTGACAGTGTTATCTCCCCAGATAATGTGAATGCATTCATGGGATGTTTCAGGAACTGATGTTTGTTTTCTGAGATTTTTTATGTAAGTGAAGAGTGACTTGTAGCTGAATAAGGAGATTGAGGCACATCCTTGTGTGAAGGCGGATGACCCAGATTGTGTGGGCATGTCGCATGGCTCTGACAGATGCTTTGGTGTGGTTGTCTTTGAATCTGTCATCTGAATTCTTTGCTCTCTGTCAAATGATGGTAGTACCTCTTCCTTTGTGCCAGCAACCTCAGGATTTTTATGTTATGGTTTTAAAGTAGGTACCATGCTGATGCCCTGGCCTCTGTTTGGCTATTCTACATCCTGCTTTAATGAAATATTTTGGCTTTCATACATCATTCCTAAGTCCCACCAACTTCTCTATGTCCAGGGACTTCACACTGGGCTATGGGGAGGGCTGGGGGTAAAGGGGTGCCAGCAGACACCTGTGAGCCCCAGAGGGGTGCCATGTGTGGTGACCTCGTTCCGTAGAAAGATATGATGTTCGTAATATTGTCCAAATACTGTCATGATGTATAACTCACATGTACACACATGTATGTAGCTCCCAAGGGGTATTCAGGTTTACTTTTCTGGTAAAAAATGAAAGGAATCTTAATGAAAACAATCTGATTCAGGGCAGAATCAGGTCCACTGTGAGGTTCAAGATATTGTTGTATTCAGGATAACTCTGTACACTGATAATGTTATTAGGAAAAAACACCTCTATTGCCCCCATTAGTGCATAAAATATCTAACCTTACACTGTGTATAATACATGAGAACATTGTTTATAACACAAGAGTTTTCTGCTTATAATGTAATAGTGTTCTTGGTCAGCATCTCTTCATGTTTTACAACCAAATTGTAACTCCATTTAAATGATTTATTACACCACAGCCTGGTTAGTAAGCACAGGTAAACAAGGTCTCTGTTAAGATTTAAACTGGAAGGACAGTCACTATAAAGTCTATCTGAAATTCATTGCACTTCACAGATGGAACAGATTAAAAAAAAAGTCCTTAACTACAGGCTGCAGGGAAAGAAAATCCTAAATTATCAAGATGCAATGCAACCCTGTCGCAGGGTGCCATACAAATGTCTTGACAAACAATTTTTTTTGACTCTTTAAAAGAGTAGATGAAAACTGCTCTTGGTGGCTAGCTATTTTAAAAATTCCCAGATGACCTGTCCCCAGCAGGCCAGCTTTGGAAGCCAGGGTGGTTACATTCGGGTGGACAGTGAATGGGCACTGACTGTAGTGACTTTTTGTGCTGCCAAAATCTGCCACAGATCTTCAGACTGAGGACAGTGTGTTCTGATAGGCCCAAGCAGTTAAAAAATCACATATAGCTTTCCTGCAAACCATTCCACCACGAAAAAAGAGTAAATGTCAGGATTTTTTTTTTTTTTTCTATAATTTGGCTTTTAGGGCTTGCTTTCTTCCTGCTCTCCCAACTCCTGTCTGTGACCATGAGCATTAGAGGCTTATTTTGTAAATGGTGAGTTGAAAAACACATCACCTATTGAAAGATTTGCCATTTAGCCAATCAAGATGACAACACAAAATTGAGAAGGAAGAAAAACAACCACAGTCACTGACTATGAGCATGGACTAGAAAATTTAAAGCAAGTGGTAATTTTCAGAGCTGTGATATGCCAACAAAGTATAGAAAAGCATGGCAGAGCAGGCAGAGAGGCTCGGAGCTGCAGGGAAGGAGCGTCTGTGAAATGGCTGTCAAAGACACAAGTTTTCAAAAGAAATTTTTGTAGCTCTCCAGACTTCCAGTCAGTAAAGCTGTGCCAGTTAATGCTCACTCAAGGTCTTAGTTGTCCCCCCTAATTAGGAGCCCCCTTGTTTAATGAGGATTTCCTCTTACAGGCTGGTTAAACTGCAGCAGTGAACTTGCTTTTGTGCAAATTTATTGGGTAGCCTGAGGTGACTCACTGGAGTCAATGAAGTTGGTGTCTAAAATCAATGCCATAACTGACTCAGAGCTGTTGGCTTCCTCCTCCAGTTTTGTTGCAAGCCACATTTTGAGGGACAGGGAAATGGAATAGCATGCTTAACACAATCAGGTTTTAAAAATATTAGAATATCTTTGTTCTTTAATCCTGAAGAATTTGTGTTTTTATGATTTTGCACTGAAGGATTGTATTATTAATGAAATCACCCCAATACCATTATTTTTGCAGGGAATTGCAGTAGCCTGCCTAGTTGTATTATGTTTAAAGGAGAAACTTTACTTCACAGATTGAATTTAAGTTATCTTCCAACTTTGAATTTGCTCTGGGAATATAGGAACTGAAGTGCCACCTGTTATCAGTTTTCCCTCATCCTTTATACAAGCACACATGGAGTCCTGCTTTTGTAAAAGCTTTTCTCTGACTTTCTCTGCTTATGCAGGGAGGAAATGAGAGGCTGAAATCCTTTCTTGCTTCATGACCCCATCACTTGTCTAAAAAGAAAGAGAAATGTTTTGCTAGCTCTCTTTCATCCTTCTTCTTGCAATACTCAGACACAGATAAGCAAGTTTTGTTGAGTTCTGAGTAGATTTTACCCACTGTGAAAATGTATGTAATGCTCAAAGAGATCATGTAAACAACTATACTGACAACAGTGTTAAACGGTGTCTGAATTGGGACTGTCCACTGGTTATGTATTGACTTTGTGCAAATAAACAGAAGCTCTTTCCAAACCCTCCCTGTCAGTCACCTACAGTGCACTGCTCCCTCTGCTGCAGTGGTCCTTATATAAACATGCATGACATGTAGGAATAGTAGACTGAATTCCTATCACATCTGTTTCCCTGATCTATATGAAAGTACATATAATAATGTATGTGTTAGGAATGATTTACTTTACTTCAGTGCTCTGAGCAGAGCTTGTGCTCATCCACCTATGCACCACAGCAGGTCAGGGGTGGCCTTTACATGAGCCGGTAGAATGCCTGTGCTCAGGAAACAAGGGAAAAATAGCATAAAAATATAAAATAACATAAGAAGGTAAAGACTTGGAAGCAGAAATGTTAGTAACTACAATTTATCTCCCTGGTTTGCTTTTGTCTGTTTGGCACATCTGCAGCTTTCTTGCAAGTCAAGTGTATTATTGTCAAAACAAGGACAGACAGAGAGAGGTCTGCCTTAAATTTGACTCCTTTTCCCCAAGTCATAAAAGACCTCCTGTAGCTGCAGTCCACAGTAAATGTTTATGTTGCCAAATATAAAGGGATCTTTGATGTAACTGACAGTTTAGGTCTGTGTTTGTATGATATGTGCAAGAAAAGGCCTTGAGCACAAAATAGGTAACAATGACTAATAATTAAAAACTACAATGTATAGAAGTTTGTAATTCTCGTTTAAAACAAATTGGATTTTCATTTCAAATTTTTATTATTCATAATGAAATAGATAGATTTATGCCCTCACTATGCCAATCATGACCCCCCCCCCCCCTTACAAATAGCACTACCAAAAACCCATGGCACATCAGAACACTGCACTATTTTGAAGTCAGCAGTAGGCACATGCTTGGCTGTGCTTGCTTCCAAGGAATTGTGCTGCAGGGACACTGAGAAAGTTCTGGTTTTACTGCTGCAGAAAAACGCAATTTGTCAAGGGTACAAAAATTAACTGGCAAAGAAGTCGAGGCACTCTTTCTTTCCTTACTGAAAAGAGGGATATAAAATTTCATGCTTGTGTTTATATGCTTTGTAGATGTGGAGGTTCTGTTTGCTAAAACCTAAGGAAGATAAGACAGTAGTTGACAGCTGATGTGGTTGGATCTTGTTTTCACAAAGTTGTTATTTTCTTAATGCAGTAGAAGTGATGTTATCATCCCATGGTCATTTGGTTTTGGTAGTCTGGATCTCTGACATTGTGGAGGTTAGATGGTTTTCAGCAAGAGAAAGTGGCTCATGACTTTTTCATGACTGGTCAGATAGGAATCTAAACTGTTGATAAAAATATTCCTTGCCTGCTGAGCAACCAAGGTGCTTCCCTATACTGGCTTCACAGTGGCCCAAGTCCTGCCCAAGGACCACAGCCTGCAACCCTCCTCTACCTTCGCTTGGCAGGGCTGTTTGCTTCCTGGATGGTGGTTTCGATAAACACACGGATAGCTTCTGTTTCCACGCTGCTTTCTGCCTTACTTTCATGATTTCCTTCCCATTCATTACCCTTTTCTTCCAGGGTAGCATCCAAGGAGTTATACTTTGCCAAAAAGGTCTCATATGTACAGACTGATATATTTTGTACTTTTGGGTCAGCTGGGGCAAGGTTGACTTAGCAGTTGTACAGAAAACATGTAGAATTGACTGCTGCAGGAATTTACTAAAGTGAGATTTAAGAAAAAGAATAAATCCTGTATATTTGATGCCCATAACATCATGGTCACTTCTACATGCTGGAATTGGATTGGGAGAGTAACAGTTCATATTTCAACCTGTAAAGTGATGTGCTTTGGCATCAAATCTAGGTGAGTGGAGTACACAGTTGATATATTACATCAGGTTTTATGCTTATTTCATGCCAGTGTTCCTTTGAGGATATCCAGAGCACAGTTCTTGCTCAATAACAATAGTGTAGCAAGAGAACCTGGTCCCTTACAAGTGACATTCACTTTTCTTTTGAGTATTTTACCATTTCTGCTGCTAAGGACAGGATAGTGGATGAAGGAGTTCAGCAAACCTTATTTCTCACTGATGTCTTTTCTAAGTAATCACAGCATTTCAGTTTGATTTACTGTAATTCTTTTCTCCCATGAAAAGATTATCAACTACAGTATATTGACTGGAAGAAAATAGCTGCTAATCCTCTGAAACTAATGTTTAATCAGTGATGGAAAGAAAGAAAGTAACTAAAAAGCTTCATCCAGCTAATTAAATAAAGCTGGTTATTCTGCTGGAAACAGTTAATGAACCTCAAGTAATGTAATTATTTTCAGAATATTAAAGCAGGAAAAAAGTGATTACTTATTTAAGACTAAATAATTACAGTGTATTCTTCACTATAAGAGGTTATAGATGCCAAAGACTAAATAACTACTATGCTTCTGATTCTCTATAAAAGGGTATTTTGCAGGAGTTACTACATTTGATATCTAGCTCGTACGGAATTTTCTTATCTTTTCTAAGATAATCTCCAGTGATCTCTAAGGGAATTTGCCTCCCTTGGTGCCTCTTATTATTCTCATTTTTAGGGACTTGCTGTATTTGATTGCCCTTAAAATCAGCCGTGATTGTACTAACTGTGCAGAAGGGATGACGCGCAGTGATTCTGATCGCGGCAGTCGCAGATCTGAGCTGAGCCCTGCGCTCTCTCTGCTGCTGAAACACCGCTGGGGCAGCAGAGTTCGGCCTCACGGGCTTAAATCCTTCCTCTCAGCTGGAGTTCAGCTTGTCTCTGAAATGTTGCACATCTCTTCTCTTTTGAGATTAGGGACAAAGGGGAATTTCTCTTAGAAAGGCAGGCTGTGGCCTAATTATCCCTGCAAGTGCCGGGAGCTTCCATTTTGGGATCAGAGTCTGCTTAATGCTGGGCGCTTCAGAAAAGTTCTACCCGGCTGTGTCCTAATAATCACTGTAATTTTTCCCCTCTTAGCATCTGAAAGCTAGCATGTGAGGTGGTTGCAGAAACAAAATACCAAAACCTCTGAGCTGGGAGGGAAGCTCCTGCAGAGCTGCTATCCCAGCCAGCTCCAGACAAACGGCTTTTATTTATGAGGCAGATCCCTGAGGAAGGGGCAGTTCAGAACAGCCTGTCCTGGGAGGCATCCCTGAAGGAAAGCATTCCCGTGTCTGCTCTGCTCCCCTGCTGGTGCTGGCATTCTTGCACACGTTGTTGTCCTCCTTATTAAGAGTCACCCCTGCTCCCTGCCTGGAGGCAGGTAAAGCCCAATCCCTGCAACCCCCTTGTGATGAGTTTGCCTGAATTGTAAAGCTCTTGGGTGAAGTGGGAAGGCTCACTGGTCCTCCAGCTCCCCCCAGTTCATCTCTGCAGGGGTCAGGCTCAGTTTGTGGGGGGGGAAGCCTGGAAAGCTGTGTGTATTTGAAGGGAATGGGGCTGGATTTCCACCTGCCTCCCCAAAAGTGACTCAGCTCCCTTTCTCATCCAAGGACATCAGATGGAAACTGCAATTTGCAAAACATGTCCTCTTGTTTTCACTCCTGTCGCTGTCTGAGTTATATTCAGTGCCCCATACCACACATGCTCTTACCAAATGCTCCTTTCACTTTGCCAGGAGCAACTACCCTAAATGTGGATCCAGCTCATATGATCATGGAAATAAACATCTCAGCCATTGAAATTATATCTTACACTTGAGAGAGACATGCTGAGAACATAGAGAAACAATAGATTTAATTAGGCTTTTAAAATGTGACACATTCATTGTATGTTCTGTTACAGCTTTTAAAAAGTCTCAGTTTCTGTATAGTAAATCTTGCAATAATACTACTGTTTAATTAAATGGGAGTCAGCACTGGGAACAATTAAAATGAGTTTATGCACTTTCAGGGAAACCTGTGCTAAATAGCACACAATAAAATGAAAAATTAAACCCTTAGTGGATTTGAGCTGCTGCATATAAGAAATTTGATAAAAAACATTTTAAGGAAGTGTAGTGAGTAGTCTGTTCTGCCTCAAAGGTACCAGCCCATGTCCCTTGGATTTTTGCCATTGGCAAAAGACTCCAGATGGATTTATGTATCAATACTAATAAGTGAAATTCATCCCCCCAAAAGCACTTTCTTTAAAGCCCTGAATGCGAGTGAATGTCACCTGGCAGAAAGTTTGCATAAAGAGGTGAAAAAGATATCTTTATTCGGAATAGTCGGAATATTCGGAATAGCAGTTTCAATCAAGAGTTTCTGTGCTTGTGGGATTTAGTGAAGACCAATTTGATTTTAGGATATGTTTTGTATAGTAACCTATGTAAGCAAACAGTGACTCTTTCTTAATTAGAACAGGATATATATAGTTTATTGCATATTAAAACCCATTTCAACATTGCATTCAGCACAGAGTTTCTACTGTGTTTCCCCCTCTCTGCCTCAGTATAAATAAGCAGCCTTGAAATGAACATCAAAACTAAATGACATTGAATATAATGAAACAACATTGAGTCTAATGAAGCAGAATTGCTATGTAAACAGGGATGCTTTTATCTCATTGGAATTTTTATGTCCTTGTATGTCTCTCAGCTACATTTTTGTAACCTGATTCTTATGAAATGTCTGATATCTCTATGATTGTTAACAGAGACCAAGACAGCACTGCAATGTGGGCTTAACTGAGTGGTGTGGAAGTAACATCAAGTTTGCTTTGGTGAAAGCAAAATGTTTGTTGTCCTCACCTTATTACAGGGGATTGACTGTAAAACTTGGTAAACTCTAAATGTCAATAGGCCTCCTAAGAGGAATGGGTGGCAGAAAGTCAAGGGTAGGGTAAAAGTGTTGCTTGGAAACTCCCTGCCTGTGAGTATTCCAGCCCTCTCCTTGTCTTTTAATGCCTTTATCCAGATACCCGCAGTCATAATCTGAGCAATAACAGCAAACCTCATAAAACTTTGGGCCGAGAACCATGCATTTTGCTTTCTTGCTGTAACATAAGCCCTACCAGGACACTAGCTGACCTTCCTCTGCCAAGAAGGGGTGAAACACCCAGGCACTGCCTGCACGCCTGCTCTTCCTCACCTTGGGAGGTTGCAGGAGCTCTGAGAAAGTTCATGGTTCTTCCACTGCAAGTAAAATACTAGGAAAAACCTTCCTCACATATACTTTTTATTATCACCTTATTTTGATTCTGTGCTTGTAGGTCATGCACTTTAATATATTTGTCTTGCAGCTGAACATCTTCCACTTCCTCACTGATGTGAGCTTTTTGTCCTTTTGGAATGCAGGTCCTTATATAAGAGTTGGGCTGAGCAGAAGCGTGTGAATAAATGCTGCTACTCAGCAGTATTGAACATGGAAGTATTTCTGATAGTACACAAGGCCCTTTCTAGTTCTCCATAGACCACTTAAACTTAAAAAAATATGATGAAAAAGTAAATTAATGGGTTTTTTTGTCTGAAATGTAGTCACTGGAAGAAAGAGAGGGAGCCACTGTGTTATCTATCACTATAAACTGTCCTGTTCTCCTAATAGCTTCTTCATCTAAAATCTTGCAGCTGTGGTGCTTTTCTTAAATCCCCTGCTCCTGAAAATTTGTGTGGTTTGGGGTTTTTTTCCTGAGAATTTATCTCTTGATAAAAATTCTTTCTAGATCTTCAGCCTATTGCATTTCTCTGTGTGCTGCCTTTTAATGGGTACAGTGCACAGAGCTATGGCACAAGGCTTTCCATATCTGTACATTTATAAAGGCTGAGGACTTGGGTCTTAAAATGTGTTCTTCTTGCATGGGTTGTTAAGTCTGCAATTAGAAATTTAGGGGAATGGCTAGCTGGCCCAACTTCCAAATATTGAAAAACCTCAAAGTATTGTAGCACGTAACTGAAATCACATAAAGTTTGGGTATAAGGAATGAAGCTTCTGACACCTCATTTTCATTACGAAGATGGTAACAAGAATGGAAAATGTCACAAGAATAATTCACATATGTTTGGTCTTTAGTACCATAATTATCTAGTCTGTCTTGCTTTGGGCTCCCCTTTTCCTACGTAACTTTTTGAAAAAGGTGGGTTTGGCTTTTAATGGCCTAATAAATACAAGTATTAGCTTGTGATTTGTTTAATATTTTGAACTGAAAGGTCAAGGGTAGGAAGATTAAAAAGTCATTGGGGGAAATGCTCTCAGTAAAAGCCTTCTCTTGCTGGCAGTAGCATAGTTTCTTAGGTAAGCATAAAATAAGTTTAAGAAGGCTCCAAGCCCAAATTAAAGAAGAAGGGAGAATAATGTTAGTGTATAGATACCACCAGCCACAGAAGGGTAAGTGAAATGAAAAACCAGGCAGGGAAAATGATCCTCAGTATTCCCCATAGGGTCTCTGTGGCACTAATTATGATTTTTTGTTGGATTTTTGAGCATATGTAGAAAATTGGTCTGAAAGTCAGTGAGTCCGTAATAGTGATTGACATGCTATTGAGCCTAATCTTTCAAGTTTGGCTTTTGCTAATTAAATCAGAGCTTTTCATGACCTTTCCAGGTAAATGATTGCCTATGCAGTAAGTAACCAGTACCCCTTTATTTTGTGTATGGACCCTGGGACAGATAATTTGGCTCAGATAACACCATTTAAGCAAATACCCCACTGCAGTGAAGTATATCAAGCTTACTGCAAAGTTAGGTCTCAGTGAGCCCAATGTAATAATGTGTTTAAAGACATATATAGTTGCATGCGACAATTTGTGTGTGTGCTGTTTAGTCAGCAAGCACTGCTGTCTTCTTGTCTGCTTGCCCAAAATCTGGTTCCTGCTGCACGTGTTACTGCATACCAAAATGGGCTGAAGTTTTCATGGCCAGCCAAAGAGATGAGCTGCTGGGATCATCTGTCCCAACTAGAAAAGAAAAAGTGTTATGAGACTGACTTCATCTCCCTCCTCTCATGTAAGGGGATTCCTGTGCATGAGCTATGTTTTCTGTCTGTGCTTTGACCCTTTAGGCCCTCTCTCCTGCTTCTCAATGCCTGCACCACAGGCAAGGAAATCATGGTATCACCACCTCATTGCTGGCTGTAGCTCTGCTTGCAAAACCCCAGATGAGACTGAATCAAGCAGTATTTTATGGAAAGCTGCCTGCTGCCAAACAACTGTCTTAAATTCCAGCATCTTCACCCATCCCATCTCCTCTCGTCTTCCAGCTCTGAGGAGCCCCCTTCCCTTTTGCATGGGAGGGAGGTGGAGGAGAAATTTAAGGGCTCTTTGTCCCAACTTTTTTCCCTGCTCTGAAGGTGCTCAGTTACAGAGGGTTCTGCTTTCCTCCACTTTTCTCCTTGGCAGTGCTGCAGTATGAGTGATGGAGAAAAGCAACTCTCATGATTCAAGGCTGCTTGCAGAAGTGGCTGAAATTGTGTTATCTGTTCTGTGTGAGAACCGGAGACCTGAGGCAGATGGGTCCTTTTCTTCCCTCAGGAACACAGGGGGTTCTGACATTTTCATGGGGCCCCAGGCAAGTTCCCTTCTTTCTTTCCTCCAAAATAGGTTCTTTCCATCACAGAAAATGAGGTAGTGTCTGCAAAGATCTTGAAATATGCTGTTAATTTTGCATGTTTGTTCAGAATAACAATATGAGAACCTTTTCTCTAGAATGTCTTCTTTCTATTAAAGCAAACAGGCTGAGTGGGCACATGGTGGGGGTGTCTGGCTGTGTATGTAGTAGGCAAAAGGCATTTTATCATTCTGGTGAAAAGATGTGAGTGTGAGGAATACAGTCTGGAACATAACTAGGAGTTTATTGTGCATTTGAGGATATCTGCATTTTTATATTATGAGTCTCTTGTAGCTCTGGTGAACATGGAAGCACAACCCAGGTGTACAAAGCTGAAAGCTGAGGAAAAAGGTTGTCTTCACCACTGCCACAGGTCACATTGGGTCCCATCAGCTGGTTCTATGGAGGGCTGAAAGACACTGGTGTCTACACACAACTGTTTGGTACTGAAGGTGTGATTAATACCAAGTGTGGTACTTTTTCTCAGTAATAAAGGTGGAAATGTACCTGTAATTATCATCATTGAAGAAAAAAGTGTTACCGCAACAGTGCTAGGTCATTCTGACCTTCTGCAGTGGAAAGAGAAAACACTATTAAGTACTTCTTTTATAGTTTCTTAACAGCACCTATTTTTCCCTGGGATGTTCTGAGCAGTTAAAACCAGCCCTCCCACAGAGATGGATCATGCTCTTCTTATTTAGTTGCAGAAAACATTTACCATATACTATGGCAAATCACATAATCAATCTTCACGCTAATCATTCTCTGCTGGAAGCTATTTACTACAAAAACTTCTGAAATTTTCTTACTAGCTGGGGAGCAGAGAGTCACAGCCAAAAGATTGATTCGTTTATGTTTTTTAAAACCAAAATTGAGTACTTTGAAACAGGTTTCAGTATTTCAGATTAGATGGGTAAAGAACAAAGAGACACTCAGAAATTGTCTTCTTCAGTAGGGTTTCTCCTTTAATCCCCCCAGATCTAACTCTAGATAGCATTTATTTGCTCCCATGCTGTCATTTAAATTACGGGCTTCTGATGATTTGCATTCATTTGGTTGCAGTGGTTTCATTTGTGTTAACTCTGACTTGCACCAACACCGATGGTTGTGCCACCCACGGTTGTGCCACCCACATCCTATGGCATGGCAGCAAATGGACTGAAGGAGTGGGATACATCAGTGCCTGGCTTGTAGAAAACCTGCTGTATGTGCAAAAGGTCTCAGGGACCAAGTGATGCTTTGTGCTCTTTTTGAGGAGGAGCACCTTGGGGTGTGTGACAGCCTTAGACCTCTCGCTGTGCTCTGCAACCATTCTGACTGTGCTTATGTGGCAGCTGAAGAAAGTATATTGAAATTCATGCCAGTTTGGCTTTGAGAGAGTTGCAAGAAAGTAGCTGTGATTCAGAAAAGTTAAAAAAAAAGAAAAAGAAAAAGAAATAGCAGGCATGTGAAGCTATTAGATGCCTGGAACTTGTAGTACAGCCCTTCAGGAAGAAAATGGACAGATATAACATAGCTGAAGAGGGACTCAAATTGTTCTGGAAAGGTAACATAGAAATTTGCTTTTAAATATGTATCTGGTATAGAGCCGCAACATGCCTCGCCCTCTGCTGCACTGTATATTTGATTTGCTTTCCAAAATCAAACAACTTAAGGTTTGAGTCACCCTCCATTAAGTTGAACAAAATGAAAATGCCAACACTTTTGGAACATGTTGGTGTGGGCCTTAAATTGGAAAACAAACATAGCATCAAGCTGCCCTTCTCAATTTGAATGGAGAGAAAGAAGCTATGTAGTGAAGCATGGAATTTGGAGGACTGGGTCTTTTGCAATGCTCTCTGGCTAAAAGCACTGGGCAACAGAAAACTTCAGTCTCTGTTGAATGAGATCTGCTTCTTGACTAGTCTCTGATGTTACTGTTCTTATTTGTTGCTCATTTACCTTGTTCAGTACTCAAAAGCTGATTCACAGGAGGAGGTCTGATAACTTAAAGCAGAATAATCCAGGACATCAGTGAGAATAGTGTAGCCCACAGTGAAGGGACATGAGTTTAAGCTTCTCTTACCATCTGAGTGCATCATGTCTGGTGGGAGATGGAAGAAAGGTGGGAGAGGGCTCATCCTAAAGTGTTACAGAGTGGAGTTACAGCGCCTGGAGTGGGGAGGGCTGTTATGGCAGGTGCTGCATCTGCAGTCTCACTGTGTCCCATTATTGGCTTCCCTTCTCCTCACCCCCTCTGCACATCTCTGCAGCAAAGCGTGCAGGCAGTGGGAGGTCTGGCCGTCAGAAGGCATCAGGGAGGCTAAGGCTCCAGGAAAATGGTATTAGAGTGTGTGTCTGACGATGTCTGGCCAGAAAAGCACCTGAGGCTACACGAGAGCCCAGAGCAACGTGGGGAAAGAGTGAGTGGGATGTCAGCAGATGTAGTAGTCAATGCACCATTGAAAGTATGGGAAGATTCTTGTCATAAATGGAATGTGGATGCTAATGCAGAGAATAAAACTTTTACTGTGATATGAATATTGTTACAGGTGGATTTTGTATTGTCACCTCGCTTGTACCTTCCCTTTCTCCAA
>JAWWEU010000111.1:12431616-12539622 GCA_035583155.1 Acropternis orthonyx | reverse complement strand
GGGGGCATGGGCTTAAGCTCAGCCAGGGGTGGTTCAGGTTGGATATTAGAAAGAAATTCTTTACAGAGAGAGTAATCCGGCATTGGAATGGCCTGCCCAGAGAGGTGGTGGATTCACCACTCTGGAGGTTTTTAAACTGAGATTGGACGTGGCACTGAGTGCCATGATCTAGTAACAGACGGGAATTGGACGAGGGTTGGACTCGATCTCTGAGGTCTTTTCCAACCCAATCGATTCTATGATTCTATGATTCTATGACATTATACTCCAGATTTACACCCACTGGTTTCTGTATGGTACCTGCAACCAGCATTTTCCAACAGCAGAGACCTCCCTAGACCTCGATGTGAGCAGCAAAGAGCAGAAACACACAATCACAGAGTAGCATGTTGCCTCACACAAAACCTTCATATTCATGAGAGGTTTCTTGCAAAAAACATTTGTTTGTGGGATTATTTTTACTTCTTCTAAAATGAGGATTTCATTCCTGATTTATTTTTTTTCCCTCAGGAAGCAACTGTTTCACTGACAAGTCATTATTTCCCTCGCCCTTGCTATGGGAATGCTTTGCTACAAATACAGACTTCAGTCTCCCTGCCTTGCCCAGATAGCCTCTAAAACCATGAGCTGCATGAGTAAGTAAAACAAATTGAAGTCATAAAATGGAGTCCATGTCTGGCTGGTGAGTGCCAGCCGCTGTATCAGCACCTGCTGACTGCTCCAATGCAAATTTTTATTGCGTTCCCACACATTGCTAGGGTTTGGCTTCTGAGGCACAATCCTCCCAGTCCTGAGCCACGATGAACCTCCTGTGCTCCCTTGCACTGCTCGCTCCCAGAAGCCCCAAAAAGCAGTTCTGCTTCTATTGTCTGGCTGACGGCAGCTCCATGATTTCTGCACTGTATATTCAAACAGACACCGACTTACAAGCCCATGGATTTTTTTTTTTTCAGCCGTGAACATGTATTAATAAAGTGGAGTTTGTTATTGCTGAATATAGCAATGACATTTGTCTCATGTTTGTCGCTTTGATTGGAAAAAGCCTTTGCAAAGGCCTCTCTGAAATACATCTCAGGCTATGCTGAGCAAGATGTGTGCTTGGCTTTGTGCCGGGGCACCGCGACAGAAGAAAGAAACAATTATCTCAACACTGCCAGTGTAATAGCCTTGCTTATTCTTCAGCAAAAGCATAAGGGCTAAGTCCCCAAACCATTGAAGTCAAGGGATGGATTCCTGTTGTTTCACTCAGCTTTGGATCAAAGCACAGTGCAAAGGCTCGATTTTTCAGTAGGTTAAAAGAATATACTTTTGTTTTTTTAAAATTTGAAGAATAAGAGCACGGATATGTGTTTCTAGCCCATCTATGCTGAAATAATGAGAGTGGAGAAGTTTAGAGAAAATTCATATGAAGACATTTGGAAAAATAATTTGCTCATCCAAACACACAGTTTTAGGGTGACTGAAACTATTAATGAGTACGTGATGAATTTGAGAAATAGGCTGGGCAAAGGAAATGGGAGAGAAGGGGAGGCATTTTTCTACAAAAATTGGTTAGAAAAATAGCATTTAATTTAGAAATGCCGCATAATGCAATTTAAAAATAATAAAACAACATTGGCTCCACCCAAATATACTATAGGTAAATACTCCCCCTCCCCCAAATGATCCTTTTACCTCCTTCTCCAATTTCCTGACTTAGCCATCAAAGGAAGGCAGGAGTCTAATTGCCCAGCTGTGATTGTAAGGAAACCATTCAAACACCGCAGTTACTGTTGCCTCCTTTGTGGCTAAGCCAGAGAAGTGAGCCATGTGCACTCCCATTAACTGGTAGGCTGATCATTTCTTGCTGCTTATTACAGAGAGCAGCGCACATGGATGTCTCTGTTTAGTCGGATGAAATTCTAAGAGTGTTTTTTGGTTCCTGTGGCTTTCATCCTTGGTGCCAGGGTTTTCAGCCCTCAATGGGAAGAATTAAGGTGCTTCCTTTTCTGGCTCTCCTGAAAGGCAGATTGTTTATTACACCTGGATGAAAATTAAGCTGTCTGCCTTCGTTGAAACAAAGAAAATGAGAGTGAGTTTCACTGTAGGAAAAAAAAGCTCCCTGAGGTTGGAAAGGCTGGTTCTGGATACATGTACAGTGGGCTGTGGGGGTGAGTGTGTGAAAGCAGGCTGCCTTCTCATGAAACCAAAGGGCTCTCAGACCATTTCTAACCATACCATAGCTCAACGCTGCTCTTGGCAGTAGTGGAGAAGTAACACCTCCACTAACATGACCCTCACTGTGCTGAGTGCATCCTGTCTCTATCACTTCCTTTCACTCCACATCCTCCCTTTTGGACTTGTTCTGACCAGTTCAGTCCAGCACCCTTCCTCTGCCAGTGACTACAGCAGATACTTAAGAAAACATTTTGAGGAAAAAATATAAATCTATTACCTATGCAAATTGCATCTATCAGGAAGGCAGAGATACAGGCTGCCTCTCAGTGCTCCAGTTTAATACTCTCAGATAAGCTTTCTACTGTGGATTTGCCTGGTCAGATCCATTTATACCTTCAGCTCTTTCAACATCCTATGGTAAAGAGGTCTGTGCTTTAATTCTATGTTATGTAAAGACAATATTTCCTTCTTTGTGTTTTAAACCCACAGCCTAATAATTTTATTAGGTGCTCTCTAGTTCCTGGATTATAAGAAATAGTTGTTAATCTTTCCAGATTGGCTTTTCTGTGATTGAACATGATTGCCAAGCTTAACCTCCCATACATGCCCCCTCTGCAATCCTTTGCCCAGGCAGAAGTCTGACCTATTTCACAGCTCCTTTGTGGGGCTGTTCCCTGCTTGGGCACAGGCATGAACTTTTATGTTCCTCGTGCCTCTTCTTTTAGGGAGAAAAGAGGGTAGCCAAACTGAACAATATCCAAGATATGATGCAGTGTGAAGAAATATGATTTGAAATAATGCTGGGATTTAATTCTTCTCATAATCTTTCCAAATATTACACCAGCCTTTTTGATTCTTGCTGATAACTGAGATATGTTTTCAAAGAAAAATCCAGAACAGGTTTAAGCAGTATTAGCCAATATCCTGTTGATTTACATTCATCACTGGAGTTGTTTTCTCAATGTCCATAACTTCATATATCTTATGACAATATTATCAGCCCAGTACAACATTGTGCACAAAAATACTGCCGAGGTTTTTCTGAGTACTTAATTTTCCCTCAGTGGTTTTGTCAGGAAGACCAAAGCACACAGACTGACCAGATCATGAAGTGAATGAGCAAAGACATCTGATACCATTACTCCCATTCTTGGGGGTGTCAGGCAAAGTTCACAATTAGCAGTGTGGTTAAAAATATTTCTGTAGGGATTTTTTTTTTTTTGAGAAATAGGACTTAATTTTGTTTATTTATTTATTTTTTTAAGCAGCCTGAAAAAAACAGTGGAAGTGTATCCATTTCTCAATATAAGAGAGCTATTTGTTTAGGAAAGGTCCTATAATTTTGTGTTAAAGTGTTTATGCTAGCTTAAAATGACAATGAGAGGTTTCATTTGACCGAGTATATAAATATGTTTCCTTCAGGAACAGTCATTAAAATGAAAATCAATTCATATTTGCCCATCTTCAAATGTGATGCTGTGAGAGCAGAATACCACAGAAACCATTTCTCCAGCAGTATAGTCATCAACTTCACTTCTGACCCCACAAAGCAGTTTGATCCATGGGGCAGAATTGAGGAGGCCTTTAAGCTAACACTGTACAAAGTGCCAGGTGAAGGGAAGGCAGAGATCCCTTTTTCACTTCTGTGCAAAGCCATTGCCAGCAGTATTTAAAAGTCTACTCTGGTGCATGGTATGTGAAACAGGCTAAGTGCATCTCAGGGTAAGTGGGGGAAATCACCTTTAGAAATGTTTCCTTCTTTTCCTCTGGTAACTTGTGGATAATTCTAGCTTGGACTGGTTTGAGAGACCTAAAATAACTAACCCAGGTTGAACTTAACAAGGCAACACTTAGAGGAACAAACAGACACCTGAATTTGATTGACACTTTGGATAGTTTCATCTCCATGATTACTGCCCATCTTTGCAAGGTGAAATAATGTCCTTTCACCCCATTCAAGCAGTGATAAAATTCAACTGGATAGAAGTGTGACAATGAGAACAAGGGAAGGGCTTGCGGGTTTCAGTGCTGGCACTGCCACTCCTGTTGGAGATGTCACTGCAAGACAGGCTGAAACTTGGTGTTACTTTATTTCTGCCTTGATATATGTTGGATTAAACTCAGTGGAAGGGCTTCAATGAAACAAACTTGGCAAGCCCAGAAGCAGCAATGGGTTCCCTTGTGTTATCTGCTTTGCACATTTGCATGAGGGGAGAGAGCAGGTCAAATGTTTTTGGGCAGAGAGGAGAGCTGCATGTGGGTCTTGTGTACCTTGTGTGAGACGTGAGTCCAGAGCTCTTGCGTAAATGGGGAAATATTCTCCTCTTCTGCTTCTCTTTTTGTGAGGGGATTGACCCCATAAATGTGCTTTAGCTATCTTCAGGGAAAGTAGGCAGGGGAATGATGAGTTTCCTCCCAGATCCCAGTGGGATCCAATGGGATCCGGGAATGAAGATGCAAAGATGCTCAATATTCTCAGGGCACATGTCTCTCAGAGGATGCCTCAAGTCCTTAAGGATATTTGCTGACAGATGTGGAATAATTAAGTTCTGGGAATCTGAGACATCTCCCAGGTGAGGTGGAATCAGTGAGGGGATTTTGAAAGCAGTCATGGGTCTCCACTCTGTGAAGCTGAGTCCTTTTGCAGATTTAGACCTAAGATGCAAGCAGTGATGCCCTACTGCAGACCTCCAAGGAGGTTAATCCAGTGGAAAATATAATGCATAAGTGCGTGCTGAAAGAGTTGCACACAGCAAGAACTGGATAAATTTGAGTTCAGGTCACCTACCTTTGAATAGTAACATGATAAATTTTAGCTCGATTGAAAATATTTTGTGTGATTGATGCCAGTTTAGAGGCAGTAGATAAAGAAATGTTGCTGGGTTTGATCATAAGCAATATTTATTGCAATGGCTTTGTGTGAGCCATGTCTTTTCAGGATAGGATCTTCTGGCTGAACAGCAAACATCATGCCAGTCCCTCCTGTTTTCATTAAATGTGAGAGCATGACTATATCACTAAGAATAACAGTGTACAACTCTCTAAGTTAAGCGTCTTAGAAAGGCCTTTAAAGATAGCAGTGCACAGTGGGTAGGGGTATGTGAGGTTTTCTTTGCTTTGGACAGACAGGATGTATTCCAACACCTCCCAGTCCCCTGCTTGCCAGCAGGGACACTCCCAGGGTCACAACACATCTACTGAGAAACACTGTCTTGATTCAGAAGAAGGAAACATTTTGAAAAGGGCACTTATAGCAATGGGTGCATGTTCACCTCTTGCTGCTTGCAAAGGCTCTTTTCTTATTTTAAAATCTATTAGGCAATAAGAAAGTCTGCCAGAGAGATTATTTTCCTGGGAAACAGAGTGCTGAAGGAGGAATGCAACATTTTAAAGCACATCTACTACACCTGAGCTGAGTTGTGTCACTTCTAAATACCTTGAAATAGCATGGTTGCACCCACCCCATCATTAAATTACGGGTATTAATGGGACTTTCAAGAGTGCATCCCTGGGGAAAGGCACTGCATATCTCTGTTCATTTCCTTCACGGTGACACTGTGTGTGCACACTGTGGGCTTTATTGGCAACAGCTCCTTTTCATTTGAGATATGTAAAGCTTATTTACAGTACAAGAGTTTTGATTAGTGATACAGCAGTGATAATAGGAAAGGAAAGAAAATGATGACCTGTAATTGCCTGTCTTTCCCTCTGATCAGCAGAACTTCTATCAGTTTCCTTGGAACTGCTCCCCAAAGGAAGGAAATGTATATAAATATGTAAGGTGAGATTTAACCACTGAAGGTGCATCAAAAGCATTACTTGTTTCCATGATTGAAGCCTTTCCTGGAGTCATGATAAGCATCTGGACGAAAAACAGGTCACTAATTAGTAAAGAAAGTAAATTATAATCATGCCAGGGCAATATCCACACTAATGGAGTTAGAGCGTGACAGTATTTTTGCAAGAAAAAGAACTTTAGGACTAAGGTTACTAGATGAACCTCAAATGAACAAGGCTGTGCTCCAGAACCAAATCATCTCTGCAGACCATTGCCCTCAGCACAACAGAGGTAAATCTTGCCCTGGTACTGTAGTGGGAGATTTAGGGTTAAGTTTCAAGAAATATGAAGCACTTGCTGCTCCTAGTGAAGCTGTCATTCAATGTATCTGCTTTTCTTGTGGAAACTTGCAGTTCACTGAAGCCAAATCCTTCCCTAGAACCTTACATCTGGAGCAGATGAGAAGTCTCCTGTCTTTCTATACAGAAAGGGAAAAAATTCCAATAACCCAACCTTCCCAAAACTTTGTAGGATGTGGAGATGTGTTTGCCTTAATACAGAGCAGAAGCAGTTTTTTGAGAACATAAAAGCACCTTTAGATCAGAGAAATTGTTTCCCACACAGCTCTACTTATGAATTATTTTCCAGATATAAGGCAGTGTTGCGCCTCTGGATACTCTGGGAGTGTGGGCTCACTCTCAAAATGTTCTTTTCTCTAGGCTTTGTTTGTGTGCTCTTTTCTTGTATTTTGTAGTTGATTAGCTTAGATTGATGCAATTAGTGTAATTAAGTGTAATTATGAATTTTGGTGCAAATTCATATAATCATATATTTACAAAGTGTAATTAGGTAATTACAATATGCAATTTGAAATATAAAATGTAACGTCACTACACAATGCTGATTAAATTTCATATTAAAAAAGATGGCACATGGAATGGATAATCTCAGAAGTTCATTCTTTTGGAATATCTTTAGGAATTCCCTTCCAAATGATCCAATCCCTTCTATTTTCCATATGGAACCAGACACCTGCAAAAATCTGATTTCATAAACCAAATATATTTCCTCATCTCACTGTGGTCAGCTGGAAAAAAATGCCCTCATCCTCCACCTGCATTTTCCAACCTCCTTTCTATGTACATACTTAAAAAAAAAAAAACAGATAAAAAGTGCTCCAGTAAAACTCACCAACAATCTGCAGCAGCAGCAAAAGAGCAGTAACAAAGAGATTTATGTTTTGGAATTGTAATGATTTGTGCTCCATTTTATTGAATCCATTTTTCTATGCAATATTTAATTTCCGACCAGAGCATTTAAAAAGCAGCAATTAAATGCCTTTATGTGTTGATGCATCTCTGAGGACCAAAAATAAAGTAAATGGTTCTTCTTGTGGATACTTTGAGGAAGTCATCTGGGAAATGAAATCTCCATTTCAGCATCAACAGTAAATATTAGCTGAACATCTTCATGATTGCCATGGCAGCTTAAGACTGAAGCTGTGCCACCTGTGTACGTGTAGAGTCCTCAATGGTGTGTTCATAGAGACTGTTCAACCCTGTGGATGAGGGCTAAATAAATGCCTGTTGTGTTTGACACAGATCTGCTCAAGATACTGAGGTCAATGGATGTGATGAAAGGACTAAAGGTCAGTCCCACACTAACCTAGTAAACCATCTGTGTGTCTCAATCTATTAGTATATGAAAAAATCCAATCCTAGGATTTTACAATATCCCAGTAAGCATTTCCCTCCATCTGCAGGACCAAAAGGTTCTTTAAAAACACCTCAATCCCACATTAAGGTGTCTTCAGCCCATGATACTCCAAAGCTGTAGGAGATCTCTCAAGCATCCAGAGCAAATTATTATTGCCTGGGCAGTCTCATAGCCCCAAGCCATGAAACTACAAAGCACACCATGTTGAAGCTCCTTGTTCTCTTGGAGAAAACGTGACTTAATGTTTATTTTGGTCAAGGTAACCCCCAGTTAATGGGAAATAATTGGGAAGGCAATCAGACACTACAGAATTTAATTTTTAGTCCAACGTTGCTGGCTAGAACAGGCACAAGGGGATATGGTTTCATCTGTGTAATGCAACATCTTCCCCAACAGTGCAGATATTCTGTAGCTAAGGAGCAAAGTGTCTCATGAACGCAAAAGGGGCTGTGAGGTGCTCGTCAGAGTCTTGAGGGATTTTGGGCACCATCCAGCTTCTGGTGCCAAGCCCTCAATGTAAATCAAGGTATACCAGGGAAAATTCATGCCATCCTTATTAAAAAATGATGTGATCTCCAAACAGGCTTGAAATCAACAGCTGAGCCTGAAGAAGGGCTGTGTCATATACTGCTCCATGTTGGCAGATTTCCACTGTAATCGACACCTTCAGACAGCTAACACCTTCCTGAGCTCCAGATGTGAGAACTACATCTAACCTGACTACAAATCCTGCTCAGCTTGCCAAGGAAAATAGGTCTGAAGTTTTCAACAATTACATTATGAACCACTCTGAAGAAATAGCTTTTCCCACTGGTTTCCAGTGTGGTCTTCTCTACCCTTGAAACAGGGTGTTGAGCAGAATCTAGGCTTCCTTTTTGTTAGAACAGAAAGTGAAGTATGAGCAGGACCATACCAGAGAATAAGAATTGCTGAAAACAGAGGGAAACTCATTAGCTGGGACACTCTGCTTCATGAAGGTCTTTAGAAAAACAAGAAAATTCAGTAACCACCTCATTCACAAAACTCTCACTGATGCACAAGGAATTTGTGCCATTGGTTTCCATTAATGCTTGTGAAGATTAACCATGAAAATATCCACTGCACAGATGGAAGAATAAATTGTGTAGCTCTGCTATGAAATAAATGTGGATGCTACCAAATAAAGAACAGGTTTGTGCATAGACTGTAAAAACCAGTCTGTGAAGTCTGGCTGTGAAGCAAGTCAAAGGATTAGGTGCTGGGAGGATTTGGAATACAAATAAATGCACATAATTGAAATAGAGGGGAAAAGCACATCTTTTGATAGTAGAAGTGCATGTTAAGATAGGAATTACCAAAACCAGGAATTGCTTTTCCAAGATGCAACAGAGCCCTTCAAAATGTCTGTAAAGAAAATAACATTATCAGGATGACTTTATCATTAGAAGACAACGAATATTATAAGACCTCAGTTAGGTCTGAATAAAAAAGATAAATTTCAAGTAAACTGGCATGAAGTTTATCCATGGCTGGGTTTGCAGTAGTAAAGTCAGTGAGGGTATAAGCTATGTGATTTACAGGCAGTAAGCTTCTGTAAAATTTACAAACTGCTGTTATAAAATGTCACCTTTTATGATGTATTCCACTCAGCCTGCATATATAAAGGGCACTGCAATAGAAAGAGTAGCAAAGGCAAAGCAGTCTCCTCTCCTACCTAGCCAGCTACCTTTTTTGCTTTTACAGCATTAGCTGTACCATCTGACGTCCCTGGTGCTAGTTTTTCCCGCATTAGTTTTTCTGTTTGTGTAGATACATGGTTGGTCTTGCCATTATTAATAGAAAATTTAAGGTGGTTTAAATGAAAGTCTTTTGTAAGATGCTCATGGATGAACAGAGCAAGACTCTAAAAGGAGGGCTTGTGACAGAGTTGGGTAACTTTCTACTTTTTCTGCACGGATTTAATTGCTCAGTCTACAGCTATGCAAGACTTAGTCATGATAGGCCTTAGTATCCAGAGCCAAAAATTAATTCATGAAGCTCTGAGTTTCTCCAGAGGTTGAGCATCTGTTGACCTCAAGAACTCAGCATCCATTTCCAACCTGATCCATTAAATCCAGAAAACCTCCACGAATCCTTCTCAAGGTGTCAAGGGTGACTGGGTATTCTCACTGCACCTTTTGGATGAGTTCAGGTGTCCTGGATAGGGATCATTCTGTCTGGTAATATCTGGTCAGCAGGTGTCCAGGCTGAGGTCCTCAGCAGGTGATCTATGGTGACTGAGCTCCTTTGGAGTCACAGCCCAGCCCCTGCTTTCTGCCAAAAGCACCCATGCAAACCAAGTCCTGCTCAGCCTGCACACATTCATCTCATTTTCTGTGTTGACTGAGGGGTAATTCCTGCACAAACCTTCACCTTCAGGGGAAAGCTCAAAGGTTATGTTGTTGGGCTCTTTGCAGTCCAGTGTGAGTGACACAGCTGCCTCTGATCTAAGGGGAGAGTCCCGGTACTCTTCTTCTTTGAGTGCTAACAAAAAAGAATTACACTTTAAATTAAGATTTTAACAGGGCTGTATTCTGGAAGTTCAGAAAAATAAATCAATAATGGTGGTGATAAAACTGCAGTTTAATGGCAGCTGTTATAGTAAAACAGTAGTGGGTGCACAGCCATTTTACCACCATATGGCAATGATTTCTACAGTTTACTCTGACAGATTTATTGTTGCCTTCATTTAATAATCTACTTCTCTTTAGCACAACCACCACCATTATAAGTTTAAAATAAGCTCTTTTTAATTTTACTGCACAAAATCCAATAGATTCTATATCCACTGCTTTACTAGAAAATATTTGAATTCAAACTGTTCATAAATAGATCAACAAATAAATACAATTTAGGAACAATCTCTTTTGATGGAAATTGGATGAGCCTCATCAACTTCAGCAGAGAAGTGTGTCTGAGAGCACGTGGGATGGAGAGTCCTGTGGCTGTGAACCTGCCAGTAAACTCCAAGAGTTGAGTGCTGTGCGATGGGCAATAGCCAGCAAACTGGTTTAAATTCCTCATAAAGTTGTATTGAAGCAATTCAGATTTCGAAGTTAGGAGAGTACAGGCATATGGGTGAATTTGGAGCATCTTGGAAGGAAAAGTTTCATGTTATGTCTATAAGGAGAATATAGACTGAGTGTCATTCTAGTACAACTCCACAGCTTCTAATGCCAAGGAGGGCAAAGGGTGGGATCATTTTACAGCACTAACTTTTGTCAAGATACTATGACTTGAGGTGGATTGAGTAACATATGAGTTAGAGAGTCACATGGCCAGGACCTTGTATGAAAGAGGAACAGTGAATAAATGCAACAAAATCCAGTGGTATTAAAAAAAAAACAAACCAAAAAATTTTAACAAAAGAGCCCCCAAGCCTCGGTGAGAAGGTGCTGTGACTTTTGATGTTGAATGAGAACTTCAGTATTATGTGTTCCTCTTGTTGCCATCAATACTAACTTTCTGGGTCTAAGGCTTTACCTTTCAGGCTCTCATGCACACAGAGTGTTGCTTGTCACACCGTGCTTCAGGGGCTGTGCTGGTGTCTTGTTCTACAAGGGTGCAGTGGGTAAGAGATCAGACTTGGTGAGTGCTGTGTCAGACCAGGACCAACAGGAACTGCATGTGAAAGGATGTGTCATGTGAGGAAGGTGGCACAGTTTGGAGGCAGAGAGGTCCCAAAGAAGGAAACCAGGGTGCACCTCTTGACAGACATTTGCACTTGGTGTTTTTCTGCACTATGCTGATATCCTTGTGCCAGTTGGAATTTGAGCTTTTACAATGTGTTTTGTTCCTGGCCTGTGGATTTGTGTGCGCTCACTGAAAGCCAGGAACATGTTAAGCCTCGCAAAAGCGCTTACAGCAATCTGTGGAGAAGCCAGGTGTGCTTATAAAGCAAAAGACTAATATTACTGCTCCACAGATTAGGTGACTTAAATCAGGATTGCAATGAGACTCTGTGTCAGGACTAAAAATAGAGAACAGACCTATGGGCCCCTTTTGCCAATAGCCATCGTTCCACTAGGAATGTGCTTGCCTGGTCCTCTTGAAATAAATCCCAGCAATTCCACTAATTTTAATGAATCAGAACAGGTCATGAGCACCTGTTCTTCCAGGTCTGTCTCCTGCACTAATATCTAGTTTGGATTTCCTTCTGCAGCATATGTTAAATGGTTGATAATGAAATATTTAAGCAAATCCAACATTTTTCAATGGAATTACATAAATTAGGGATGCATAGATCAACAGAATTATAATATCTAATCAGCAAATACAGAAAGTTGGTACTTCAAAGCACAAAGTAAGTTGTATAAATGTACTCAGTTAGAAAGGTAGAGAAAAGACCTCTTGATGTCTGTTGAAGCATTTCTTCTCTGTAGAGAATTATTCTACCAAAGGTCTTCAAACACTCACTAGCCTCCTTGAGCAGCAAAGGACCTGGCACATGTGTTTTTAGAATCAAGCCTGTTTTCTTTCTTATTTCTGCTGGTTTGAGAATTAAATAATATTTTGTACCAGAAAACTGAACCTGAAGCAAACTTAGTTCTATACTATTGAGGACCTCAGTGCTGCAAAGCCACATTTGTGGGTTGGATGGGTACAAACAGTTTTGGACATGATGGAAACATGTCTCTGATAAAATTTCTTTCATTTTACCTCCTTATCCTACTATTTTAAGTCCCTTTCCTGCAAAAGGTGAAGTTAGAGGATTGGGTTGCCTGCCCAAATCCAATGAATTTCTGTGCAATACGTACATGCCTGCACACCATTTTTCTACCAGGTTCTCTATATCTTCATTGCACAGAAGAGGGGTACTCAAAGAATGAGCAGATGTTCACTAGTCGTGTTTTCCTCCTTCTTCCATGAGCAGCCCCATGAATTATTTGCACACACCATTCAAACCTTACTCAGCAAACAGTTGTTATTTTCCTCCAGGGCTCTCCTTTGATGTTCATTGCTACTGTACCTAAGTGCTTCACAAATATTAATCCACTTATTTTTATGCCATTCACCTGGACATGCTTTAACTCCACTTTACCGATCATAAACTATGACACAAGGATAGTGGTTAAAAATATCCTCATCTGCATACCCAGATGGAGGCATGGGGGTTTGGTTTTCAACACACCCAGGAATACCCAGCACTTTGCTCTCAGCTGGAGCTGCACAAGGTCCAGCCTTCTGTCAGCATGACTCCTGTGCCTTTCCAGGCATCTCATGGTGCCCTCATTGCCAACCCCACTGAAGTTCTGCTTGCCAGAGGTGGGGAGAGGGTCTATCTTTTCAGGGGCAGCAGCCTTGCAGCACTTCAGACTGTCATGATTAATCTATAAAACTAGTCTTGATTTTTCTGAAGACTCACAGATGCACAGAAGCAGCAAGGTTTCACCCTCTGGGTATAAAAAGAGCTGTTAATTAATAATTGGACATCTCAGCTATTTGGATGGTAGGATGTGATTTGTGGTTTTGAATACATTTCTCCAAGTAGGACATGAGTTCAAAATTGCTTTAAACATGTTTTGAGGGACTGGGCTGTGACAAGGGTCTGTGCCAGCAATCCTGTTGTGTTTGTACAACTGTGCTACGAGCATGGGGAGATTCCTCTGGCTGCAGCTCCCGACACTGGTGAAGCTGAGGGGTGCAGGTGTAAATACCATGCATTCAAATGTAGCCACAGCTGAAACATGTAGGTGGAGATCCTCTCACAGCTTCATGTATCACTGTCCCTTCTACAGGAGAACGAGGGGTTAACATCCTGTGGGGACCCTCATTGCTTTGATGCCTTGACAATGCAGTACTGTGTAGCCACTTGGTTTTGATCTCGGTTTTGGAACCCACCTCCAGATAAAACTGTGATAATATAAGAATATTTGAGAGGAATTAAAATTAACATACCAAGCTGATGGAATGCCTGCATTTGACATGGATCAAAGTACCTGCATGTGACCTTCTAAATGGCACAGATAGTTTCTATGGGCACACCTTGCAGACAGATCGGCCCTTGTGAAGGAGCACATTGTTCCTGTCCTTTGACAGGAACGCCTCTTGCTAAGTGTCTTCTTGTTATACTGTGTTCAGGGCTCAGTGAGTGTATCCAGATGGCTGGCTCCCTCAAAACATCTGCAAAATACTTTTCCAAATAAACAACCTGGACACTGCTGAAATCGTAAAGAAAGCTGCAAGCTAACATGGTTGTTACAGGACTATGGCCTGCAGAAAAGCCAGAGGCAGGAATATTCAGAGTTGATAACCCTCTGGAAGAAATCTCCCCATAAGAGTTGCTGGTCAAAACTTAGTATGATAAAATTCGTAAAACATAAGTTCCATTTTTGCAAGTTTCACACAAATTCAGACAAGAGCTTAGAGAAGGATTTGAATGTTGCACTATGTAAAAACATGAGGAAGATGAGGATCATATTAGAGATATATTTTTTCCTAGGTTCTGCTATTTACAGGAGTTTCCTCAACAGCTGTTTTGCATATGCACTGACACATATTCCCACCAGTTACCAACCCAACAGGGATAGTGGACTGCAAAATCAGGCAGAATCACAGCACCAGGTGGAATGGCCTGAGGCCAGTTTCTGCAGCCCAGCGAGCTTCACACAGGCTCTGAAGTAATTTTTGTGAGCCTTTGAATACCTTACACAGAGGATATATTAAATATGCCTTAGAGGAAGAAAAGCAAAGGACTCAATTATTCTAAGACCTGCAGAAATAATATTCAAATGTCTAAGGAGTGCTCTGGTGTCCTGAATTGAACCAGAGGAGTGGATTGGTTTTATCATGGCCGATGGGTCTCAGACATCAGCTAACAGTGCCTCTTGCTCCTACTCAGGGAAGTAACTTTCTTGGCTTAGAAGACGGGCAGGAGAAACTACCTCAACAGCAATATTTTGCTCAGAGTAGCAAGACCACTTGCTAAGGGGATTAAAAAACCCAAGAAAATTCTGTGAACATCCGTCCCCCAAAGAAATAAGATGGAAGAGAGATTAAGGTGCCTTAGGAAATTGACTAGTGGTTCAGAAGATATTATGAAAACCTCTGTCTTTGTTATCATCTATTCAAGAGTTAAGCACTTTTTTCCCCTCTGAGAATGGGCTTTTGCTAAGCTTTCATCCTAACCAGTGGAAGGAACAGCTGTTTCTATTAGTGACAGAGAACTTAGGCAAATGGTTGGTTAGTTACCTCCTGGGGAAGCCCCTGTAAAGCATCAGTGGCCAACAAAGAAACATTTAACTTTTATAGTTATCAGTGAGAATTTGGACCAAACTTGTGAACAGACACAGCTTCTAAGAGAGCACATCATTACCTGATAAGGTAAAAGCATAGGGGAGATAGACATTGAGATGACAATCAATCAGTATTTCTAACAAAGGGCAATCATTGCTAAACCAGAAATATTAAACATTAAACTCAATTTTTGAATCCTGAGACTGTCAGCCTTTTGCCTGCCTATAAAAGGGTTCTGCATCTAATATCTTGATTTCATTTTTTAGAGTTAGATGTAGTCACTGCCACAAAAGTAGTCACTAGGTGCAGTTACACAGTTACACAGCAATAATATGTATCCACTGTAGAGGATTTTCATCTTTAGTGATTTATTTGGTGAGTTATAATCCACAAATATTGCTTAGATTAAGGAAAGAGGAGGAATACCAGTGCGGATCAGCTCTGCCAGGTGGTTCGATCTGGGATGAATTTGAGGGCTAGCCCATCACCAAGAAAAATCCCTTGAATTTCAACCTTCGGGCAGCAAGATCCATCTTCTACAGCATGTGGCAAAGTGGGTTCGTCCTGTAGTGCAGAGATTAGTACAGTCTGTAGTACAGACTTTGAAAATAACCCACCTCCTGCAGTGTGATGAGTGCAGGTGGTATCTGGAAATGTATCCATCTGGCAGCTCATGGAGATGGGAACAGGGATGTGTTCTCCTTGTGTTGTTTCAGTCCACTTGTATGGTTGGTAAAGAAGTGGCTTCCCTCTAGATGGGCTTGTCAATTGGCTCCATGTACATTTCAAGTCACAGTCAGTGTCGGAGAATATGCATGTAGAAACATTAAGCATGGTAGCTGTGGTAGAAATCAGTGGAGAAATATCTGGGTGACAATCCTGTTCTGTCAAGACTTGCAGAGAAGTGTGTTGTGCCTGTATTGGTTTAATGAGTTATAAGGCATTAGCATCCCTGAATTTTTGCAGCCATGACACTGCTGAAATGAGAAGATTTTTCTGTTGATGTATTCTTAAATGTTTCCCAGTCTGAGATAAGCGTCTGTAGATTTTGTGTCGATTTCAGATTGTTCAGTCTCACTGTCTCCTGTTACCTTTGTGTAACAGAACAGCTATCTTAAATGGTGTTGTTTCTAGCTTCTGGCTGGATAATTTAAAATTCTTAAATGGGAAGACTGGGAGAAAACATTTGCTAAATAATTAATCACATATGATCTTGTTTGCAGGCTGAATTTTTTTCTTGTGGGATGCTTGCATGAAGAACAATCCTTTTGCACTAATCTGCACAGACAAAACTTTGTTGCAGCCAATGTTAAACATCATGGGAAATCAACATAACTGCAATGAATAGCGGTTAAGAATATAAATGAATGTTCTTAAAAATTTTTGGGTTGTCTGAAATTCAAGCTGAATGCAGCAGCAACCCTCAAAGAATGATTTTTTTATATATAAATAATTCACTGTGTGCACAAAGCCTGCATTTTATTTCTATTTAGCTTTGGATTGCTAGAGTTTATTTTTCTGGTATATGGGAGATGTGGAAGCATATTATTGGCCATGTCTTTACAACCAGAGATGCAATTCTGGGAGTGGTGGGAGAGCTTGACTCATGCCATGATTTCTGCCACAAAGCTTGGACCACGACAGCCTTTGGTATCCTGTTCTCTCCACTCACCCCTGAGAAAGGCAGAAAGCAAGAAGGATTTAATGTCAATAGGGCATGGAGGCCAAGGAGTTTTTTGTACCCTGTGATGCCAACAATGCCCTGGCAGCCTGCTGAAGGGAGACTTTGATGGCTCTGAACAGCTCTGGGAAGAGCTCAGGTTGCACTCCTCCACTCCATTGAATGTGCATCACACCTTTGTGTGAAGGGAAAAGCAGACCTCAGAAAGGAAAGCAATATGCTGCCCTTGCTCAAAGATCCTGTCATCTCTCAGAAGGGACTTATAACTTTGGGAGTTTTTACTACTACTCCAACTTGAAATTCTCTTCACATACCGCTTCAGTCCCCAAATAGCATCTTAGAGCTCTAAAAATCAGAAACCCCTAGACCTCCTGCTAGCATAATAAGATTTGTTTCCTGCTTATTCGAGTGTGTCTGTGCGTGTTTAGAGAATTGAGGCTGGGAGCAGGGGGTGAAGGGAGGTGATGCCAGGCTGAAGTACCCGTTTTCTGGCTAAACTGCTGGGAACACATAATTATGATCGGCACCTTAAAATATCAAAACACCTTTCAGAAATGCTTCCACTCCATAGCAATAATTATTGCTGTACAATCATGAGGAAACATCATATTTGAGAACACTTAATGTAGTTCACTTTATGAGAACATGTATATTCAAAGATTAAAAGAACAATAAATGGAGTTATTTGGCTGAAGGCATTGAAATTCATTTGAGCTGATGGCCTCAAATCCATGTTTGTCAAATACAGGTAATGTTCAGCTACACTGTAAATCACAGACTACAAGAGCTTGTGCATACTGATGTTTCATGAAAAGGATGTGCTAATGCTACTTCTGCTAGATTCTGTCAGCTGTATTTAGGCTTATATTTAATGTATATCTAATAGTGGACTGAACCTGTATAATTTAACATGTCTTTTCTTATTAAATGTAGATTTGGTTTGACCGTGGCAGAGGTGTGAGAACAGGTCAGTCAAGCAGCTGCCTCAGAACCTGAAGGTTTAGGTTAAATTAACTTACTTATATGTTTTATCAAAATTAAGAAGTTCATTGTTTTTACCTGTTCTTATAGCCCTGAAAAGGTGGTGAGCTGAGCTGATATTACAAGTCAGGGCCTTAGCCATTTCTTCCAATAACTGTGGTTTTGCTGACACATAAAACATTTAATTAAAAGGTTGAGGGTTTATACAGACCTCAAATCGGGAGACAGTTTCTATTTTTTAATCACATTTTTCTAGTAGGAATGGGAGAGTCTGTGTGAGTTGATTTTCACTGTAATAAATATTTCTCCTAGGTGGCTGTTCTAGGGGCTCAGAAATTGAGTGGGCTGCTATAGGGTCTTGACACAGAGTTTGTATGAGCTTTTAAGATCAATGGGCTTAATAACTGAACTTGATCTTTATCCCTCTAGCAGTAACTGTCAGCATTGGCTGGAGCCTCCTGCAGCTTCCAAAGGGACTCTTGCTCTGCAAACAGACAGCGTCTGACCACCTGAGTCACTGACATCCTATTTGTGCAACTCTTTTTTGGCCTGTGTTTAACTACCACATCCACTAAAATGTCTTCTCATTGTATAAACCAGTTGGTACTAGTACTGGAACAAGCAGTTCCTCCCTAAAATGAGTCCTGGGAGGAGTTTGAGCCCTGGCCAGAGCTGAAACACACAGAGAGCGGATTTGGTAGGCACTGCAAGGTGTTCACAACAGCTATCTTTTTCCAGGAGACAATCTGAATAAGTGTATCCAACCTTTTGAAAACAGCCTGAGAAACTGGTGAAAGGAACCTGCAAGAAAAAAATTAAATAACCTAGAAAGGTCCAAGGATATGAGTTTGTCTGAAGGCCATTTATGAGATTGCATGTCACTAAGAAAGTACTGAGCTCACTCTTTATAGCTTTTTACTACCAAGGCTGGAAAGCATGAGGTATGCTTAGCATTTGGGGTTTTCATATGTCAGAACTATGAAAAAAAAGGAGGATGCAGAGAGGGATGAGAGCATGCTGACTTTCCTTCAGTGCTGTCTTACCCTGTGCAAGTTCTGCAGCATTTTGCCTCTACAAATACTGCTCCATTGGTCAGTTTCTTAGGTTCATCAGTGCACTGGTGTGACAAAACTTCACAGGAGGTGACCCTAAAGAAGTTTGGTTTAAACCGTTACCTGCAATAAGTTGAGTCAGTGAGGTGGTCTCCAAATTATTAGATATAAACGATTTGGGATAAAAGTGTAGCTTTTTTTTTTTTTTCTTTTTTAATATATAATTGACTTCAGATTTCATCATTTTAAAGCATTTTAAACATCCACTCTAATGTTAACTGACTCACAATTGGGTAGCATGATGAGCAGATGCCACTTACCTGTTCCTTGGCACCCTGAGCAGATGCCACCTGCCTTCTACAAGACATCATAAACAGATTCAACCTGTTCATTGGCAATGTGAGAGAAAAACACCTTCTGTATTCCCTGGAAAAATGGGGAGGTGCCATTTGCCCTCTGCTTATTATAATAAACAGAAAGCTGGCATGTCATCAGTAGAGATCAGAGATTGCCATTTTCAGATGCACTTTTACCTTTAGATACATGTGCTGTCTCATTTTTAAAGAATAAGTAGTCGTAGAAGCAATCATCACAGCAATAACAGCAGTTCTGTATTTGTGCCTGGAAGTCCAGTCTCAGATCTGTTTATGAGGCTGTGGGATTTTTCCGTAATTAAAACTTCAGGATAGGTGCCAGCTGAAATTGAGTAGTTTTTCATTATTTAACTTGGCTTGTGAATTGAATTTATGGTGCTGTTCATACAAAGCCTGAAGGATCTCTGAGTGTTTTGATCAGGGTTTCTTGGTAATTTTGAGATTTGCTTTCTCCCTTAAATATCTGATCAACCAGTGGCCAAAGGAGTTCAGGCTGGAGTGAACACCCTAATGCCACAAATGTTGGCTGGAACAAGTCACTGAGACCTGCTTTGCAGCAAAGGAAACCTACAGAATTTGCACATGTTAGAATTAAAAGTTTGAACTTGAATTAAAAGCTCAGAGGGTCTGGAGAACAAACCAGTGTCCTGGAGGTGTTCTAGCTGTCCTGTGAATTGATGTGAGAAGGCTAGAATTCATCAGGGATTTTTCTGAGTGAAAGATTCTCAGTTTCATTCACATCCGTGCAAGGTATGCAAAATGGGCAAGGACTACCCTTTAGTTATCACTTGCAGGTATCAATCCCTAATGCTGTTGCAGAGAGAATTTTCTTAACCAATCCCTTTGGCTATGTATTTCATTTTGTCCTTCTCCACAGCTCTCCCTTTGCTGTCAAGCAGTAAATATACTTATTTGTCCTTCCATCAGTGAATGACATATCTTACCCTTCAGTATTATCTCTCATTAAGATGTTGCTCCTGTTTCTTTCCTGCCCAAGGCAGCAGCCTCCAATACCTTTGCCTTATTGATACTGCATGTGTTTCCCTGTCTTCTTCCATGCTGTCTTTCCTTCTTGAATAAACTCCCTGTATAAATTCATGAACTCCCTCATTATTTTCCTTTAAATCCCTTAAAAAACTCAGGCTATGATACCCACAAGAAACTCCTGGATAACATACCACTGGCTGTAAAGATCGCAGTTCCTTGCAATGACTTGAGAGTACCTCAGTGTTTTCTTGCAGCATGTGAAATAGTTTTGTATTGTCTTCATTTCTTCTGTGTGAACAGTGGAATTTCAATATGACCAGAGCTGGGCAGAACTCCTGCAGACTTTGAGAAGATGCTGCAGAAGTATTTGCCTCATGGAAAGGACAGAGGAAGCTCTCCTGGGCAACACCAGCACCTAAAACAGAGTGGCAACCCAGAGGGATGGCACATGCACTCCCTCTTTGAGCCCAGACAAAATGATCTAAATTTGTTTTATTCTGTTGCCAAGTTATAACTCAGTTCCTGTGGTTTCCAGCTTTCCGTTTCTACACAGCTGTTACAATTAGGATCTGGACCTTCTAAACTACTGAAAAAGCTTTCATTTTAAACATTTATGATGCTGGTGGAGCAACGTTATGCTGTGCAACAAGCGCCCAGTAAGCTGTGTGGGCAACACAGTACAGCAAACAGAATTTCTAAGGATGCAGATATCTATTTGAGCAACCTCTTGGGCACATCAAACTGTCACATAAGATTTCCATGACAAGCTGACATGAAATTCAAATTATGGGCAACTACTGCTTTCCACTCTGCTGGCAATTTATTGGGAATGGCTCTGAGCCTCTGCTGCAGGCCACTCCTTTAGGTTAACATGACCTGACAGACAGTACCCGGTGCTGTGCATCACAACACAAAACATCACACAGTGCTTCTGAAGAGAGAAAGGGTCAATCCTGGGAATAGAAATATTTTTAAAGGTTTTATAGGGAAAGAGGAGTCTTTATTCACAAAACACCAGGATGGAGGCAGTTGGCTTTAATTCCCCTGTACACCCTCAGGAATTTGGTGATGGGCTTCTAATACAAAAACTACCACCACTACCATCCTGCACCATGGATGATGCTTGGAACAGTGGGAAATTCAATGACCGAATTCCTTGCTTGCCTTCTGGCAGCACATTGACACCCTCTAACTGGTGCATTACACAATGAGCATGCCGCAAGAGCAACAGCTCTCAACCTGGGTTTGTACAGCTTGCAAATTGAAAAATGCCTCTAGCCCCTTCTTCTGCAATACAAATGTAAATTGCATTTAAACTCTTCTTCTTAATTTAATTTGGAAATAATATAAATCTCAACCTTCTCTCCAGGTGATCAGAACTGCATGTGCTATGTCAGGAAAAGACAGTGCCCAGAAGGGTAGTTTGGCAAAAGCATCTTCTTTGTGTATGAAATATCTAACTGTGTTTCAGACCTCACTATAATTTATCTTGCTCTCCCCTTCTCTACTTCTTTTCCCCCACATATTAGGTCCTACACAGGCTGCAAACTCACAGAGCTTAATGTGTGAATAAACCTTTTCACTACACTCTTTTACAATAGGTTTCAAATTAAATCAAATAAGAAACTTAGCTGACTCTGCCCAAAATCTCAGGGAGCTTGAGTCCTCCCAGAAGGTCCATACCCTATAAATACCACATTTCTGCAAGATCAGTAGCAAAGCATAGACATGTAAGTGTGAGCTGTCTTCCCTGAACCTGGCAGTGGCAAGTATACCAGCTGCATTTGCAGAATTAGAGGCAGCTGCCTTGCATAGTGAATAGGTGCTTAGGAGCAATACCATTTAAAATGATCTGGGAAAGCCACAGCCCTCTGCCTGACCACTGTGCCAATAATGATGTTGGTGTGTCCCTGGAAGGAACTAGTGTGCCTTTTCCAATTTCACCACAGCACCATATGGGCTGCAGACAGAGAAGGGCACAGAGCTTTTTTGGCCAAGGAACTTCCAGCAGTTCAGTGGGAGGTGATCATGGACTGCTGGTGTGATTGCAGCGACAAAAGCACAGCATCAGTGGTCTTGCATGCAAAAGGCTGTGGGGATGTAAGAGGGATGGAGTGCTATGCAGTTTAGCAGCTGTGCTGCTCTTTCTATGCAGAAAGTTAAGTGATAGCCTAGAGGTCCAGGGATGTTGGCTCATGATCCGTTCAGTTCAAAAGCAAAGTTGCAGTAAAGTGATAAGGGAATCCAGAGGCATCATTCAGACAGAATGGAATTAGGGTCTTATGTGGATTTACATTCATTTACCAATTTCTGATTTTCAAGACATATCTTTTCCTGAATTGGAAAGTTCATCAACCAGCCTTAGCTTTTCACTTTGCAAATTAATCTTTCCTTCTCTCTGGTGGGAATGAAATAATTATTTGTAAGAGTTAGGACTATACAGGAAGCTGTAATTACCATTCATGTTTTCAGTTCATGCTATGGCATGGATGAGAGGCCCATGTAATTTCCAAGAGTTTTGACAGAATAATAGAATTATGGAATATTCTGAGTTGGAAGGGACCTACAAGGAACTTCAAGTCCATCGCTTAAGTGAATGGCCCCTACAGGGATCAAAACCCACAACCTTGGCATTATTAGTACCATGCTCTAATCAAGTGATAGTGAAACGTGCCAAAATGCCCCACAGACCAGTTTCTCCAGTTGGAAAGTCCTACTTGTTTTATTGTAAGGAGGTGATGATCTTTGATGACTTAATGCAGGCGCCTCCCTGCTCACCTCTTGCAGCCTCTTCCTGCACTCCTCACCCTGACCCCAAGAGCTGGATCATCCCTGGCCAGATGATCCCTGGTGCTGAGAACAGCACTCCCGTTTCCTTCCTGACAGGGATGTGCCATACCTAGGGTGAATGCCAGCTAAGTCTCTAACTAGAAACGTGGTTCAGTTGGTCATGTGCATAGGAAGAATACAAGAGACACTTCTCCCTGGAGGAGTGTGGGCAGGGGCTCTACTCTGGGCACTTCTGACTTCTACAGCTCTGGAGTTGGTTAAACTGTGCCCTTTATGGTCCACAGCATCTGGCCTTTAAGTAGAAAGGGTGTCTGGGAGGTCCATGTAAGTGCCATGTTTGACTCCATGTGAAGTCGTGAGCTGAACAAGAAGAACTCATGTCACCTGCCCCAAACAGTAGGAGCCCCTCCATTCATCTTAGAGGTTTTCTGGGCCCCTCTCACAGCTTTCTCCTTCCCCTCTAACTGCTGTTTGGGGCTGTGACAGCTGTGACATTTGAGTGTCTCCAGTATTTGCCTCATTTCAGGCTGCTGGGGTTGGTGGAAGCTTCAGTGTGCAACTCAGTTTTGGCACACATGGGAAAGGATTTTCCAGATTGAAGTCTGTGGGTCTGCAAGGATGGGGTTCAGGGACCTTCCAAGGGTGGGGGCACACCACATCTAACACATATAGGACATGAATATAAGGTCACATGGATGTGCTTTTGCATGTTCCAGCTCACAGAAGGAAACAGAAACCTCCTGGGATTCAAGGAGAGTGAGATCCCAGAACATAAAAGAAAATCCCATCCTTTAGTTCACCTGTTAGAGGAAAGGAGAGCATGAAAGTTGCTGTGCTGCTATTCTTCCTAACTTGCTCAGCTGCCTACCCTCACATTATTTTTAACCTCTTATCACCCTTATGTCCACCCCTTATGTCCTTTTTTTGAGTCCTCCATTTTTTTTTTTACCTGCCACAAGTCCCGTTTCCTCCCTGTTCCCATCCCATTTTCCCTTTCCCTTCCCTAATCCCTCCATGCAAGAATTTGTTTGTCACTTTCTGTAGTAGTCAATGCACCATTGAAAGTATGGAAATATTCTTGTTGTAAATGGAATGTGGATGCTAATGCAGAGAATGAAACTTTTACTGTGATATGAATATTTTTACAGGTGGATTTTGTATTGCCATCTTGCTTGTACCTTCCCTTTCCCCAAACCCCTGATGTAAAACCCTGTTTCCCATTGGCCCCTGTTAAACCTTACCCCATTGGTCCTAACCTGGGTCCCCTTTCATAGTAAAATGACCCTCTCCCTTGAAAAGCCGCCAGAAATAAACTCTCTTTTGCCTCCCTCTCTCCGTGAGTCGTGTGCTGCCGTTCCTGGTCCCCTGGGAACCACGTGGAGGGAGGACAGGCTGAGAGCGTGCCCCAGGGTAAGGATAGCAGCAGCCGTGCCAGGGGGAAACCCACCACCCGATACAACTTTCTCTTTGAAAATGCTTCTAAGCATCCTCTGTTGTTCTCACGTCACCTCTTCCTGCAATAAAATTCTATAATAATACCTCTTTTGACAGAGTCAGGCAGCAGTAACATTTGGGGTTTTTTTCCAGGCTCCTGCCAGCTCTCTGATACAAGCTGACGCTGACAGGGTGTAGGTCAGATTTGGTGGCTACTGCATGTCCCTCCAAGCTAGCCAGTGGATGTGAAATCTGGCAGGCGAGATAGCCTTTCAGCTCCTTGGCCTACACACACACTGTGCAATTTGTTTGGTCTATGAGCATCAGGCTCTATCTTTATCTCTCCGTGGAGCTTAACTCTTCACTGGATGCTGTTGGAAATGGTGCTGTCATCAGATATGTTGTAGATGCCATTAACTGAAGTCATTGTTATTTGACCCCATTGTGTGGGAAGTGTGAGAGTTCAAGGAAGCCTCCCAAGATGATTGGGCTGTCACAGTGACAGATGGACAGGACGAGATCTGACTGCCTAATCAGCAGCACACGGGGTAAGGAGTGAGTGGTGCCTGACTGCACAGTGCAGCACCGTCCCATGCTGCTGTGATGAGGAGCATTTGCAGTGAGGGATGCTGGGGACACTAAATGAGAAGGAAAAAGGTAAAGGGATGGGGAATAGATACTTCAGATCCATAGGAAGATTGTCCTGAAGGGCACTAATAGTGGGTAGGGTGGAAATCTTAACAAACGCAGCAATAACGTCTTGAGAGGAGTCGGGCGTCTTCACAGAGAAACCTCTGTTAGTTAGTATAGTGGCCCAGGGTTATGTAAATGCTATTCCCTGGCTCTTCCTTAAGTTTTTTTGCTATATCCATAAAGATATCTCAAAGTAATCAGATATGATATCACCATTTTAAATAATTCTAAATAAGGCAAAAATTATTTCTGTTGGCTACTGTCCAAGACATTCAGTCTTTTCCTCATTTGATGGACTAAAACCTCCATCTCTGCCTGGATTTTCCAGCATTTCCTGAGCACCCGAGCTACAATTTGCTTGTCTAATGCTACACTGACACAGTCTGACTGCTGTGTTACTCTATGCTAAACTGATATTTACCCTTATCCTATTCTGCCTATGAAAGTTATCTGATATCTAAACCATCAGCATCTACACCTGTACCGATCTGTTCTTGCATGGTTAAGTATGAATCCTAGGCCTACTTGAGAGAGCTCCAGTTAAAGGATGGCTCTATACCACTGACCAAGCTGACCACCTTGAACATTATCACAACCTATTTGAGGCTCTGGTTGGTATTAGCAGGATGGTGTGGTGGTCTGTCAACCTGCCAGTCCTTTCAGCTGTGCTCTAATGTCTCCAGGTGAAGCTCCAACCCTGCCTTGTACAGCCCCCGGCTAAGTGAAATTAACACCTGAGTACTCTGAATACTGACTTTTAAATGTAAGAAGTTTCTCCCCCTAACGTGGTTAATACAGCTTGCCTATCTCTTGTAGCTCATGTTTTGCTGCAGTGGTACCAGTTAGGCTTAGTTGGTGAACTGTGCTAGGATTTGTGAGCTTCTGATCTTTCTGCTGTTGTGATGGTGGTTCAAATAAAGGTGCTGACTTTAGGAGAGATTTACCATCCGCACAGAAGGACAACATCAAGTGATAAAGGTAAAATGGTGGATGAAAAGGACAGGTAACACTGACCCATCAAAGGATATCTGGATGGTGATACAGCTCATTCTTTAATTGGAGTGGTTGAGTGGGCACATCTGGTGCCCAAGGTGGAGCCTTAGGATAAACTGTTAACTTTACCGGTCTGGAAAGAATATTTAGAGAGTACACCCAGCCTTTTACCAATGTGGTAAGTTAGTTCAAATTCAGCTAATTAACCCAAGTGACAAAATCTCAGGTAGATGCACTCATATGTATTCCTGACTGTTCATGAAAATGGAATGAAATAAAAAACTTAATTATTTTAGCTTTCAGAGATTAAGTGAAATAAATCCTATTTCATAGCTTCTTTGAACTAGATGATAGCAGAAAATAAGAATGATGGGACAGTGGCCTTGATAATGAATGTCACCAGTAACACTCAAACTAGTAAGCCAAAACCTCCTTCTCTGCATGTCAAAAGTAGCAAATCTCTTTATCAAACCTATTGGTGTGCGAGGGCCATGCATAACTGAGGGACAAAGAATCATATTCCTCAGTAAACTTAAAAGCATCTAAAATTTATTCCCGATGTATGTGTATCAGTTTACAACCTCAATTTCCTGTTCTTGGTCTGAGTAATTGTCAATAAAAGGGTGAGTGATTGAACACTACATAGAGACCAAAATCTGTGAGTATTGCTGACAGTGGGATACTCTTCCTTCTACAGCTGATTGGAGCATTCAGCTCTGGATTAAGCAATGTCACCATCTTGTCATACTGATTAGTTTTATCCTGAGGAAGAGAAGCACCTTTGGATCTGTTCAAACACAGTGGGAGGAATTAAGTATCTACAGGTGGTGTGTCAGGGCAGAGTCCAAATTCCAGGACTGGATGTGCATGAGCATGCAGAAAGGCCGAATGTTTGCTACTCTCCATCATTTTGTGTTTGCTACACATATGAAAAGCCACCAAAATTAGAGCCAGCACTCTATTAGAGTGCAATCAATGGAGTGACATAGGAGTATCACTTTATCAGATAGTTAAAGGATAGCAATTTTGTTATTAGATATAAAACTGTTCCCAGTTCTTCCTCATTCACTACCTTCTCTCTCCAACTGTGGCTCAAGTTTTTATTACTCTGTCTTGTTCTTTTGCATCTATAGCATTTTTCTTCTCTTTATCCACTTTTTCCCTCATGTCAAATTTCTTGTTCTTCATTATTCTCTTTCACTCTTTCTTTCCCCTCCCACCCCCTTATTTCAAAGTTCTTCTCTCTTTATCACACATACTATTTCACTGCCTTCTCCCTCTGTAGCTTAGTTCTTGGTCACCTACTTCCTTCCATTGCAGATCTGTTCCCTTGTGATTCTCCACCTTCTCCTCCACAAAACAGTAATGGACATTAGAAACCAGCTTCCTCTCCTTCTGTACGTGAGGGTCATAGGGAGATATATTAAAATAAACAGGAGCATACAAAAAAGCATGGGATCCTCCTTTGCTTGCTGGTCAGTCAACGAGCTATTCTGGTGGGATGAAGATGGGCAGAGTGACCTGGGGGAAGGCAGCT
The DNA here is from genome assembly GCA_035583155.1 of Acropternis orthonyx. NCBI lineage: Eukaryota > Metazoa > Chordata > Aves > Passeriformes > Rhinocryptidae > Acropternis > Acropternis orthonyx. The sequence continues at coordinate 12,512,195 of JAWWEU010000111.1, read as the reverse complement.
CAGAAATTTCTCCTTAAGGCATCCCTGGAGACTGGTAAGCAGTGCTGTCTGCCTCTCTCTGCTTCTGTGTTTTCCTTTAAGCATTTGCTCTTAGTCACTGTCAGAGGGAATGAGATGAACAGCCCTCTGGTTGGCCATAGCAAGGCCAGCCTCAAGGCTGCCGGCTAGTGAAAAACACAACTGTGCTGTCAAGGGTGCTCAGGCAAGGGCAGCCACTCCACTGGAGGGGGCCCAAATTCTTGGTGAACTATGATGTTTTTTCCTCAGGGGCAGAAAGGGTCTCTCAAATCAAGTTCTGACCTCCTGGGGATTTGCACAAGTATTTTCAGCCACATACAGGCAAAGTTTCACAGGGATGGCTGAGTTTTGCAGCTCTTTTAGAGGGATATTTCTGCCTGCCCACAAAGAAATGACAGAAAAGGAAAAAGGAAAATTAATAGCACAATCCTGTAATAGGATTACAAATATCTAAATTCAGTCTCCCTCTGCTTGTGCTTGCTGATGTTTGCAAGACAGTCTTTTCCCGGTAGCAGCCCTAGTCCTGGGCTCAGACATGCCCAGTCACTGCTTAGCACTACGAGCCCTAGCCCTGGCAGCAGTGGGCAGGTGCAACAGCACCATGATCAGATAGAGAAGAAGATGCACATAGTACTGGGTCACTTAATTCTTTGTGAGATCCCTGGGAAACACTTGGCTTCTTTGTTCATGTCATCTTCTCCTGGCCCTGGGAATCATAGATGTGCCACAGTGCAGTGTATGTAACTGTGTCTTGTTATAGGAGTAGCCCAAGGAGAGTAAACCTGCAGGGCACGATGCAGACGTGTGAGGGTGTATGGCATCAGCTGGTGCACCAGTGCATGTAACAAGAAAGCAGCAGCAGAAAAATTAGGAAATAAAATATGCTGGGTATTATTGTAAAGGAAACCCATGGTATATTAGAAGGAAAATGTTAAATGTATCAAATTTTGGTTCTAACCTACGAAAGCGCATCCTGGTTGCATTTTTAATGTTGCCCAAAGCAATATTCAGTGAGTGCTGAACTGTCTGCAAAAGAGGCAATCACACAGCCAGCAGCAGGCACCTTGTTCCTCAAGAAGGATATCACTGAAGACTCATCCCTTCCTGGCAAAAAGTCAGGCACCAAGAGTAAGGTGGTGAGCAAGCTGTGACAGCGACCCTTCCTCTGCCTGCCTGCAGGTCTGCTTTGGCTGGGCACTGCCTGCTGCAGCTCCACGCACCCCCCTGCAGTCCTTATGGTTTGTGGTGAGAAACAGAGACAAAAGCAACTTGTGGTGCTGCAGTTGGCTTTTTGGGAGTCTTACTCTGGTCAGCCGGTGCATGTCTCCCTCTCAGGGACTGGAACCATGGCTCCAGGGGCCAACCAGTTTCTCCCACAGCTGCACAGACTGCATTTTGAGGTGCCGCTGCTGGCAGGGAGGTTTTCCTTCCGGTCTTCTGCTTGTGCAGAGCCGTGGTCACCCTCACGTGGGTTTGGTCACTGTCTTACCAAGTTGTTATTATGTTACTATGTTACCAAATACATTACAATGAGCTGTATAGAAGACATAGAAACTGGACTTCCCTGGGAAGTGATTTTTTTTTTCTAACAAGCTGCTGTAATCAGTAGGTTCTGGCCAAGTATTTAGTCTACAGACTAAAACTGATTTTCTTCCAGAAGTAAGGCAAACACTGGATACTGAAAAATAAGCTTATAGGCACTGCAGTGATAATCTGATTTTGGAACTAGCAGTCATCATTTTCTTTACGCTGAGAATGATAGACAGGTAAGAAAATAGCTTGAGTGTAGCTCTCTATTCCAGCTGGCAGAAAGAATTTACTTACCTTCTGCAGGAATTTCCAATAAATCTATATTTAGTATCGTTCATAGTCTATCACTTGATGAAATTACTTTCCTTCCTGAATGTGCAATAAAGTCTGACAGTGAAATATGTAAGAACATTAAATTCTCAATGGCCGTGCTATGAGCAAAGGTGATCTGAGAAAAAATAATATACTTTAAGGAGCAGACAGCAAGGCCCTGTCTCTGATCTCACTGACAAGGCAGACCTCTCTTTACATTAGTAAAATCATTCATTTATATGGATGTATGGGAGAGAAGCTCTTTCTTCCGCAGATCTGCTTCTCCTCTCCCACACAACAGTTCAAATGGGTGATTTTACTGGTGAAAAGGGTATTATCTTTTGTTAGATCACTTGTTCATGAGGTCTAGTTCAGTGTAAAGTCAGACATAGAAATTCATTAATGAAAGAAGAGAACCAATTAATGGTGTGACATAGACTGAAAAAACTATTACTATTTCACCCAGAAAAAGTATTCCCCTCAGCAGACTATGATTTCCCCTATGCCATTTTCCATTTATGTTTGGAAAGCTAAAATTGTGCTGTTTTGCATACAGAGTCTTAATGTTGGTAGTTAGATTTCTGTGGGTTCCTGGTGCTTATTATCTACTTCTCTGACAGGGTTAAATATCTGGTTTTACTTTTAGAAATAAGAAAAAGACTAGCATTTCCTTGAGGATTATGGTTTAAACTGATTGATGTGCTCATACGTGTTTTCTTATAACTGGGTACTTTGCATATTCTCCTATTATCTCCACTTTACCTGAGAAAACTCTCCTTGCACAGCCCTTTGCTTTTCTCTCTCTCTCTCGTTTAATTGTGTGCATTTATTGGATTTCATTTCTGGTTTTTCGTAACCTAGTTAAAAGGTGCTGCCATTTTATCAGTCAAATAAGACTGAAATCCAGTTTGAACCCTCCTGTGTGGTGCCCTTTATTTATGGTATCATTAGAGTTTGTTTCAGAAGAGGAAACCCTCTGCAAAACTTTGAGGATATTATCTACAAACACTGTCACTTAGCTGTGGCTGGACTCCCATCTGATGCCTTAAATTCTAGCCTCACATAAAGATAATGCTTTTCATCAGAGAAGTGAGACAAGTTGTAAGAGCTTGTTCACAGTATCTGTCAGCAGGGAGCTGGAGTGAAATCAGGACAAAGCCTAAGTCTTTGTTTCGAAAGATGTTTATTTCTTGAGCTCTGAAGGCTTATTAACAGCAGGACCACATAAATCTAAGGAGAGGAAAGGGAGCCTACACTGTTCAAGCTTGTACTTAGTAAATGCTGTATCTCTGCTCTCACCCTGTAGAAAATACAAGGTTGGGGGTCCTGAGCGATAGAGACACAAGGGGCAAAAGCGTGCTGCAGAAGTGCTGATGTAGTACAGATTTGCTCTTAGCAGTGCTTGGACATCTGCACTGCAGGTTTGCTATGGAAGAGGTGGAAGCTGATGGGCCAACAAAGCTACTATAAAGTCTTTGAGGTTCAACAGCTGTTGTGGGAATTATGAGCCATATTGGTTTTCCTCTGCTTGGAGGCTACCACTAAATTTTTGCAGAAAAGGTGTCATTTGAGGGAGTTTGAAAATAGTTGATTAACCTGGCCTGCTGATTGCTTTCCAATTGCATCTGACAATTATAATGTGATATTCCAGATTCAGTTTCAACATTTCCTCTTCTACACAGGATCAGGCAAGAACAGACAGAATTACTCACTTCACTAGTGCAGGAGTTGATTTACATATATGAGTGTAAATTCCTGACTTGTGCAGATCAGCCACTTTTACATTGTGGTAATTTCTGGAAACTCAGAGTGGTATACTGGTGATGTATGAAAAAAAAAAAAATTTTCTTAAAAATAAACAGCCCAATACCCAACCTAAATCTCTGAAATAAACATAAAAGCAAAGGAACTTTCATAAGCTTGATGAAATTCTACTAAACATTTCGCTACCCTCTCTCTATAAATAAGTGTATAGGGAAGCACCATGCTTACAGTTTAAAAGAAGCAACTTTCTGGGACAAGATAAGGGTAACATGACAAGTTATAGTTTTAAATATAAAGGATTCATTAATCTTAAAATGTAGTTTTATATTTCCATGAAAAATAGAAATATTAATTGTCTTTAGATAAGAGACTTCTCCTTGGGAGTTTGCATGAGGCTGAGCCTGCAAAGCAGTTACATGGCTCTAAGTCCACGTCTGTGTGAGAGGTAGAAATTGAACTGGAGGTGTGAAGACACAGGAAAATTCATAGCATTCCTGGATGCTCTCACTCAGAAGTTTTAAGTGGCTGTAGATCTCTGTAGTTTATGCCTCGGAGAATTAAATTATAGTGAATTAAAGACTCTGCTGCACAAACTCCAGTGATTCATGTTGGGAAGATTTAACTGATTAGCAGTCTGTTCCATCCTCTAGCTGGAGATTTCTTCCAGCAGGGTCATAACTTGGCCTGCCTTCAGCCTCTCTGCAGTGAGTGCTGCAGTTATCGCTCTGTCTTATTAATTGCTCACACAATCAATTGCAGTTTGGATTAACTCTCGAGGCAATGAACTGTGGCACCAGGAATTAGAACTTCCCCATTGCCAGTGCTCTTGCTTTGGTGATAGCAATAAGTGGAGAGGACAGGCGGGTGGAAAAGGCAGTTTCCTCTGTCACGCCAGCTAAATCTTGCAGATCCTATGTGTTAGGACCCTGAAGCCACCTTAGCATTTTCCTGCAGACTGAATGTGCTTTGAATTATGTGCATTGCCTCCTGCCTGCAGAAGGTTTGCTTTGACCTTCCTGAGTATGAATGTGTAAACAGGACCCTAAAAAAAGGGGGAGTGGGGGACACTTCTGCCCTACCCAGGCATACAGGAAAGGGAGGATGGCTGAGTGTTCCTGCCAGCTAGGGTCACCTTCTGCAATAGCTCTGTGAGAACTGAAAGGCACTTTTGTTGTTTGCCTCTTGATGTCTGTTCTTCTTGCTGAAGCCATAAGCCTGAGCCTGTTTCTACAGGCAGGAATGCTGAGTGGCAAAAGGTCTGTTATACCAACTTCAAGAAAAAATATGGCAGCATGCAGTAGGTTTAGAAGGAGCTGAACCCCATAAAGATGTAAGTTCAGAAGTGTTTGAGCACCGTGTATTAAAGGAAATTAAATAAAAGGGAATGAGGGCATGAATAGACTTGTACATTTACAGGAGTGGTGTCCCTGCCTGCAGCAGCAGGAGAAGGGGATGCTGTAGCTGTGGTTCCTTTCTGTGCCTGCTGTGATTTCCCATGGAGGGCAATCCTGTGCTGGCCGTGGCAGTGGGGCTGAGAGGCAGGAGGTGGGTCAGCTCTTCACTTCCTCTGTACCTCAGGGACAGAAACTGACAGACTGGAAAGTCCAAAACAACCATCAGGGCCACAAGAATGCCCTGAGTTAATTCTTATTTGAATCATTAGTGAAGCCAAACCAACTCCTCCCCTTTTAATGCCACATTTTTCCTGTGATGTAGAATCCAATCTACCCTTGGGACACTTATCCAAGGGTTTAAATATAGCGCTGTTCAAAAACTGCACTATGTTTTGAGCCTCATTTTTTCTATCTTCAAGTTCTAGCTGTTTGATCTTTGATGCATTTGACTGCTAGGTAACAAACAGATCTGTTCAAATTCTTTTTCCCTAAACAGAAATAACCCCTCAGACCTGATAGGATAAATAGTTTGAGCCCCTGGAGTTGGTTGTTCATAAATGTGCTTTCAAATTTCTCAGTCATTCTCAGGAAATTTCTTGGAATCTTGTCTAAATTTTCAGCATTTTTTTGAGTGACAGATGCAGCATTTCCATCACAGATGGGTAAGTCTCATATGCAGAGAAAATCTAAGCTCCTTGCTTCTATCAATACTCTTTAATTATGTACCTAATGACTGCATTTGTCTAGGGCCACAGTGCTGTACTAAGAACTCACACTGAATCGATTATCTGCAAATCTGTCATGCTGCAGATAATGTTTGTTTACTGTAGAGGGCCAGCGGAAGATTTATCCCACTGCTGCCTTAAAATGCAAATACTTTTTCTAGGTGGCTTTGTTAAAACATGCAAGATGCCTCAGTCAGTGAGCCAGGCTCTCTAGCCCAGCTAATATTCTGCAGTGGCTTGCTCATGTTTTGCCATGTGAAGACAGGAGGCTAGTTTTTGCAACTGTGCTGTGTCCCACTCTTGGTCCATGGACACAAGAAAGAATTTAAATAGACTCATAAGCAGCAAGGGAACAGAGGGAGACACAACAGAGCAACTGGCCCCACCCTCACTTGATTTCCCATAATGGCTTTGTTATCAGGACTAGATGCACTTTTCAAATTTCCTCTTCCTTGCAGAAAAAAAAAAAAGAGAAAAGCTGACAACAATACATCCCTGAGGGCTGCACACCCAGAGCTAATCTCTGCAACTTATCCCAAGGTTGTGAAGAACTGCCTGTGGAACACCAGTTTGTGAGAGCAAAATAGCCAGTAGGCAGTTTATTTATATCAGCAGCAAGACCCAGAGGAACAGTGCTTGGGGGAGGGTAGAAATCTCCATGTGGGTTTGTATAATAAAGAATGAATATTTAGTCTTTTAGGCCTCTATTGATGCTGCAAGTTTGCATCATAAGGTGGCCTGCCCATAACCTGCAGATATTAGAGGAGCAGCAGATTGTATCCTGGTGGTCATAATGCCTAACATCCTAGGGAAATGATGTGATTAATGGGGCTGGAGACACTTCTTATGTGCTTCAGCAGTGAATTGCACAAATAGTAGTCAGCAAAACCAGCATGGTTAATAATTTTAGTGTAATACGTATGTGTCACCATGCTATTGGGCATCCAGAAAAGCTTTTTGCAGTGAGTGTGCTCGGAAGGAGGAGGGAACCTCTGGGCTTAAGTGTCAGAGACTGTAGATTGGAGATATGAATATACAGGAGGAAGTACATTTAAGAAGTAGTTTGGGTATGATTCTCTAAACCATTACTTTTAACTGCCTTTTAAGTGAGAAAGGGAGACATTTATACCTGTGTGTGCTGGCACTGCAGAGCTGTGGGTGACAGCAGACTAGAGGGAGTCAGTGGAGTGCCCCAGGGGAGGGCTGGAAGATCTGTGAGTTGCCTTGGGTCTAAGAGAGCTGTCCATCTTCTGCAGAGATGCTTGACCAAAGTGACCCCAAAGACTTTAAACCAGCACACAAATGAGAGTGAATTAAGAGACACGCTGCATGTTTGCACGAGTCATATTACCTAGACTCAAGGTTACAGCAATGTAAAGAATCAAAGCACTGAGACATTTAAAGAAAAGAAGTTCTTTAATGGCCTTTCTACCAACATGAGAAGCTTGGGAAATAAATAAAAGGAATTACACATTCCCATTTGAGCAAAGAAATTGGATACCATCAGGAGTAGTGAGAGCTGGTTGGAAGCCCAAGATAGCTGGAGAGCCCAAATACTGGCCATAACCTCTGTAGAAACATTAAACTGGGCAGCAGAGGTGTGTATGTATTTTATGTGCTTGTGGTGGGCTGAAAGGAGCTCTCTGTATTGAAGATGTCATTCGAACTCCAGATTGCTCTATTTCTAAAAGGCTGAGAGTTCTTACATGCTGATCATCACAGGGATAGATACAGAAGGGCTGGGAGATGGTGGGTGAATGGTGGAGAAAAGAGCAAAGGCCAAAGACTTCTGATACACAGGTAGGATTTAGGTAGCATCCCCTAATAATCTAAGTGACTTAAGCAGAGGGAATAAGCAGAGGAGGTCAGGTTTTGGAGCACATGTACATTCTTCAATTCACACCATAACCTTAGAGTTTCTAAACATGGTAAGGAGAAAAAACCCCCAACATGTTTTACATGTCTTTAAGAAAACCTTGTGTTGATATTCTGTTGGATAAGGTGGCTTTGTTACTTCAGAAGAAAGTAAAAAGCATTGTTGAAATGTGAGTGATCAAACCAAACTGCATTTGCTGATCCTAACTGGAAGACAGGTGTATCCAGCAGTCTCTTCTGCTTGCTTCCTCTCTGCTCTAGAAAGGGTTAATTCTCAAAAGACAAAATCATAATGAGAAAAATTGAAACTCCAGAGTACAAACCATAATAGAAAACTCTTCAGAAAAGGTTTATTAAATTTTGAGCCCCTGCAATTCATCAGTGGGGGGAAAACCGGCCACAGCCTCCTGCCGATTAGAAGCAGGAGCGGGGATTGTATGTGAAACCAAATATGTGTTTACGCATTCATGCACATTCCCAGATGGGAAACTGGAATGTGAGGCTCTTTTATTTAACTGAAGGTTCAGAAAGTTGATAAAGGAGGCTAAAATCAGTGCTGAGCAGCCAAGGCCTTTTTGTTTAAAGGGAATTCCATAAATGTATGAGGAACAGATGAAACCTTATCAATGGTACATGGACAGTCACAGAAAAGGAGGATAAAATTATCTTGATACTAAAAAACTGGAATGTTTATCATAATGGTGGTGTGGAAACCATGTTTAAAGATTAGATAAAGCAGATTTTGCAGGAAGTGATAAAATCTTTTATTAGACTTCCTGTATCAGTGTGATCAAAACTATTTGTTATTCTAACAAAGATATTACCTCTGCCCAAAAGCTTTGCCTCAGGACTGTTCAATAATTGTTTTTTCTCTGCTAGGAAAGAAGGAGAATGATGGTTTCATGCCTCAGTGTCTTTACACTTTCTCTTCTGTTCTTAATTAAGAAGGATGTTAAACAGCAACTATTGAATTTAAATATTTTAAAATCTCAGGACTACAGTGCTTGTATCCAGAAGCATTGAAATGGGTGCCTGAGGAGCTTTATGAACTGCTTATACTGATTTCTAGCAAGTCTTGGAGCATGAGGCTGAGGGATGCCAGAAACAGTATTATGTCACAATTTAAAAGGGTAAATTGAATGACCCAGCAAGTTATAGACCAATTAATCTAGCAACTCCCTGAAGGAGATACTATGTAAAAATAGAAGAAGATCCATAAGTAATGAATTAAAAATACTGGAAGAAGCATTTCTTTAGATCTATGAAACATCAGGTTGTTCAGCTTACTGATGTCAATGTAGTATACTTTGATTTCTGAAAAACAATTGAAATTTGCCATCTTGATGAAAACATTAGTAGTCTGGAGATACCATGGTGGGCCCTTTATAGGTGGATCATATGCAAATTAATCCTTTTAGCTGCAAAACTTAATTGTGAATGGAAAACTGCTTTCCAAAGGAGGGTTTGTCCGCCGGCTCTCCATGAGAATTATTCCAGTACAGGTTTAACACTTCAGAAATTACTATTTAGCAATTTTATGAATGATTTGGAGTAATCATCACCTGTAGCTCTTGCAGCACTCATGAAACTGGTGGAGCTATCAATGATGTTAGAGGGAAGAGCATCAGGCACGCAAGGCTATGTGTTTAGGGAGGAAGTGTGATGGGCATCTCATTATTGGCATTGTATCTTCCAATGCAATAATGTCGAGACCTGCTCAGGGCTTGTGGTGGACAGCATGTTGAACATGTGTGCCAGCTGGGCTGTTGAGGCTGAGCAGGTAGGTGCATTGCTTGGGTGTACAGGGGAACGGCTGACAAGAGTGGATGGCATTGAGACAGGAGCTCCCTGTGAAGCAGCAGTGATGTGGTTAACATTGCATTGCATCCCACCCTGATATCCTGACTGTGAAGCACCAAAGCACTGAGAAATTGGAGAGGGTTCAGAACAGAGTGGCTGGATAACATGCAAGCCTGAAAACATGCCCTGAAGACAGTAAACCTGCAGTGCAAGTGAGCTTCTAATAAGAAAGGCCTGATCACTTGCTGTGCAGACAGCTTTAACAGCCATTAAACTTCTTTTAAAAAGAGATATTGAAGTTGTTTTTATCACTAGGGTGTGTCTAGTTTATCCAGGGCAAAGAAGCAAGCTGTTCATTGTATAGGTATATCTGAAGGAAAAGGTGCTGATAAAAGCCAGCTCTGCAATGCAGCAGAATAAAAGTGTAAGAATAGGGATGGGAGAGATACTGTTCAGGATGGACATAGATATATCAAGGCATGTTTTTCTTTCTTTTCTCTTTAAACAGCAATAGAACCACTCATGTAGGCATCTTATGTTGAGGCCACTATGCTGCTTAGACTTCTAACCATACAGGGACTCAGCACAAGTGCAACAAAGCTGTAAGTTTGCTGCAGATGATGCTGGGTGAGGTTGTCTGTGCCATGCAGATACCACTCTCAGTATTGCCTTCCTGGCCTTAAAATCTTAGAAATGAGAAATGTCTCACTGGTTTGAATGAGCAGGAACATCAATCTAAAGAAGTGAGTAAGCTCTGTTCGCAAAATAGTGGGAATCTTCTGTCAGGCTTGGATTAAACAGCAGTTAAATACAGTGAAGGGCTGGGGTCTTCTAACAAAGCAGTTCATTGGTACTGCTCTTTGGTACACTGACAATATCACATTGCTTGTTTTCTCCCGCAGAATTTAAGTGATCCCGTACAGATGTAACTTTGCCATTATGGGAAAATGGTTCTTTTTTATGAACACAAATGCTCAACTTGGAAATCTCAAGCCACCTTTACAATCTTCATCCCTTCACTGAAAGTCTCTGGATGGCAAAAACTGCAGAATACCCATCTAGCTTTTATGAAATGAAACCCTTAGGCAAAAATCATTAAAAAAAAAAAAAAAAAAGGCAGCTGGAAAAGAATTATTTTATTTTGAAGTACTTTGTATTTTGCTATACATTAAAATTTATTTTGCTCTAATCTATTCCTGTATTTGCAAGCAGAATCTAAAAGACATAATATCATGCAAAAAGCGCAGTGACCTGACACATTTACCATTACCATATACTTGTAGAAGCCAAATGAAACAAGAGTGTTTTCAATTCCATGTAAATAAATATGTATTTTAATAACAGTTAATGTTGGTTCATAAAGAGAAGCACACTAGGAGAGTTCTTTAAGAGAAGATTACACTCTCGATGCAAAATCCTTTCCTAGAAAGTGATTGAAAAGAAATATGAACTTACAAAATATCATCACCAACACTGGAAAGTCTCAGCATCATTTTGTTCTGGCTCCCTTAGGAAAGTGGAAAGACATTATTAAGGCATATCAATCAATTTTGGTAGCACCTTTATTGCCTAATATTATCATTGTGTACATACTGATAATTTCTCCGTACATAGTACATCTTACCCCTCCCTTCTTCCCCCTTGTAAAAGTTATTACAAAAAAGTGCACCTGTTGAATAATGCAAGTGCACAAAGCTCTCAGTGATACTTTGACATTATCCACCACTGGTAAAATCCATGAGAAATGTAAAGAAGAGATGCTCCCCTTTCCTTTAGTAGCACAACTCCATAACATCAGCCATAGTCCGTATTCATCATTGGCTTCACCTTCAAATGGTGCAAGTATCTTTCACAAGAAGTATGTCACAGAACGGCACACAAAGAATAAACTGTAGGTGTAACTAGAAAGCAAAAAACTTGCACTATATGACAAATCTGCTGTCAGAGCCTGGTTTTGGCTAGCCTACATTACTATTTGGATTTTGGGTTTCATCTCCACTCACCGCAGACACAGAGTCAAGGTCGAAACTATGAGTAGTTGTTCCAGCATCTCCTTTAGTTCTTATATTTATTTATTACTTACTTAGGCTGAAATAGCGTGTAGTGAGTCAGTGCTGCCCTACAGGTGAGTGGGACTGCAAGAAAAGACCTGTCTTCCCAACCAGTCCTTCCCCATCAAATGCAACCATGTTTTAAGCATTTTATTACATGGAACCAAAGAACACCTCTTGCTCATACCATTTCTCTCCTCACCAGTTACAAAATAAACTGAAGAAATTTTTGTAAAATACCAAACCCTCCAAATACGGGGTGAGGTTTTATCTGGACATAACTCCCAGACCACCATGAAGAAAGCCATACAAAGCAACAGAAAAAGATGGAAAGCAAAGAAACTAAAAGCAGTCAGCAGGGAAACAATGATTGTTCCAAACTGATCTGGAGGAAAACGGGCTTGAGTCCAAAGCAGATGATTAATTTAACCCTGAACAAGTGAGGGAAACATGTCAGGTGGGCACCTGGAGGGGTTTAATATCACTGAGCACACACTGTATTGTCTCCTGTGGACAAGTTCTTGTGCTTCAGAAGAAGGTGAAAAAAGACCAGCCCTTCACAACCCATGTTATGTATGGATAATGAAGAAGAAAAAAGCAAATGAAGCTCCCACATCCCCTGTCCGAGTACTCTCAGAGACTTGAGGCATGCATAAGTGCAAGATAAATAAAGTATGAACAAGAACTATTAACAAGTGAGCTCTGATCAACTCCCTGCTCTGAAGATATTGAGAATTTGAAATTTTCAGGATTGATACAGCAATCCTATGTTTTAATCCCTTCTTTATACAATCCCATAGATATATTATCCTCATTTTAAAACAGTAGGCAGTCTAAGCTCTCACTGTCTTCTAGTGATTGCTTAGTTTCATTTTTTTGGTTAATCAGAACTAGCTTTCTAATTTCCAATCTGAATTTGTTCTTGATTGTCACATATCTATTTCATTTTGCATCAGTGTTATTTTTAAACAGTTTTTATTTTCTTGGTGTGCACTTTCAAATCCATTTATAAATAGCTATGATAATGGTGACATCACCAAGAAAACTCTGTTTGAAAAGTGGAATTGGGACAGCCCACATCTTCTGGCAATGAGTAGTAACTGTTGACTGCCTGTGACTGTGACTACTTCTGGAACTTAAATTTTTTGGCTAGCACTGCTGAAACACTCAAACCATTTCACAATAGACCTCTTGCAAGTTAGAAGTGAGAAAATGATGAGTCCATAATTAGCATTTCAGAGACCTAGGCTCTCCTAGTACTTGCAATGCAGTATCTGCATTAGCATGTTCAGACAGAACCAGAGTGGGGTTTGAAATTAATTTCCTTCTCACTCTACTTTTGGTTCCCACTGTGGAGAAGTCTTGGACCACATGGCCTTTTCAGAGCAAACTAGACATTCACCTAATGCACTCTGCCTGTCAGTGTGGGTTCAGCATTACGGGCCTCAACTAGAAATAAATACATAGCAAGGACTATCCATGTGGGTGCTGTGAACCAAACACATGTATTGTGGACCTCTTCAGATATTTCTCCTTACAGCTCCACTCTTCCTGGGCTGTGCTACTTGATCAATTTTAGATGTGCTCCATGACAACAACAAGTGATTTCAGGATCTGAGCCCCATGTTTTCCATCTGTAAGACAGGACTAGTGTTTTTTCTTGAGATCATTAGAATTATTGGTGACTTGTGCTGTATGCTCACAACAGTGATCACAGCAACTTTTATAACCTCTTACTCTTTGGCACCAGAAATTTCCCATTGCTGTTACTTAGTGACCAACTGAGATAAGGAAGAAAGAAAAGATAACTAACAATTAAATTACTGAAACAAAACCCTCCATGGTTTTGAAGAATTGGTTTTAATTCATTATTTTTGAGATGAAAGGTTTTGTTTCAATATTTTACATTACTTTTTAAAATTTCCACAAAATGTTATTTTTCATTTAAACTCGACATAAATTTTATTTTAAAATATAAGACTTGATTTCATACCAGAAAACTATATCCAGAGCACTTGGTTTTTAAGTCAAATATGGTATTTTTTTACCTCATCCAGAATATAAATTTTTTAGAGGTTTTATGTGTAGTTTTTCAGGTAAAAGTATACATAATCTGATATGACCTGAAACAAATTTCTTATAAGTTTTCAGATCAATCATAAAATTGAGGGGGAAAAAAAAAAAAGGCAGCTCATTATTTCCTAAGCTATACAAGAAAACACTGAAACCAAGAAAAATAAACTGAAAGTGATATTACTTCTGAAAGAAGGATCCTTGCTAACCTCAATAGTAAGCACAAGCCTCCTGTGGTTAAGCCACATCACTGGAATGCAGCTTTGAATCCTAGAACAACAGTCTTTGGTGCACTAATACATCATTAATGTGTCTGCCTTTGCCTCTGAGCTGGCAGAGTATCTCTGCAGAACATCTCTGCTTGAGACATGGAGATGTGTGCCGTCTGGGAAGAGGGATTTGCAGCTTCATGCAGCCCTAACTCCGGCGGGTATCTGTTCTCAGGGGCAGTCACCATAAAAAACCGGGTCTCATATGCAGATGTGCTGAATAAATTCATACATTTAAAGCATCCCTCTTTACACTGAGTCAGGCTGTTAACAATGTTAACAAACCCTTTTACCACAGTTTGACAATAGCTCCAAATTAAGCAGTTTTTTCCTTTTTTACTCTTTTCTCTCTCCCTGTGTTGCAAAGCAAACAAGTATATCAGAATCTTTTTCCTTTTATCATTGCAGTTTGAAATAATTAAACTCAGTAACTCATGTCTACCCAGCAGTGAGAAAGATTTTCCATCATACCTAAAAGTTATGTGATACTCAACTGGTTTCTGGTTCTACCTCCAGCAGGATTTTCTTTGAGATCTATTAGAGACTGCAAATCTTCAGCATAAATTGCAAATGGAATAATTTAGCTGCCTCCAGAGCAGCACAAATTTCTTGTGTCAGAATCTCCATTGATTTGTTTCATGATCATTAATAAAATCCACATGGCTAGTATTCTGGGCCTTCTGAGCTTACATGCAGGAGTTGATAGAATGGTCTTAATGTCAGTCCCTGTTAGAGATTTGTTAGGTTCCACATTATTTATTTCCTTGTATTTTTCATACTCCCAGTGAACTGAATGGGGAAGGTTGCCCAGGTTGGTAAACCACAATTCCCCAACCTGCCTATAGGAAGGGACACACTGATTGATTGGAGGGAGAAAATTAGTTAATACAAGATTTGATGCCATAGAGCATCTATTCCAATAAAGACAGGCCAGTCACTTCAGATTCTAGACGAAAAGCAATAATGTAATGTGTAGCAATATTTGAAAAAAACCCCTGATTTTGCCCATGACCCCTGCTCCAGCAAGCAGATGATGAAGGAGGTTTTTTCAAAATTAGTTGGGCTGAGTTTAGCCAGGGGGAACAGTGCTGGAGGCATCTGGAGGGCTCTCACTGTGATTCTGCTTTGTGTCTGCATTGGTTATTTTTGTTCTCATCCTTGAGGCAGCAAAACAGCTGAGGAGCCTTGAGAACAATATCATCTTTTAGCAATCTGAAAAGCACCATGTGCATACCCAATGGAGAACTGGACTGTTCAGTCTAGATTCACACTGTGATTTAGGCAATGAGTTGCCTAGTTTTGTCCCTTCATGGGTTTAAGATTAACCCCACACTGATCATGTTGTTAATGTGGTACTCTGTATGTTCATATGGTAAATCATATACATGTCATGCAAGCTTCACTGATGGAGCATGTGAGGTAGGATGTCCTTTATCATCAAGACTTCAGTACTCTTACAAAATGAATGACAGGAAGTAAATATTAAGGAATAAACCCACGTATGTTAAAAGCATACAAACAAAGTACACTTTATGTTGCAGATATACCTTTACTTTTTATTTAATGAAATTCAGGCACTCTCATGGGAATGAGTCTTCAGGAATTCTATTTCATGTCAAGATTTTCCTGTTACACAAACCCATAAGTTCATTCCTCAGCAGACATGTATGCTCAGTAACACTCATTCTAAGAAGAAATAAATAATTCCCAGGGCAGTGTCTCTGCCTATGGTGCTGGAGATGATAGCTGCATTTTTGACGGGAGCAATCCTCCTATGGAGAACCCCTTCTTCCTCAGAGACTGACTTCTGCCTTCTGTGGTCATGTTTTGCTGCTGCTGGCGACATGGCTGTGTTTCTTTTGGAGCCTTGTGGTTCATTGTTGCAGATCTGGTGTATTAAAAACAACATTCCCCTGGCACCTTTCCCTTCTGGGTGTCAAAATGCACTGAAGGGTTGTGCAATTTTCTTTGCAGTGTTTCTCCCTTTTGAAACATATTATTACATTTAATCTAGCAGTGCTGTGGGTGTTCAGGGTTCATGTTGAGCAGAATGCTTGCATACATTCCCTCCCCGGAATTTCACACAAATATGACAACCTTTCCAAGAATAGCTCCAGGAACACGGTGGTGTTTAGAGTTTCATTTTGTGGGGGTTTTGCTGCTGCTGTTTTAATTTTCATATTTTTCCCAAATTTTTCAAAGAAAGCATCTCTTATATCATTATAATTCATAAATAAATTGTGAACATGCCAGGCCAACATATGACATTTAAGTTCTTGGTATTTTACTAGGTGATTGTGGTACAGCTCACAGTTTAGAAAAATCAAAATAAGTTTTCTTGTTAAAGCAGATTTAATACCAGTTTCTCAGTGTAATCACCAAACAGCATCTGATATCATTGAATGGATTAAGGATAAATCTTCAGTGAGCACTACCACTGCAGTCTGTTTAAACCACCTGTATTCAAAATTCGTAACCTGGGCATCAACTTTTGCATAATGATACACTTGTTTCCATGGTCCTTCCAAGGAAACGCTGAGGATCTTCTCCTGAGCATGTAGAGCATTTTGTAGGAATTACTGGGGACCTCAGAGAGCTGGCCCCCATACAGGAGTTATAACCTCAGTATAACAGACCTAACTCACAAAGCACATTGTCTTTTTATTGATGTAATTAGCCTTTTGTCCCATAAATGGAAAAACCTGGAAATGCATTAAAAAAACCCTTGAAAGCATAGTGTAAATCTCCCCAGTGCAGAGAGAGAAATCCTGAAGTGAATGTGCATCTCTTACAGGGCTGGAAATAAACTAATCCATTTTTCTGAATTTCCTTCTAGGTGCAGTGCTTATCTGAGAAGGAGGAGAGAGAGCAACAAAATTACATGTTTGCAGCAGTATGTGACAAAAGATATATCAAGATGAATGCTTGCCTTTTTGCTGTGAGCGAATCTTTTTTGTCAGACTCCTGTAAGGGTTCGCTCATGTGTGCAGCACTCCAGCTTCTCACCTGGTATTAAATGCCTCCTAACTCCTGTCAGCTTCAACAGCATGGGCAGCAGAATTGAAATATGGGGATCTCCTGCATAGCACAGGAGAAACTACAACCCCAGCCTTAGTCAATGATCTGACTCAGCCTTTTTCCTGTGCATGTTTCAGGTCCTTTTGACATGCAGAAGGCTGAGCACTTGCAGAGTGGTTGTAGATGGGATAAATTCTTGTCACCTGCATGTGCTGAGGTCCCTCTGGAGGTGGCAGGGCTGGCTATGGGTCAGGACCGACAAGGTGACCATCCCTTGAAGTCCCTTCTCACCCTTCCATCTCAAACTTGAATGTGTACTGCAGCGACCCTCGCAGTTCTTTCCTCTCCTCAGACCCCCAGGAAATGCTGGGCACCTTGCTGCTTTTACATAGGTGGGACCACCAAAACTTCCCTCACACCCCCCATCCTATCTCCAAGCAGTTGTCTCCCACAGGTGGGAAACAGAGGAACAATGTGGCCAAGGTCACAAGCACCAGGGTGGAAGAAGCTGACCTCTCCCTTCCCTAGCTGCCAGCACCCTTGCATTTTAATCATGCTTTTTGAGATAAACTTTCTGCTGTTGTCCTTAAGGAAGAAGTGTTTCTCAGTATAGGCATGATGTAATGCTCCTTTTTCACTTCAGAAAGAAAACAGGCATTACAGCATGTGCCTCAATAATATGTGTGCTGTTAAATAACTCACTCTGCAGCTGTGTGTGGGAGCACACCGCAATGTCAGTCTCGGAGTAACTCATTTTCCTGGCACAGCAGTGCTGAGAAGGAAACTCCCTGGCACAGGACTGACCTTGGATGGGGGGGAGCAGCCAAGAGACAGTGCCATGCTGGAGGCTGTTTGCCTGCTGTTTGCCATTGGGGGAGTGATGCAAAAAGCAGAGCCAAGCATTGTGGAATTGGCTCCCTGCAATGGACCTGTCTCACACAGCTCATTCCCCTCACCTCTGGTTCCATGGCTTTCTCCTGAGCAGAAGCTGCAGCAAGGAGGGAGATCCTGTGCCCTGCAGATTGTGCCCTCTGTGAGACATTTCCAGCATTTCCTAGGAATGTCAGTGTCTCTCTGGGCAATGGGAAAAATTTCCCTTGATATTCAGCAGCTTGAAACACTCTCACTGGTATGAGTGGCACATTTTCCACAGACTAGAGCATGGGTAAGCTGTTCAAGCACCCTGATGATCTTAAGCAGGTTGGACGTGCCCTTAGAGGGGCAGCTCACTCACCTGTTTGGGACTGTGAGCCTCTGCCTCTGATACATGGATTGCCCCAGGAGCCTGAGTCTGCCACGGGGCATGCCCACCACTTATATGCCAGTTTTCCTGGCTGCAAGCTCTGCTGTATTCCCAGAGGCAAAACATCAGATTCTGAGACTGTTCAAAAGTTTTCAGTTGCTTGGAAACTTCTGTCAGCTCCTGCTGCTCAGCCTTGGTTTTCATGTCCTCCTCTGAGCCTGAGCCTTCAACATAAAAGCCTATTGTATTGCCACAAAGCAAGACCAGAATTTATTAGTATTTTCACTATTTTGCTAGCACAAAGTGACTGCTGTAAAAGCCCCTCATGATAAATTCCTGTGGGATGCGATGGCCTGAGCCTGATCAAAGATGTTACAAAGCAGACTGGTGAGTGAGTGTTTCCAGCTGCTGTACGTGTGCCGGCACTCCCAAGGACTGATGTAAAGGAGAATAAAGGGTGCCAAACAGTGTCCTGATGGCAACCAGCACGTGAGCATTACTGTAAAAAAGGGATTGTGGTTTTTTTAAAGGCCTCACCGCAAAGCTTGCAAGGGCAGAAGTTCTATGGCATAATCAGCACATTTTCCTGAGGTATGAAAGCACGGGATTTGTCAATGCACAGTACTTTTACTAAATGAACTGGTTTTTAAGCAAAAACCTCCCTGCAAGTCTATGGAACCTTACTTTCCAAAAAGGAAAAGTCAAAATGGATCTCTGTCCTGAGCAGCTGTACAAGCCACTACATTTTACTTCACAGCAATCTCTAATGTGTCAGCACCTTAAGCCTCTGCAGAAAAATTTATACTGTTTGTCCAAAATGGCTCAGAGGTCAATAGCAGCTTGACTGAATGTATAGAGTATATGTTGCAATGTGAAGACTGTTGCTTCCTAAACTGAAAGCAACAAGTCAGTCCTGGTTTTTCTTTTAGTACCATATGCACATTTTCATTAAGCTACAATAAAATGTCACATCCTTTTTCTAGATAAACCAGAAAAAGCCACATTTTGATCTAAGAGAAATTGAGAGAAAGAGCTTCTCCCTCAGTCATGGCAAGAGATTGGGTTAAAAGAGCTGTGCAGAAAAACTTGATGAGGCTGCAGATGTGAAAAAGGAGAAAGCAATACTCACCACTCCTAGAAGAAAACCTGAAGTCCGTTCCTGGCAGATGTGTGGATCAAGTCTGGGAAGCAGAGCAATTGGGTTATAAATTATGTGGAAGGATTTGACAGAAACAGGTATTGAGCAGCATCGTAGCTCGTGCCAGCCCATTCATATGCTAAACACTGGATACTGTAGAAATCCGGGACAGCTGCTTTCTACTTGAGGAGGAAAGGGAAGCTTCTGAATTATTAATATGGATGGCTTGAGACTGGATATTCTATGCAACTGTGAGTTAATCCCATTAAAGGGAACAGCCAGGAAACCATGATGAAACATCACAAGCACAAAACCCTGGTGTTGGGAGAGCTCGGGTGCATTGCACAAGCTTCCCCTGTCCTCTGGCCCCACCAAACCCAGCTGGTGGGACAGCTCATTGCCAGGTCCCCACCTGCAGAGGCTGTGCCCTTCCTCTCTCCTGCAGGGCTTACCAGCCAAGAAGAAAATGTACTAAGAGCAAGGAATTTGAAGAAGGGAAAAAAAACTCCATGTTCACAGCAATTGCCCAGCAACTGGCATTTCTGCTTTCTCCAGCAGCTTCTCAATCCTAGGAGCTTGGCTGTGCCACCTGTGGAGTGTGGGGCTCACACAGCCAGCTAGCCTGATTTTGTGGTTAGAGGCTGCTTAGCAATGCTTTTTTTTTTTTAATCTGGCAGGGCTTTTAAAATACAGCAGCTTTCTTTACTCTGCTATTGCTCTTATTATCTGGAAAATGCCAGATAATGTCTTGTAAATAAGGTGACAATCAGTTTTCATAATTGCTAGCATCTCTACCTCTCCACAATGTATCTAAACTTGGCCCTTGTGAAGGGTTCAGTCTTTGGTTTCAAAGGTTTATCCCAAATCAGGACAAATCTCTTGGGTTAGGCCAAGGCTTGTCCTTCCACTTCTTCTTCTAGATCTCTCAAAAAAAAGTAGTCTCACCCATCAGCCTGTTGACCAAGCTCAGGCTTCCTGCCTTGAGCCCCTCAAGTCTCCCCTCTAAGCTGTTCATGTGCATGAGGAGTGCAGAATATTCCCATCAGAAGTGAAATATCTAGGTTGGTTCAAAGAAATGTAGCACAGAGGGAAAGAGCAGAAACAGAAAAGCACTTGAGCAAAAAGAGAGAAAGGGAACATGTATGCCTTCCCAGGTGGTGGAGGAAAACATGGGAGGTGATCACAGAAGAGAAATGTGGTGCAACTTGGTGACTAACGAAGGACAAAAAGGAGCTGTAATTATAGCAAAGCTGTAGTTACTGCAAGTGCTGTCTGATCCTCATAACCAGACCAACTGCATGCCTTCTCCTGCTCTGAACAAGTGGATGCTTTAGCTTTTAAAATGTTACACATAGAGAATATGTAGACTTGAGGGACAAGCTCTCCCACCACTCAAAATGCCAGGGCTCCTGAGTAGCTGTTGAGCTTAACTTGGTCTAGTGGAGCCTGCACATCATGCCATTGATAGTTTATGGTGCTCAAGTGTCATCTTTTGTGCTCTGGCTCTTAGCAAGGAGCAAAACCAGGGCACTAGCAAAGCACAACATATTCATTTCCCCATTCTTCCTCCTTTGCTCATGATACGCACTTGCATAAAAAAAAAAGTGCTAGAACAAAGGACCTGTGTGAAACAGAAGGGAGGGCAGGGATACCCCAGCCTGCTGTCTTCTCTCTTCCATGTGGGCCCCACTATCTTTTTTGCTTTAATGCCCATACAGTGGATGGGACAATGTATGCTCAGTTATTTCACATGTTTTTCTCTGCTGGTTACCCTTATGCAGCACATGATCAAAAGCAATTCTGCAAAAGCACCAAGATCTTGCTCTTGTTTTGCAGCACCTAACTTGCAGTCTGGAGAGAGCACACCTTGCATATAGATTTGTAGATTTGTCAGGCTGTTCAGCTCAGATGACCTCTGAGGTGTGAAGAAGAGGCTCAAGCCAGTCTGCAGATGCTGCCGTCGTTGTTGATTTTTGACAATATTGCCGAGGAAGCAACAAGGGATGGAGTCCTGGCATCTGTCACTGTGCAGAGATAGGTGGGAAGAGGTTTACTATGCCACTAGTATGTGTAAATTTGGCTGTAATTCAAGAGAGGAGCTAATTTGATTTTATTTCTAGGTAAGAATACATATAAATCCCTGTCAAAAGCAGTGACCAGTCTAACTACTTGACAGTTGAGAAGACATTATTTTGTGGGCTCTACCCTGCCCTTTCATCATCTTCCAGCCCTTCAACCACCCTCTTGCAGAGAGGAGGATGTTTGCTTGGAGAGGCTGAGAGCTGAGACACTCAAATCAAATACACCTCCTCTTTGACTAGGCTTTCTTTCCTGTTTTTCCCCCCCATACAGCTAGGACAGGAGCTCATATGCGTCTGTAGCCTCTTTATCTCTTTTCTGTGATTTTCATCTCAAAAAAGACTGTTCCAATCCCAGGTAATAGGCCGGAGTTGCCTATCTTTTGGGGAAGAATTTTACCATGCATTTTATTTTAAAATAGTATGTTGCTCTGGTGCTATTATGTGATGCAGGGCCTTGGAGTCAAAAGTGCACATAAACAAATGTGTGTTAGGAGTGGTTGGTGGCGATGTGACAGGAATGGGCAATTTCTCATAGGCAAAAGACAAGCATTCCCTCTTCAACGTGCAATTTGCTGCTGTGCAGAGGGCCAGCACAAAACTTACATATCATGTCAGCCCCACTTTAAAGGTCATTTATTGTGGAAATAGTCCTTGTGCTGGTTCTCTGAACAGGGATGAATATTAGTCTCTGTGAAGAGCATTGCTTGCTCTAGGAGGCCCAGTTTAGAAAGATTAAACATTGGGGGGTTTTATGAGCCACCTCAATGCGAGTCTTTTCACTCCCTTCATAAGAATTATTTGTATAGTTTCATTTTAAGTAAGAGAAATTTCATTCTGTCATCCCCCTCCCTTCTTCCCCAACACTTTTTCCTCGGAGTTTGCCAACATTAAAAAGAAACATAAAGCCTTTGAAAGCCTCACTAGGACTTTCTCTTCAGGCAGCCATCTTCTCTTTGCTGGCTGAAGAGCACAGGACACAGAAGATTTTGCTCCAATACCATCTGGTTTCTGGGTGCAGGCTTAAAAAAATCGTTCTACTTCTGAAATATGAGAAAAGCTCCTGTTAAGTGCATCTTGTTTTCCTGGACACTATCCATCCCTCCCTCCCTCCCTCCCTCCCTCCCTCCCTCCATCCATCCATCCATCCATCCATCCATCTCCCTCCTTCCCTCCCTCCCTCATTAATAATTCTCCTTACTCTGCTAGCAGTGAGTGCTTCTTCAGGCTTACCCTTCAAAAGCCTTTTCATTCTTTCAGGAGGGGGAGAAAACTGTGAGGGTAAGCAGGGCACTGCTGAGGACTAGCCTTTTTATCAGCAAATATTAATTAAAGTAGGGGAGATGATCATACTGTCTTATGCAAAACCATAACCTCTTCCCTCAAACAGTTTTCCAAGACTATAGGGATGCTAAAACCTCAAGCTTTCAAAGGAGTTCTCCCCATGAATGTCCATGAATCCTGGACTCCTAATTCCTGAGGCCCCTCTGAAGTTCTCTGACTACACTGTTCACTGTTGTCTACATAGAACTGTTAACCTGAGCTTTGCAAAAGTGGGGAAAGTGGGGAGATTGCATTATGCAGTCAGCTCGCTCGCAGCCTTAGGCATCGCCATCTGTGTCTGATAGGCAAGAGGATGCCAGACACCACTAGCATTGTTTCTCAGCTTTTGAAAAAAGGGACACAAGCTCTTTAATAATGCAAGAAGTAACCAGAAGTCACTTGGGCTACAATTCACCTGAGACCCTTTGCAGAAAGAAAACAAATGTATTTGTTGATGTTTTATTCCAAGAAAGGAAACAAACTAAAGGAATCCTGGATTGTTATTTTGCAGAAATTAGGTCAGACCTAATTAGTTGCATAATTAATCACCTGATTACTTAACTAGTTAACTCTTAGTGACCTTTTTTGACTCATACTGACAAATGCATGCACACATGTTGTACAGGAGAAGCCCCATGCTTTACGAACTGCAACTCCAACATCCTGAGTTCTGGGACACAGCTGAGCACTGGTGGTGCTGCCCTCTAATACTGTGTGATACATGGCGGTTTACCTACAGCGATAAGGAGAGGAGCCAAATTGCAATTACAGGTGTTGTGATTTGGCTGCCCTTCAAGTACCCTTTGAGGTCTTTGAGCAATGATAATGCTGTTGTAAATGAAGGTCACCTGTTTCCTCCTCAGTTTCTCAAGACTTCACAGATGGCCCTCATGGACAAAAGCACATCTCTTTTGCTGGCACTGGTGAACATCAAAACAGGACTAGCACCTACAATATGGGCAGTCAAACTGCAGGTCTCTTTTGAGGATCTGAGAATTATGGCACTTGTTTACACAGATGCACAAGGGGCAGTGAGACCGAGACCACAGGCACCATCAGGCTGGTGCCTTTATTAACAGTGCACTGTAGGACAGATGCTGAAGCTGAGAAATAGTGATGATGGTGTTAAATGTGTGGAAAAATATTCTAAGTGTTACCATGAGGTAAACAATACCTTTATGTGAAAAAATAAATACTGATGCCTTGCAAGCTTTTTCAGTGACTAATGAGTGTTTCACTTGTGACTTCAATGTAATTACACAAAAAGATCCCACCAAACACGGAAGGAAGGAAAACTGACATTAAAAGTGGTGGTTGTGGGCAGCAGTGCTTGCTGAAGAAAGGAAGAACAAATAGTCCAAGAGAAAGGTAATGTTGGGTAGCAGGAGAAGCTGAAGTTGATGAAAAAAAACCCTAAACATTGGTTAATTTAACATGGTTGAAAACACTGTCATGGATATGCCACTTCTACACAGAAATCTAGTTCAACTCAATATTTTGCCTAGTCCAGGCAACTTAGTTCTGCAGAGAAACAGAATATTTCAGCACAGGTACAGCATGGAGCAAAACTACTGTTTTGGTGCCTTGCTAAACTTGATGTTTGGCACAGCCTCCTGCCATATAAATGTATGCAGAGATCCCATGGCAGAGTGAATTCTGTCTTGGTGTAGACCTTGGTGCAGGAATGAAAGGAAAATGGCTTTCAGCTTTTCCTTAACAAGAGTTCTGACAGTCCTTGGAGCATGTGGGGATCCTTTAGAAACTGCTCTAATTTGGCTGTGTGTTTCCAGCTTTTGATGGTCCCACTTTACTGAGACTGCTTCCTCCCTCCTCCTTCCCCACTTTCTCCCAGAGCACTTAGGAATGCCTAATGCCACCATGACATCTGTGGGACAAGGCTAAAATGCAGCTGTCAATGTGGAAAACTGAATCACCTATGTAAAAATAAGATTTGCCACTCCTCCAGCAAAGTCCAGGGAATGTGTAGAGTCAGGGCCCAAACAGTGACTATTTCAAAGCAGAATGTCTTAAGCTTGGGAAAGGGCCAGTTATCCTCACAATAGTCAAATAGCCAAAAATGGGAGAGAAGCTGGAAAGCAGCATAAGAAGACATGTACATGCCAGTACAGAGAACTACAAGCAGGCTTCTGATCTTCCAACTGCTGATTTCTGAAGAAATATTTCTAAGGGATGTCGATTTTGTTCCTACATGACTGCAGGTAAAAGCAGAGCACTCCTAAGCACAGACAGCACAAACCATCATTTTGGAAAGGATCAAGATGGGGTAAAGTTGAGGCAATGAAGAGTCAAGAGTACAGATGTCCAAGAGTACATACAACATAGTCAAGAAAAGAAGAAACTGGGCACATTTAAAGCTAATCAGGCATTTTTAGCTCCCAAGCAATACACAGAGTTCCAGTGCAAAGGTGACTGGTCAAGTGTGGTGCCTGGAGGGTCCCTACAGGAGCTGCTGTTCCTTTTCCCAGAGACAACATATACATGCCCTTTAGATCAATATTTTTCTTTTTTGTTTCTTAGCACTGTTCTTCAATAATGAAATAAAACAACCTCATTTGAACTTTCTTTTAAGTTTACCTCTCCATAGGATTTTCCCATGCAGATTTCTATTAGTTCCTGGGAATTATACTTCAGCCAAAACAGCCCCCTTAATGCAAAATTTTAGCACTGGATATTCGGATGACTCAACAGAAGTGTCCATACTGCTCAATTCTGCCCTGCAATCTTCCACCCACTCATAAATACAGCCCATTCCCATCTGTGCAGTGCTCTCATTGTGAATTTGCTACTTTTTCCTGTTCTTTTTTTGTGGGGGTACAAGCTGATGCAGATGTCCACATTGGGGTAACAAAGACCCAGGTAACACACTGAAAATTCTGCATAGACAGAGAAAAGAAAATGCAATATTTTAGTTACAACAAGGTTAAGTGAAGCATGCATCTGATAAGCTGGGCCCAGAAACATATTTTTGTCTCACCCAGCATCATTTCTCTTGCAAAACCAATGTTTTAAAAAAGGTTTGCAATGGACTTGGGGAAGTGGGGGGCAAAGGGTTCCTCTGTAGCTTCTTAATGCTTGAAATCCATTCCTGAGTACTTTCATCCCTAATTAAAGGTCACCTACTGGTTGGAGAACAACTGTTAATGAACAGTTTAATTATCCAGATGACAGATATAAAATCCTACTCCTGTGCTTGAATATTTTAAAGCAACCAGGCCCAGATTTTCAAATATGTGCTTGTAACCAAGTACTTAGACAAAAACTCTCACTGAAGACGAATGTGCATGTGCCATTTACATTTGCATACACAAGGAGAGATTGCATATGCCCATATTAAAGATGCAAATCTGTGAGGAGGCTTGTATGTGCTTACTTGACCGTTTGAACCAGACCCACCTTTCTTTTCTGTTCTTTCATTCAGGGATGGGGAGGGATGTTTAAATTATTCCTTGAGGATAAATAATTTCACATTATTAACTATTCTTAACAACAAAGCTGCATAAATTAAATGTAAGACTATCTGCTGTGTCCTCAGTGGAATGATTAGGAGGGAATCTACAGAAAGAATTGTGGTCAAATGATTTGAAGACTTGCTAAATGGGATGCAAATCTCATCTTGCATTCCTAACGAGCTCAAACACAGACCTGCCTTCTAATGAGCAAACTCTGCTTGGCATATCTGTACAACCCCCAGAGCAAAGTTATAAAGAAAATGGATCACGGTTCATTTTCTCTACTGAGTCAGGGTTTTGCTTTATTGATGCTTTTGACCAGCTGCTTCTATTACCTTTACCCATGGTGGCAATTTCTGTGCTGCTGCCCTGTCTGCCAAGCTGAAGTGGTCCCATTTCTCATTTCCCATCACAGCACCAGATGAATGTTTCTCAGGGAGGTCAGGTTTGGGTTCCCCACAAGGTGCATAGTTGAAGGAATGATGCTTCTATCAAACAGAGGAAGAAACTGCTTATCACATCCTCACTGCCAGCACAGTCTCTTTGTATCACTGGTGATAGCACTACAAGGACAAAGAGAGTCATGACTCTTTAAACAGGAATTCTGGGGGCTTGGTGAAGTCTAAAATGCAATGGTTGGCCACATAAGGGCAGGAGGATAACCAGAAGGTACTACAGTATTGTCTGGTCTTTGCAGTGAGCTGGCAATGGACTCCAAGATAGAACAACTCCCAAGGCTTTTTCTGTGAGTTGAAGCCAGGCTTTGCCTCAGTTTTCCTGTTAGTGGCCTGTCTCTCCTACACATGTAGGCACAAGTGCATACACTGACACACACTTATTTGTCTGAGCAGAATATTCAACAAAATAGAATTTCAAGCCATGGCTGTAAAAAGGAGGGAAAGAAAATTAGAATGTATCACATAAGAAGAGGCATTTATATATACTGAAAAAGAGAAAGATGCCTGTCTGAGCTCTATCAATGGATGATATCTTATTTCATAAGAAATATGAATTAATAGAAGAGGTTTGTTAAAACAAATCAGGTTAGCCTTCCTATGCTATTTGTTGAAGAGGTTTCAAACATACCTTTGTGTGCTTTGTTAACTCCCCAGGAGCTACAGGAGGGTGTCTGTGCAGAGTCTCTCATCAGCTGAGCTTCATCTGTAGGTCACAGTGACCTGACTGTGGAGGCTGTGCCGCATAAATGGAGCTCTCCAGATAAGCAGTAACATTTATTGCATACTTTGTCAGCATATCCCTGGCCATACACTTGTTCTCAAGGCACTTTGTTGTGATATTGGTTTTATTAAAATAGATTTCAAAAAGGGAAATGTAAAACAGTTTAAAGATTACAACATAAACCTGTTGTTCAGTGCTGAGAAAATCCACACCAGACACCAGCTGACGTTTTGTACATTACAAGCATGAAAAAGAAGTATCTTGCTTTTTTTCCTGATATTGCTTTCTTCAAATAAAAAACACTTCTTAAAAAATTGCTACAAACAGACCAATGTCCCACACAGGGAAAGACAATGGTCACACAATGATTCTCACAATCTGGAAGATCATTAAAATTAAAATCCAAAGAATAGTTACAGCGAAGGAATTCTAAGGACTAAAAGAAGAAGGTTTTTCTCTTCACAACCACACAGTCAACCACTCAGCTTTGGAGGTGCTGCCACAGCCTGAGTTGCCACCAGAGCTCCTGAGCAGCATGCATGGGCAGGATAACATGTCCTCTTGCTAGGGACAAGGCAAGGTGTCCAATTATGCAGGTTCTACTTGCTCTTCAAGTATCAACTCTTGCCTCCTCTGGAGGAAGAGCCATGGGCTAAGATGGCTTTAGCCCTTGGGCACTGGTCTGACTCTGTATACAAGACACAATCCTGCAAGGTCTCTTTTCAAGGATGTTAATTTGTAAAGCGTATTTAACTGTGTCCTAATTCTGCAAAAGTCTGGGCAATGGGTTTGCATGAACTAGATCACTGTATCAAGCCCATGTTCCTGATGTATCAGTTGCAAGGGTTTACAAAACTGGCTTCTAGACTATGATTTTTGTGCTTTCCTGAACTGCCAGGTCTCACCTTGGCAAATGGACAGCACCCTGGCAAAAAGGTGTGACGCGATGCACAAGAACTTTCCCTATTTATCAACAAAAATGGGGTAGTATTTGCCAAATAACACCCCTCATTTTTGGTCCAAGAATAGACTCAAGAGCCTTCTTTTAATGTAATGAGAGTATCTGTCATTTTGGAACATCATCATTCAGTCACTTCCATTGGGATGGCTTTTAATGGCTGCACACCATTACACTGTATATGACATAAACTATTTTGAAAAATATTATTCCTCTGAACAGTCAGAAATTCTTCCCAGAGATGAACTGTCGTTCCTGCTTTTCTCTTTCATTCTTCCTTCTGGATCTTGGAGGGAGTGTTACTTGTGTTGAGTAATGAAATTTCACCCCCCAAAACACACTCTTTTTGATCTTCCCTCGTTTATGCACTAGGGAGCTGATAGTTTCTTCTCTGGTTAGGCTTGAATGAATAATCACCTCCTGTAGTTATTCACATCAGGTTCAGATGCTAAAATGTGAAGCTCATGACAGGGAAATTATGGATAGAAGCATCAAGATTTGCTACTGAAATTTTATGAGTTGTACTTAGGAAATTCTCAAAGCACATCCCATATAACCATGAAGACTCCAAAGATTTATAATCTCATGGGGCAGAACTGTGAATTGTTTTTGAGGTGGGAATGAAGCCCAGGTCCCTCTCTGTGTTTTCCTTATGCCCACATATCCACAGATAGACATACAATCAGAATGAGAAAACCATACCCATCCCTAAATCTTTGTAGCAATTATGAATGATTACCCCTCAAAAAGTTTAATATTCAAATCATGTAAAAAGTCTGTACATTCATTGATATGTTAGTAAAAAAAACCCTGTAAAATCAGGAAACCTTGACTAAAAGATTTTTTTTTTTTTTTTTTTTTTTGGTGATTTCAACATATGCATCTTATGGTTTATTTCAGGTTTTCAGTCTGGACCTCATCATCTGATAATGTGCACACAAAGGATTTTTTTCCAGAAGGGAAGGGGAAATCCTAAAGGAATTTTACAAAAAATTAGGATTCCACATAAACTTTTGTTCAGGGTTTCAAAAGCCATATCTAGGTCCATTGTCCTTTACACAGTCCAGGCTGTGTAAGGCACTAATACTGTTGTCTGGCAAACATGCCTTGTGTATCATCTTAGAGCAGCCCGTTGGCCCATCTTGGCATATCCAAGGGGCCCAGACATACAAAAGTGAACTCAACCTAACTTTGTGAGAACAACTTGAGAGAACATCCTCCTCATTATGAGGGGTTTCTCCTGCTTTTGGTCTTGCTCTTTCTTACCTTGCAAACAAACCCCAAACCAAAACAACTCTCTGATGCAAACTCAGATGAAGTATGTTTCCCTGAGCCTGCCAATCTAAATCAGCACAAATCCCACCCAAAGTGACACTTCTGTGCAGGTGCAGAGTAAGGCAGGTCGATGCAGTATGGAACAGAAAACAACAGCATAGCTGGAGATGTCTTCTCCTCTGTTGTAGTCAACAGAAATGGAGACAACACAAGATATTCTCATTCTTAGTAAGTCTGTGCTGAAGGAGGGCTTAAGTTGGCCTTCTGTCCCCTGTAACTCCAGGAAATATGATTTATGATAAAAACACTACTAACCTGCCGTTGTTATAACACACTTCACGGGAAAAGAAATTAATTCTACATATTTGTTTTTATTTCAGCTGTCTATATAACCACTACTTAATTCTCAATATGCAGCTAACATCTTCCTAGGATGAAGGGAACCTCTGCCTGCATGGTGGGAGATACTGGTTTATGATCTCCTTTCTTTCTAAAGCCAAGTGAAAAAACTTTTGCACTTTGTTCTTCAAGAACTGATGAAGATGATGTGTCATCTCCGATAGTTGTTCATTGAACAAAAATAGCAAAGTGGAAATAATATTTTCTTTCCTCATAAAATGTAACTTTACATGCTGTGCTGAAGTCATTATTCAAATTCATTGTTGAAAGTGATTATTACACTGCCTCAGACACAAATTCATGCAAGTGTTTCAGTTCAAGTGATTCAGAGGAACCAATGAATAAAACGTGCCATCACTGTTTTTTGATGCCGGAGGGAAATGGCCATTTCTTGTGTGGAAATTAGGAGCAGATGAGGAGGTCTCTGTTCTGTAAATCTGGGCTTGCATTTCACAGCAACCAAACTTGCTTAACAGAATGAAGAAATCCCTGCGGAAAGTCTTGGTGAAGATGGCATAAAGGAAAGGGTTAGCGCAGGAGTTGATGGGGTAAAACAAAACCAGAAGGATCTTGGATTTGGACACTGTGATGAGAGGAACTTTGAGTGAGGCTGATATAGCAAAAAAAGATATCGGTGCCATGCAGAGGAAGTCTGTGAAGATCAGTATGGCCATGCGCTTGGCAATCTTGGTGTCACTGTTGGAAGAGATGACATTAGGGTTTCTCACTGTAGAGTAGATGCAGATGTAGCAGACACATATAATCACAAATGCGAGTACATTCAACACTAAAAGAGATACCACATAAGCCTGAGAAAATGGTGTTTCTATATCCATGGGCAAACAGATGCTGACCTTCATGTAGCTGCTGACTCCAAATATGGGAAGAAGTGCTACTGTGAAAGCAAACATCCAGCCAAAAACCATTATAATCACAGCATGTCGCAATCGAACCTTGCGGTCCAGCTGCATGGCATAGGTGATGGTGTGCCACCTTTCCAGGGTGATGACAGTCAGTGTGTAGACTGAGAGTTCACTTGCAAACACTGTGAAAAATCCTGCAGTATTGCATCCTGCCCCAGTTTGCCAGTCTATGGCATAGTTGTAATACTGGCTTTTGGTCTGGATATCTACAGATGCAATAAATAACAGATAGATACCTATGCAGAGGTCTGCAAACGCAAGATTGCACATTAGAAAGCGAGGCACAGTGAGTTTGTATTGACTGCTTATTAAAATAATGAGGACAACAGTGTTCCCTGTGATAGCTAAAATGCTGATAAACCATATCAGGACTCTCAGAACATTGTGTCCCATGATATCTTCACATGGATTGAAAGCATCAGGTTTCGGTGAGCAAGCTACATTAACTACTTCATTGCATAAACCATAGTCAAATTCATTCTCTGCTGGGTCAAATCCTATGCTGTAGCTGGAAATATAATCTTCAGCTGCAGATTGTCTCTGTAGCTTTTCTCCAGGCTGCTCCTCAAGGTCTTGCTTGGCCTCTGATATGCTACATATCGGATGTAATTCAGTGCTGAAATTGTAAAAAGAGTAGAGTTGGAAGCTAAGAGACACGGTGTGAGGCATACAACAAAAAAATCATCCAGATTCCATTAACAGCTCAGTTATTTTCTGGTTAGCTGATTATATAGACTACCCTGGAGCTTGAAATTAATAGTCTGGCTGGTCCCTATTTATAAAATATTACAAGAACGTGTAAATGATTTGGAAACATCATAAAATGTAAGGGAAACGAAAGTGTAATGTTTGCCTAACACTCATGATACAGTTATTCACCTGGATAACGCGCTCTCTTACGAAGCCTCCCTTATTTGAACCAAATTTCTCACATAGCCTGTCATTGATAAGCTGATTTGTGCGTGAGGAAAATGCATAATGATGAACAGCAATGTAAGATTGAGCTTTGAAGAATCAGCCAGTTCAGCTGGGCTTGTAAGGACTCTGTGTAACCACAGTAATGCTACTTTCCCTTAGTATTATTCTCAAATTCCCCTTTTCCTAGAGGTTTTGGCCATCACTGTGGCGCGGTTTTGTAACTCTGTCATGGCACAGAACAACTCCAGTTTGTGCTGTTCATTTCTAAGTATCTCATGTAATACTGATGACTGGCCAGTAACAAAAGTAAATAGCACAAATAAGTTCATGTCAGCTTCCAGATAATATCTAGAAGCTAGATGCCAACATAAAAACAAGACACAGTAGAGCATTTTGCTTAAAAACTGTTTTTCAAAGAAAATGGATTAGAAACCAAGTGAAAGAAAACCAAGTCAAACCACACTAAACCAAATCGAATGAATCCGAATCCAACATTTTAATGGAAACAATAGTACCTTTTTTTTTCTGTCAGAACGTATTTTTTAAACATTTTAAGAATTTTTAGTAGCACAATAAAGGCAAAGTTTCAAGGAAAAAAAAACACCTTTGAATGCAAAACTAGTATTTTTGATAGTTTTGTGTTTGGTTTTATTTCACAGAGTATTAGCTCTATGGCCTTCTCCATCCCTAGACCAACAGAAGGAACCAATATTTTGGCTGAGATGATTAAGTCCATCAAGCTAAGAAATAAATATCAAGGTGTATAAACAGGAAATGAAAGGTCAGACTTTACAACAGCTTCTCCTAGGCTGCCTTTGAAGCTTGCTGTCCCATAAACTTGCATCCATAGTTTTGGATGCAGACCTAACGTGAGTTCAGGAATAAAGCAGATGAAGATGTGTTGCAAAACCAACATGGTTCAGCTCTGCCTATATTCAGCTACAACCCAGAGTGCAATTCAGGTGTAAAATTTCTAGGACAGGACCCCTGCTTATCTCCCACCCAGACTTTCAGTACAGTTGAGAGAAGAACACTCTAGGCAAGTTAGGTTGAAAATTTTGAACAATTGGTAGCAGCTTAAAAGGGAGAATTCTGTTTTGTAACCTACTTTTACCCTTTGACTTTGTGCACTCACTATGTCTTCCAAAAATTGAGTTTAAAAGGTCTGCAAGAAAGGAAAACTAATGAAGGCTCAGCACAAGAAAGGTGAGGGACATTTTCTACAAGGTTCTGAACATCCACTACCATTATCAATATTTTTTATCTTGCCTGTCAACCGAGGCAGAAAACTGATTTTCTGTGAGGTCAAATATGCACTATGAAGGTCACAATAGCAATAACAAGGCATTACATTTTGCTCTCCTGTGTTCTACTCGCATAAGGATGAGTGAGAGGTCCAGTGTATTGATCAATATATCAACAGTCCTCTAGCTGAGAGGGAATATAGGCTTCCAAGGAGCAATAACAAGAGAGAAAGTCCCTCATTTTTAGTGCAACACTCACTTGGGGGCACTGAAATTGGTGGTTCTTTGTAAACAAACTGAGCAAAATGTTTGTATCCAATCATTTCTCAGCATTAGTTAAAAATAAACCTCCCAAATTATGGAGGCACTGCCTGGACCTAAATCTATTTCCTGACAAGACTGCTATATAAGGCTAATTAAATATTTCTGATTATTACAATTTATTAATTCTTGAATTATTTTACAGCCAGTGGTCCCAAATAGAACCAGAGAACCATGGAGTTAGATGCTGTATTTGCTCTGAGGAGGGGTTACAAGGAGTCTCGCTGCTGGTTACCTGTCTTGTGAGCAGGTAAGATGGACAGCTGCAAATTCCCAAGGGAAGCAAAAACCATCATCTGATAGTGACTCTTTACCATATCTTTGCCTTCTTTGGGCTGTGGAGTGCATTTAGAGCAACAAGTTAAAACATTGTTTGCCAAGGGATGGGTGGGTCCTTGCCTTCTTTGGAGGTTTGAGGGTATTGTAATACAGTCCATTTATTCACTCTGTAAGATTCCGTTAAACATTATTTTGCTCAAGTAAACTAGAAAAACAAACTAGAGAAAGGACAACTTAGAGAATAAAATTGAAATTGGCAGAGTGCTCTGACAAAAATAAACAAAATTACTACCTTTGTACAAGTTGTTATTTTATGTGCTTTGTCCGGAACTGGTGACAGCAGGATTTTGTGCGCTGAGAAACATGCTCAGCAGAACAAATAGTCCTGACCTGGGTTCTGTATGAAGCCCTATCTGAAACCAATCATTCTCACAAAAAAGTGACATCAGGTGAGCTGTGAGCAACTGATAGTATGTTCTCATGAGACAAGGCCCAAACACGACTCTTCATGCTGCCACATTTTTTTAAAAAGTAGGATTTCAAGTGACAGCTCCTCCAAAGAATAACGATCAAGTGTAAGGACGGAGTCATATCAATGCCATTCTTTTAGGCAGAAGGTGATCTTTCTGTCAAAGAAAGCCAAAAGCTTACTGAAGTTCATAATGGTCTATGTCAAGTTGAGGGTTTTAAAATCCAGACTCTGCCTTATCCACACTTCAAGGATATTATTTTCCAGTCACAGAAAAAGGTGAAAGGAGTTCAACATACTGTACTGGACTTAAGAATGCAACTTACCTTCTGTTAGGCCAGCATCACAATATTCCAGTGTGATCAATCTACAGATCAATATTTAGCATATAGTCCTTCTTGGAATGGGAAAAACACCAAAATTGTCTTATACTGTGTGTCTCAGACTGGCAGAGCTTGATTTGACATCCTCCAAAATTTAGAAAGCACTGTTGCTGTACCAAGTTTAAGCTTCCTGTTATCACAATAGCACCTATTCTCTGGTACAGATGCATTTGGGAGAGGTGGTTGAGCAGGATTCATTATGGTAACTTATTTTTTCTAAGATTTCAATTGTTGTTGCAAAAGTGTCAAAGAGGGGAAATGTAACATAACCAGGCAGCCAGAAAGGGACCACACATCCCTGTTTTAATTCCTTCCCAGAGTTCTCATGTGAATAGCAGCTGCTGCTGTGATCCTTAGAAAGGTACTTCTGGGGGTGATGAGGCATCCTTTTAACACTCCCTGGACTACCTGGAATTTTTCTGAGCCAAAGAGCCACAGAATAATGACTGTCTCCTGTGAAGGTGCATGACAAGCCAGGACACATCACAATTCCCACCACCACAAATGATGCCTGCTGCAGTGAACCAAGCAGAGCTCTTGCCAAAGAAATATTACACATTGTGTGATCAAGCACTACACAAACTATTAATAACTTTTAAGCAGCCTGAGCAGCCTTCAATGCACTCACAATTTGTGCCAGCTGTCATGAAAACTGCTTTGAAATGAAAGCTGGTGTAGCTACTCTATGTGTGACTCATCTCTTCTGAAGCCTATTGTAATACCTTCAGTATTCAAACAGGACACATGTATCCATTTTCTCTCTTTAAGCTGGAGAAAGGATGTCAGTTTCCCACTAATTTCACTACAAGACACACGACTGTATGAAAGAAATGACTGTTTTTAATTGTGTTAAAAAACAGCTAACAGGAAGGGTTGACCTAAGTAATTGGTTCTAATAATTTTGCATTTATGCCCAATATTTAGTAAAAAAATATATCTGATAACTATTAAAGAAACATAAAAATACGTTCAATATTCTTCTGTTGACCAGGGGGGTACAGTTCACATGCACATTTGTTCAAGTAATCCTACATCATATATCATAAAGAAGAGCATCTCCAACTTACATACTACTTCTCACCATTACATCACACTTGATACTACAGGAGACTGAAGTTGTGACCAAACTTGCTCCAGAAGCAGCTCCATCCGCACATGGTGCTCCAGCCCAGCTTGCTGGCCATCTGCACTTGGGCTTCATGAGCTGGACACAGGTTTGTTGGCACTTCTTTGCAAAATTACACTTACCCTGGCTGTGGAAAGTGCTGTTTTGTTTTCCTTGGCTTCTTGCCTGCCAGGGCAGAGGCTTCCAAAAGAAGGTCTATACAAAGGGGGAAGTGGGTGCTGTGGGATTCAATTCTCTGGGGTATGTGACATGGAAGTTATTTCAAAGCCCAAGTGAGGGGACAGGATACTGGGAGCTTACCACAAGGTCAGGACTATTTCCCCTTGTAGCCTTCCTTCAGTAGCAACTCTGTTTTTGAAAAGTCCAGTTGCCTAATTTAAGGGGTGGATTCTGTGATTTGGGTCCTGATTAGGCAGACAGTTTTTCAAACATATGTAGGTGATATTTATTAGCTATCAGCACAAGAAAACTCAGTTATCTTCCACTGTCTGGTGACAATACAATGCTAAAAGTGAAATAAATGGTTATTTTAAGTATTAAAATACAAGCTACTAACAGCTTATGCTTTTTCTGAATAGTTTTACTTTTCTTTGAAGCTTTATGCAACTTCTGAAGATGATGTCTTGATTTATAACAATGATTCCTAATTTTTTTTACTGCCATGGCAAAGTCCAAATCTTTCAGAACATCCATTAAAGGAAGGAACTTCAAACAATAACAGGGGTTTTCGTAGGTACCAGTTCCCTGTGTTTTCCAGTGGTACAAATTCAGAAGGTTCATCAACTACTTAATGTGCACATTTCAAGACTGCCTGAGAAGATGAGAATACTAATCAAGAATCATTGATACGTGAGGTCTAAATGCAACTTGCTAATGGAAAATCAAAACAATCATGGAAAATTACAACTGGACTCTAAAAAGACATCCTACCCTTCCACCCCGCACCTCTGTTGGTTTGGGTACAATGGATCTGCTCCAGGTTAACCATTTCAGAAATCATGTCCAAAAACATTGCCTATGTCAACTCAACAGATAAAGTATCTCTGATGCTTGTCTTGACAGTGTTCCAACATCAGTGAAGCTTTCTGAGAGGAATTTTGCATCACTCAGTGGTCCTGTTACCCTCCTGAACTGATGGACAAGTATTGACCAGCTTCTCTGCAAACACAGCTTTCCCTCCAGCTTCCCACTGAAAA
Source organism: Acropternis orthonyx (assembly GCA_035583155.1). Classification (NCBI taxonomy): domain Eukaryota; kingdom Metazoa; phylum Chordata; class Aves; order Passeriformes; family Rhinocryptidae; genus Acropternis; species Acropternis orthonyx. The sequence continues at coordinate 12,475,444 of JAWWEU010000111.1, read as the reverse complement.
GTTATGAAACCTTTTCTGTTTAATGTCTTCAGCATGGCTCCAGGCTGATCCAGGACATCAGGTCCCAGTGAAAGATGGACCTATGACAGGTGGGACAGAGTTGTGGATGGGGAAAGTACTGATGCTAAGCTAACGCAGCTATCAAAATGCAGCAATTCCCTGTAATGCAGAGGCAGTGCACTGTGTAGCAGTCAAAAGTCTGGATGTGTTGTGTTTTTATTTATTTCTCTCCATTTACTTACCTGCACTAAAGACACCTTTTCTATCCAGACCTTGAGGAATTTTATTTAATTCACTATCAAATGCTGAAAAGCAGCAAAAAGAAAAATAAATTAGATCACTTACTTTTTTCTTTTCCAGTTTGTAAATGCACAGCAATGGCTAGGATAGGTGAAGTTTGCCTCAATCAAAGATCTAAATTTGCTTAAATCAGGAAGCTTTTTAAAACTGTATGTAGACCTTGCTCTTAGCTTCTTAATGAGTTCTAATCCATGACTTGGCAGGAAACTGATTTTCGTTCTTGAAATATCCCTTTAAGAAAACATATGAAAGTCTTGGTAAAAAGCAAATTTACTGCTGCTCAACAATGGACATGTGTTTTAGACTGTCCTACTCATTCTCAGAGTAGTAACTGGAAATGGATCAGCTGGAAATCTATGATGAAAAGAAGTTCTAGTGAAAAATTAGGTGTGCCTCCAGCAAACTGAACTAATGTGCTCTGCAAACAACAATCAAGTGATGTTAGTTTGTGAGAAAAAAAAAATAAATCCCATAATGATCTTGGTAAGAATTAGCAGGGACATAAACCATTAGTGCCATATGATACTGGGTTTGGTAAATACCCAGTAAATGCAACAATCATCCCAGAATATTCTTGGAGAATAAAAAAGGCTGATAAAATCACAGTAGAAGCTTGCTGTATGAACATCACATCATGGGAAGGCTGCTGTGGAAAAGGCAATAAACACAAAGAAAGAAGCTCACATGGGGGTACAGATGTGAGGACAGGTTGGGGATATCAGGTTTCTGTACTCATTAGGAAGAAAAGGAGATAAAAGACAGACAGGGGTGACATTGTTCAGAATGTTAGGAACAAAAAACCCAAACCAACAAAGCATCCCCAGAGGTTTAAAAAACAAATATAGCACAGACTGAAGCAAAAAATGGGGCAAGATTCCAGGAGGTTAGGAGAGAAGTATTTATGTGAAAGGCAATTATTGTGTGGAACAGGCTATCAGAGGCAGCAATGGAACCAGCAGCCATGAATGTATTAAAGAGAGCACTAGAGGGGCTTTGAAAAGGAAACACATTCTGCAAAGACTAAATCTTGACTTCTGCCATGCAGGTGGGGAAAGGGAAGAACGAACAAGGGTGCTCCATCTCCAGGCTAAGATATTTGGGAATTCATAGGATAGCTCCAGGGTGTAACAGTTGGGGCAAAAAGTCTCTGCATTTTCCTCACGGGGGCACAAACTGTGTCCCTTGAATCTTGTGAGTGTGAGAACACACTCCTTTCTCTTAAAAGAAAAGGTAAAAATGAACTGCACAAAATCACCCTATTCTCCCTTAGCCCCCTGTTCTCTTATGGCCTGAGACTTATCCAGGCTACAGTGTTTGCTGAGGTTGCTCTGCATTTAATTCTCCAAGAAAAGAAAGAATTTTTCCTTAATCAAGGAATTGGACTGACAATGTTTGTACTTTTTTGCATGTTCCCTCGAAGATAGAGTTTTCAATTCATCTGTAGCAGTATGATGTCAGGACAACATGTTATTTGATCTCCATTACCCAACATGCACAAATTGGTTTTATTACCATATTAATACTGTAGAGTGGTGCGATGTGTGTGGGATACCAGGTTTTAGCAGCATGTAATAAAGTTTAGACAGTTGCTATGTACCATACACACATTTGTATCTCTGTTCTCTGGTCTAAGAAACAAAATTGATGCCAGGCAAGGTCTCTGTTTGAACTCCAGTCAAGCCTAACAAATTCTCAGGCAGCTGATAAAGTGGATTATAAAATCAGTGTTGGGTTAAGATGATCTTTGTGTCCACATTGTGCCTACAGCCAAGGCTTTACATCCAGGATCTGAAGAACTGCACCACCTTCAACAACAGGACCATGAACTGTGGCAGCAGAGGAGTAAACACAGATTCCACTCCACTGCCCCAACCTGGGGTCATGATTCCCACGATGGAAGGGAAGACAGATCAGTGTATTCAAAAATGCTATGAACTTCTGCAGGGCAGACTGAGAGAAGCCACACTTCTCACAGAAATGGTCCTGCCGTCCTGGGCCTCTTTTGTACAGCCGCTAAAAACAGCAGACAATGAGAAATTTTAGGCTACCGATTTCTGACTTGGACACTTGAAGAGGTAATTAGGTTGCAATGAGCAACCTTGATTTTCACATGGGCTGCCTATTGCCCTTAGTGCACTGCCTAATGAAAACTGTCACCCAGAGTATATGCTCATGAGTCAACAACTAAACAGCAGTTTTCTGCCTAAATCCACAGACAGCATCACTCATGGCATCATTAAGAGCATGTGAAACTTCATAATTCTGAAAAAGAGTATGTAAAATGTTTTCTTTGGCTTATTAGCTAAAAATCATTACCAAGTCCAAACTGGTATTATGCTGTGTGGAAATAATAAGCAAATATGAATTGGAATACCACTTGGATTTAAAAACAGCTAAAAGGTTACTGCGTCTCTCATAATCTCTAAATAATTTCAGAAATATTCAATATTTTATCCACAAAAGTATTTTCTTCTTATTTTAAAAATTTTTCTTTTATGCTCATTATTGCACATAAGCAGAATTGAGTTAGGGAATGTGCTCTGCAAACTCCTGTGGGGTTTGTTGGTATGTCTGTGAGGGATAGTTAACCATAGATCACTGATAAACAGCAACCAAAAACACTGTGCAGGTGGTTTAGTAACTTACTCCACTGAGTTATCACACACAGACCTCAGTGCAAAGGTTTTTTGGGATGTAGCTCTCTAGTTAGAGGCTTGATAAATTTAATAAGCATGATGAACAAGATTTTAAAGTGGCAGTAGGAAATCAAACCACTAGGCATCGGCAACTGGAAGACGTGTTCTTGTGTTATTATTGCTTGGCTGCTAGTCATCAGCCCTGACAGCAGCCGGTGCAGAGACAGCAAAAAAATGAATCTGGCTTCTCTTCCAATCACTTCCCTTTCCCACTGGGAGTCTCTTTTGTATTAGCAAAAATACTGACCAGCTGATGAGGTTTGAAAGGCACATACAGAAATGATGAGAAATAGCCACCAGAGCAGAAAACAGCGGGGGGTAGAGTGGTTTGTGAGAAGAATTTTCTCCATGCTTATATCTAAACTGATTTGTGGTAGCACTTCAGGGACTCAGCTGTTGAGCTGGGGATCTACTGGAGCTCTCCTGTACCCCCCATATGTGGGTTTCCCATTGAAGACAAATTGCAAGGGTAGGATGGACAGTCTGTATAGAAGGAATATGTATAGGTGTGGGATTTATTAGCTGTTTGATTTACTTGCCTACTGTCAGCACTGAAATCCTTTAATTCAAAACTTGACATCTATCCAAAAGAGATACTCTCATTCAACCAAGAGCTGTAAGTCTAAGAGAGGAATTGATTTGTGAAACTGTGCAGCCTGTACAATGGCTAAGATTGGTGCTTTCTGACTGTGTTTCTTTCACATTTATTTCAATATGCTGGATTATAAAATAGAGGTTGGCACTAACTGACTGTAGAACATTAGTTTGGGAAAGTCAAGAGTTAAAACCCCCTGACAGTCATTCTAATAAAACATTGCAGTCTCCAACATGGATTTGATTGCAGCAAAACTATTTGTTCCAGCAAAGATATGATTATGGGTCAATCATTTCCACTGTTTCCCGGTGTACACTACCCTGACAGATGAGTAAGGAGGCTCTTTCATGATCTCATCCAGGATAAAAAGGTAATTTCCCATCCATGGAATAGTGGATGTATTGGTAATGGAACAGCAAACTTTTTACACAAATAACTCAGTGTTAGAAATTGAACTATCAAATGAATCTCAATTACAGACAAATCAATTTGATAAACCTCCAGAATATGATTGTATCAGTTGCAGCTTACAAAGAAAATGCATTACTTTTCGCTACAGGAAACAATGATTTTCCTAGGAAACACTTATGACATTACTGATGAAAAGATGCTCCACTGGCAGGTGCACTGGCCATCACAATGTGGAAACCACCACCTTCAGAAGAGCTCTGGACTGAAATCAAGGTTAATCAGACATTTCCCCCCTTCTGTTTTAGATTTCTAACCACTCTAACAGCTGTGTAAAATCTTCCAGTGGCTCCAATGACCCTTTCACCCTTTCTAGGTGACTTTTAGCCCCCTCTGGACAAGCAGATGGGAAGAGAAAAATGTTCTGATGAGTTGGTGAGACGGAAAAACACTCCCTCATCTCTGTTGTAGCTCTTACATGTCATGGCTTGTGCTCAGAAACACAAAGAATTCTGCCCACTCACAGGCATTTTCAGACCCTATGGCAAACCATGGCTGGAGGTAATGGTGACTGAGATCCGTGAGCATCCTACTGCTGAACTCTCTGTTGCTGAAATCTATATTTCCATTTCATCACCCACCAAAGACACCCTGTTGTAACTGCATGGGATGTGTCTCATACCTGTCTCTACAGGAGATGGGACATCCCAATCCCTAAGCCTGTAGGATCAGAAATTTTCCTCAGAATTAAGCTTCACAGAAGCAGGAGAGATACTTGGTTGCAAGTAATTCAGATTTAAGCACAGAGAACCACTCTCCTACTCTTGATTTTTCTCAAACCAAAAAACAAAAGCATTTTTCTCTGGAAAAATAAGCAAAGCAAAACTACTACTCTCTTAGAGAGTTTAATCAACCACAGAGAGGAATCTCAATTTAGATCTCTCACTCTAAATACTTCAAGAACTTGAGGACAAAGTGAAAATAAGGATCTAGACTGATTTTTTTTTTGGTTTTTTTTTTTAGTATCTTTAGAAATACACCTCTGGTTTGAAGTCCAAGGTTTGTGGGATGTTGAAATCCAGACTGGCATTCATATGTCCTTCTCTGATCTTTTCTAGGTAGTCAGTAATGAAAAAAAAACATTATCCAAATATTACTTACAAAACAACAGGCCCATTGGCTCCCTGGAAGACCTCATTTGGTAATTTTTCTAGGTTGTGATTATCACTTAGATTTCTGAAAAACATAATATTTATGCTGAAACAACCTGAGAAGAAAAAAAAATAAATCTTGCAGCAGCTACTATCTTCTACTGATCACTTTTTAGAATAGTAAACAGAAATAGTTACAGCTCATCCAGATATGTTCCATTAAATGCATGATTCTCAATTTCCCGAATTCCATTTTTATTCAGCCATCTGCAATAGAGAAGAGTTGTATTCTTATTCATGCTTCATGACTAAAAGGTATGTAATTCAAAGCAGTGAAAGGGATGCCAAGCTAATAAAATTGTTAAATGGATATTGAAATGGTGAAATTTCTATGAGTACTAGCTGGTAGGTTGGATGAAGGCGTTGGAGAGCACAGACACAAATAGGGCAGATGAGTGCTACCATCAGAGATGACAACTAATAAGTTTCTGAAGTAAGGGCAGAGCTGGTAAAGATGCTGGTGCTGCTCACATCTCCACTAGAAGGCTGAAGAGTAGCTAGTGTGGCTGTTCCAGCTTAATCCCAAGAGGGCTGAGACCAGGATCTTTCCTGCTGGTGCTGTCAGGGCCACTTAGTTTCACTCTTAGCAAGATGCTTTTGAAGCTATGGGTCATGGCTTCATCTTTGCCTTCTATTAGAGACAAAAGGCTGCCATCCACTGTGGCCTCATATGCTCAGTCAGGCAGGTGGAGGAGGGAGGCTGTCACTGAGCCAGGCAGGATGACAGGAGGGGGACAGTGGTAGTGCCAAACTGCCTGGGAAGTGGGTGATTCCTGCTGTGTCTGCTTCCTTGTCAAATTATGCTCCCTGTCTGCTCTGCTGCCCCAGTCCCACCTCCCCAGGCTTCCTTCACCAAGAGGAGACACAGGTAATGAACCTGGGAATTGATGCTCCTGGGGCTTTCTGCCAAGTTTTTACTCTGGTGCATTACCTAATTAATGTTTAATGTCCTTCCCTCTGTCCCTTCATGATCCTAAAAATTTACATTTGGGTCAGTTATATTTATCATCTTTATGGTGCAATCTTTCATCTCGCTTTAAACGTCACTTTGCAGCTCACGCCCTCTCCAACAGGCAGTGACAGGTCTGATTGATGGTAAAAATACACTGATTTAATTAAACTGTCAGCAAACCTGGACTTTTTTTTCCTAATTCACTTTGAAAACTGAGCATGCAAGTGACCCATTTATCTAAGGTCTGAGGTGGTGAACTAAGGTCAGCATGGCAATCAATTATGGGTCTGGCCAAAAGGATTACTCTTTTGACCATGACAGGCAGATGTACATAGCTCTGTGTCTGTGATGCCTGTCAGGTCGGATCAGGAGAACTGTCACCGTCCCCTTCACTTGCAAGTGCTATTAGACATGAGTGAGCAGGCACAAAGGAGAGACATGTCCCTGCTTTCAGCATTTAAAACATTTATTATATTAAATTGATCTTATCCATTTGTAGCTGCCAGGCTGATATATATGTTTTTAATCACAGTATTAGCACTTAGCTGCATTTTGCTACTGAACATGTCAATGCAATGAGACACTAAGGTTGTAAAAAAGTTACTGTTGCCATACAGGGTGGACTATACGCTCCTGCCACCTGTCTAATAGCACTCAAGTAGTAAAAAGGGCAAAAAATAAAAATTGCCTAAATCCCAAGACCTCATTATAGTACACGGAGACAAGTTTCTGTTGAGGCAATTTCTCCCCTTACTTCAACCAGCATCCTTATTGACTCCACTAACTCTTACATTGGCAACAGGTAACAATGGAGGCAAAGACCCAGAGCTTGGACATAAGGCCTTTTACTTACCATTTCATGGTTATAGCAGATTTTTAAAATGCACTTTAAAATTCACTCGGTGCAAGAGGTCACTGCCCCTGAGGTACCACTTACACCCTATTTCAGGGCAGGAAAGATCTATTTTAGAGCCTAAGTGGCATGCAGACCAGGAAGCAAGGTGAATTTCTTCCATAAATTTCTTGCATTTTATTACCAAATGTATCCTCAGTTCCCATCTGTGCTGATCCCATGCACAGCACAAGATCAGAAGCAATCCAAATTACTGGCTTAAATATGCTTGGAGCCTGCTACAGCTAAACCTATTAAAAATTGTTTCTCCACAGAAGGTGGGGTTCAATGGGTCCTGGGTGATTTTAATCATCTTGACATGCCTGGTCTCACTGAATGATGTTGATGTAACTGTAACTTTCTAATGCACTGCTGTGACTTCAGTTTTGTAAAGAAAACCAGAAATTTGGGTCAAAAATGAGCTAAATTCACCACAGCACAAGGAAGACCTAAGCAGGGACTCTCAAAGAGCACACACAGGGCCTCTGACCCAGGGGAGAACTACAGCAAGTCAGGACATTGACTGCCAGGGTGGCGGTGACCAGGTCTGCTCGCACAGCTCTTGCTGCTCCTGCACACACTGGTGGGTGCTGGGAGCCCATGGCAATGGGGCTGTTACAGGAGACAGGGCAAGCAGCTGGAAGTGGATATGATACACTCCCAGACCAATTCTGATAGCAAACCAGCAGGCTTAAGTCCTCAGAGAGGACTATCCTTCCATACCTAGGCAGTAATTCTATCACAGAATCACAGAATAGTTTGAATTGGAAGGGACCTTAAAGATCACCTGGTTCCCAACTCCATGCTGTGGACAGGGACACCTTCCACTACACCAGGTTGCTTCAAAGCTCCATCCAACCAGACCTTGAACACTTCTAGGGATGGGGCATCCACAACTACTCTGGAAAATGTGTTCTACTGCCTACCATCCTCACAGTAATGAATTTCTTCCTGATATATAAGCAATGAGACATCTTGAGGAGAGAGAGGAAGCCAATTTCATCTGCTCAAGTGGCAAAGAGAGGCCAAAGCACAGCAAAAATCTGGGATATATCTCTCACCCCTTAATGATATTACGGAAATAAATACAGTACTTGTTGCACAGTGCTCTGAAAATACAAAGTCCCACCTGAGCAGCAAATACTCTCACCACAGGAGAGAAGATGAATGAGTGTACTGGCAACGTCATTACCTGAATATGTATTTGGGAAAACTCTGTGTGTATGGGTCTGTGTATGTGTATTTAAAACTTCAGAACTTGAAGTAGACAGAGGTTATGCATAACTGATAGTGGAAAAGGAGAGATAAAGCTAAGTGATTTGCTACTGGCCTTTCTTCAATTATTGGTGGTCTGACCTTGTTCCCACCAAAATCAACGTGAGCCCAATCAATCAATTCAAATCATGCTTATCTCCTTCAATATGTGAGGCAAATTGCACACACATGGTGAGAAATTTTTCCAGATTGGCCACTGGGCAGGTGAAATGAAGGCAGCTTGTTAGCAAGGAAACAGTATGTTTTGATATACAGACAGACAGGATCAAAGTAATCTAGTTCATTCAAAGCCAGCTAATTCATTAAAATACATGACTGCTCAAGTGAAATGTAGAGTCATCTAACCATGCAGCTTGAAACTGCATTGTGAGCCTGCCTGTATCACTGCATTAACATTGTGTACAAATACACCACATTTCCACAACATCTACATATAGTTTACCCAAGTACTAAATGTCTTTGAACAATGTGTCTGACTATAAATATTTATGAGTCATGCCATCTTTTTGAACACAATTTGTATCACATGGAACTGTTGCTGTAGGTGTTTGACCTTGGCATCAGTAATTACTAAATTTGCTCCCTGCTGTGCTTTTAAAATAAAGATCAGGACTAGAACACAACAAAAAACCCAAAAGCATTAATTTTTTCACACCAGGAAAACAGAATAGAGAGATCTCAGGGGCGAGAGAGAAATCTAAAACATCAAATTGAATTTGGAAGCATATGAAATAGTGCTCAGCTCATGGTATTGTTGACCCTGTTCTGGAAAATAAATGAGCTAATAAGGAGAATAATGAGCTTTCTATGTCTACTCACAGAATCACACTTTCAGAACTCAGGCCCATGAATGAATTTCTTTCAATTACACGTATATTGATATTGTCTTGAATATCTCTGAAAAATAAAATACAATAGAAACTACATGTTTTTGTACTTCTGTCAGCCTTTCAATACAATATTCTATTTCAAACAGTATTTTGCATTATGTTCAATCTGAGGGAGTACTATTGGCTGAGCGTAATGGTGTAAGTTTCCAAGACATTTTTTTGGAGAGCACAAACCTTCCTGATAAAAAAGGCTGGAGCAAAACATTTCCAACACCTCCATGATTTCCTCCCAAATAGGCTAAAGTCATTAAAATGCATAAAAGCGTAGGTCTATAACCCTGAGGTGGATGAAATCGTTCCTCCAGCAAACATACTACCCAGAAAATGCAATCTGAGGGGCTGTGAGGCCAACCCTTCTCACTGCCTCCCAACCAGAAGAAGGAAAACCATTAGCCTTTTTGGCCTGATTCAGCAGGGTACCTACCAGCCCATGAATCATTACCCTGCTGGTGTCAACAGGGTTGCTTATAAGCTTCGTTTGTGCTTAAGAACTTAAGACACAGAACCCTGTCCATGCAGCTGGTTGAATTGACAAGCAGGAATTTCCATCTTTCGTCAGTCGTGACTGATACAAAAAAAGGAATGTTCTGTTGCTGGCTCAAAATAGGCCTCAAAGAAGTTAAATAACATTACTCATAATTTAGACTGGGGATATGGCTGTTTCCATGCTGTTTCTGTTGGAAAGCACAGAATGAAATTATCTGCAAAGCTTGAAATTAAGTGCGGTTCCAAAATTATCTCATGCTGACAGTTCAATACAGCCACAAGTCTTTATTAAGTGAGACTTACAGAGAGGCTTTGTTCTGCAAACTGAGGTCAGCAGAGGCAGGAATAGGGAGGAAGCACGGCACCCATACAAATGAACAGTATCCCTCTACTGAGGATCTGCATGAGTCCTTTACAAACATCAATGCCCCATCAGGACCTATCTTTGGGACTTAAATATTGGCACTGAAGCCAATGGGAATTTCCTCTTTGATCTCAGTGGGACTAGGGTTTGAACCAAGGTCTAGTTTGGGACTCAAGTGGTATCAAGGTCTACTTATCCTTACAGGAAAGTGAGGAGTTTCACCTGAAAAAAAGAAATAACTCTGCTCCGCAGGACAAAGCAATTCCAGGCTAGTTAAGACTGATGATAAACACAAAGGTATACAGGTGGAAGAAAAGGCTCTGTAGTGGCCTATCTCTTGCATTTGCTTGATGGTTAGAGGAGCTCTGAAGTGAAGTTCGCAGAATTATGTGTGTCAAGGGTATCACAGAAATGGATTTCTTGTCTTACATATGTGTATATGATATTCAGGCATCCTCCTTTATGTTTTATATGCATTTTTATTTATATTGATGGCTATTACTAAGGCAATTGCAGGATTAATATTTCTGAAGCTTGAAATCTTCTAATCAAAGATCTGAAGATGCAGAACTTTGTGTGTGAATTAACAATAAATCTTGTCCAAAAGAATGCTTTCAATTATGCCAAGAACTGATGGAAAAATGTGTCTAAATTTTTATTCAGTGAAAAAAATAATACCTTTTTTACAGAATAAAAGGTGCTTTAACAGAAAAATAGCTTGTTTTCACACAAAATTTTGCATAAATATCTTTTTTCCCTGTTGGCACTGGAATTTTCTGGAAAGTTTTACTGCAAGGTTTAAAAAAAAGGCATGGTAGAGATAATTCCCTGCGTTTAGTTTGTTGTTTTTTTTTTTTTTTTATCTTCCCTCTGTGATGTGACCATCTCTCATGGAACACAGCTCTGAGATCAGCGACTCTTCCCATTCTTCCCATGCAGGCCAGAAAACTGTCACCAGGTGGCAACAAATTTCCACTGCCACCATCCTGGTTTGGATTTCAACTTGTGAAAGAGGAGTAAAAGGCTGTCATCTGTCCCCTGGGTCACCCAGACACATGCTCATAGTGTACATAAAGGAAGAGCAGTCTGTAAAGTGCAAGTTACAACGTTTTGTAGAAGGGAGAGCTAGAGATAACTGAAACCTTTGGAGCCACATTGTCATCAATGCCTGCAAAATTACAACCCAAAAGGCTACCAAGAAGCTAATAAATGAACACAGGGGGAAACATATCTTGAAAGGCTTTGTTGGAGCAGAAGAACTTTCAAAGGGAGCTTTTAAAAAACAGAAAAGCAAATGTTCAAACTTACAGCAAAACTTTCTGGAAAGATTGAACCTTACGGACAGCCGGTAAAAACCGAAGGCCAGTATTTGATATTAACCTAGGGGGGAGAGAACAGACAAAGATTATTCACTCTGCCACAGGAAAAAACTGGTAACTAATACAGAGGAAGGAACACTGCACTTTTAAAATGGCAGCCACAGAAGAGAGAGGTTAGTCAAAAAAGTGGGATTTGCCAATAGGATACTTGACATTGTAATTTAAAAATGTTTTTCTTCAAAGTGCAAGATGAATTCTGCCCCACTGAAGCCAAGGGAGAAACCCTACCTTGGATAATTATACACTCCCCCCTTATGATCTCAGGAAACTGTCTCTATTAATTTCCCAACCGTATTCTAAGAAATCAACTGCTCTGACACAGGATAATTATTTTCATAGTGGCTGTTTTAAGACAAAACTATCAACTGAATTACCACAATTTTAAACTTCCACTCTAATAGAGGATACATTAATTCCACAGGAAATACCATTAATTCATGAAATTAGGAAAGAATTAGGATGCTTTATTCCCCAGCACCTCTGATAGTGAGGAGCCCAACACATGGGAACATTTCAGCAGTTGGTGCAAATGGAAATGGACCTGAGCCTCTGTACTTGATTGCCTCCACCATCCCACTGCTTTGAGCATTGCCACCTCTGCATTGCAGTTCCTGTCCATGAACCACCATCCCAGAAATTCTGACTTTGAAGGACAACCAGTGCCTGTTGAGGCAGTGAGGACACACAGTCACAGGTATTCACAGAGCTGTACCATGTTTAATGTAAGCAAATTTTGTTATCCAAAGCAGCAGCAAGGGCAGGACAAACATGACATTGTCATGCAGCAGAAGATGACTGGTGGCTGTTGATGGCTGGAAGGAGGGCTGACTACAGGAGGGAGGAGCTGGAGCAGGCTGGACTCTGACCAACTGGGAGTTTTTCCCAGACACCAAAAAGTTTCATGTTCACTCCACCAAGAAAAAAAATTAGTTCTTGACAGTTTATTTTATCTTTGTGGTTTTAATTATATGAGATGGTAGAAAAGGTAACCTTCCACTGAGAATATTGGTTCTTTAAGGAATATGTTAATAGTATAGGGAAGGTATTTTTTATCCTGGTACTTAGAACAATATTTTTTCATTACTAGGTGCGATTTCTTTTTCTTTTCTCTTTTTTTTTTTTAACAGAATGTCAGGACTGAATCAAAGGACTGGTTGAGACTGGAAAAATGTAACATCATTCATCTGATGTTTTTCATGAACCTAGATTATTTCAGGAGAGTTGCAGCCTTTCAGGTTTCATAATCTGAACTGAAACTGAACACCTCCATGTGACAACCAAATCCTACATTTGGGAACTCGGGATGACACATAGGTCCATAAAATAGTCATTCACTTGCATAAGTACTGCTCCAAACTCCCTGAGATGGTATCTGGGCATCCTCAGATGCTAAAAAGCAAACTTTGATCTGTCTCATCTTGTAACAGAAAGCAATACTTTATATGCAGGGAAAAATTAAAGCAATATAGTGAATATTCAAGAAGCCATTTTATGAAAGTTGCTGAAATGTCATGACTGTTTCGTCTCAGGAGTCAGAGTGGTCTGACATTCCATTAGCTTAAAAATAACAGCTGTCACATGTGACCAAGAAAGGTCGACAAAAATGCCTTTGAAGAACTATTACATATAGTTAAATAGAAGGCATGATTAATGAAGCAGGTGGATTACATGAGGCCCTTATTACTTAAAGTACTTCTACACTTACACTTTGTAAAAGGAGTTCACAAAAAAATAAATCAGAAGCAATAGGAGAAAAATCTGTAACTTCTCATTACAGTACTTTAAAATACACTCTAAATTTCTGGAGATATATGTGTAAGATTTTAGTTGAAAGCTGCCTTTAATTTCAAATGAATCACACGCTAAAAACTCATGAAACTCATTTTACAAGCCTCTTTTAAATACAAATTATGGCATGCATTTCTTTTAGTAGGTAAATGAAGGAGGAAACTTCTGTCAAGTAGTGTGTGGCTATTGTAGGACAGAGAAGACACAAGAAGCTTTCCCAAGTAAATCTTGGCCCTCATGGTGCAGCAATGAAAGGTGACAATAATATATGCTATTCAAACATTGCTCCCAATGGCAACTTACTCCCAACATATCAACATTCTACATTGGTTAGCAGGGCTTTCACCATACATGTGTGAAAGAACATCCTCAGTGCCTTGGATTATTTCTGATCTTTCCAGTAATTCCAAAGTGTTCAGGACTCAATTTTCACTGGTGTCAACTGAGCAACATGAGATGAAGACGAAAGCATCTTTGGCAAATCGTTACCTATTGAAGTAAATCTACAGGTGGCACAAGGCACTGATTGCACAGAAGCACAGAACCATGATTAGGAGCAGGAGAGGATGTTCTTTTAATTAAATGCAGAAAAAGAACTGGAAAAGTATTTAGCTAGACTGCAGTCTAGATCTTCCCTCTCTTTTTATTCCACCAGCAAATCTCCAGAGGCCTTTAAGTGGATAATCTTTTTAGAATGTAGATAATACAATTTACTGAATATCTTTCCTGCAGGACAGCTTTGTCAATATATTTACCATAAAATGTATACCTCCTTAGCAGCCTCACTTTAAACAAGTGTCCTCCTTAATCTGTGTTATAACTGAGTCCCCCGTTGCCATGCATAAACAGCTTTGTGAGAACCTGTTTTTTTCAGACAGCTGATGGCTGCTTTCCAGAGCATTAATTGTCTTTCTGAAAAGGCTTACTGGAGTCAGCACTTAAGACAACATAGCACCACGATCAGCAGAGAGAAAAAAAAATCTTTCAGAAACTAATTCCTGGATGATTCTGGCTGCTTATCTCCAGATATAGCAACATGTCTGCTCTTTTTTATGCCAAATTGTATGAGCTATTCTGACAAATCTGGGAACACAGTTTACCTCATCAATTTACTGTGGGTATTTGCCAAATTGCAAACTCAAGGTAGGCAGAGATAAATACATCATCACTCAGAAAGTATTATTTTTGTGTCCCTTCATCACACTGGTTACTTCATGCTGCATGTCAGCCTGATTCCAGCAAGACATTCCTCTGACTCACATACCCCAGGCTCCTTAAAACTGCAACACCCACTTCTGGGGAAAGGTCTTTAACTGTGAGGGTGCCATGCAAAAGGAAGGAGTGGAGCACCGCTTCTGTTCATTAAAGAGTCAACTCCACACAAAAGGTCTGTAAGTCTGCAGACTTTGCTGCATCTGCAGTAAATACAGATTGGGGTTTAGGAAACATACACGTGTCAGGTCCTCCATGAAACAGGACCAGGCAGGTACAAGCGGCTGCAAGACTTGGGCTCTGCTCCTTTTGCACACAACATATGCTTTTGCAAACTACATTTTCCCTCCCCTCCAACAACTCAGCTGTATGCTCTCAAAATTGATCTGAAAGGAGTGTTACATTTAAATCTTTCTACTGTCTTGCTTAATACAGGATGTTGACACTCCTCTAAAAAAGAACCAAAGGACATAGATTACATATGAGAACTAATTTTGGAAAGAAAATGGGTTTGAAAAGCCATCACTACATTATTAAACAGACAATGCCACAGGTCTCCTTAATGAGAGCCAGATAAATAATCTTGTACCCATGAAAAGGTCAGTAAGTTAACATTTTGAAGCAGTCTGTCCCTCTGGCATATACCCTAGAAGACCAATTAGCAATTATCTTCCCTCCTTCTAGAGTGAGAAAGTTAAGGGTGTGTGTTTCTAGAGGGTTTAGGCTATTCAGCATTATATTTTTCCAACATTTTTATCTCCTTAGTGAGAGAATAAACTTAGTAAGTGTCATACTAGTAATAACGATGTGCAGAAGACAAAGGGAGTGGGGTGAGCAGGAAATGTGTTTGTACCCAAGGGGACAGAGATAAAAGCATATTAATGTTCAACAGCTGGTGGCTGTAATGAGCCCATGAAGCTGATGAGAGGACTGACAATGCTAGCAAGAGCTTCCTGCCCACCCATAAATAAGGCCAAGAGGCTATACAAGTACTTTTAAAGAAGCAGAGAGAAAGCCTTGCAAGCAATGTGTTAACCTCATGGGCTGTGGTGCCTGGGCTCAGTCTTGGGCATTAAGATTGATTAGTTTTATTCTCTGTGTTTTTAAAAGAAAACTGTCATTAAATACACATTTTTCTGCAAAACTTTCTGAATTGTTTTTAACAGTTCTGTCACAGCCACAGCACTGTGCAAGGAATCGGACTATGTGACTTGTACCCTGCCAGACCTCCATCATAGCTGGAAGCTTCAGAAGAACCACAACGATCCAACAATGAGTAGGTTCCCAAGTCCCTGTGCTTTGGCATGCCGGTTGCAGCTGGGTCTCTCTATACTCCTTTACACAGTCAGACAGAATTTCCTTATCTGTTTTTTGACAAGATATTGATGAAACTGTGTGCTATTCCTTCCTAACTTCCAGCAATTAATGCTATAAAATTAGACTTTAATGTACAAAGGTTTATAAGTTCTTTCATGGCCTTAAAATTTTTAGGATTTCTGCAATAGCTATTGATAGCTTTTCTATCCACCTAGATGCATAACCCTTTCCTGAATTATTTTAAACTATAGTTCCACATATTTACAACCTTTTACTTCTGTATTGTACAGAAAACCCCAAACAAACCCAACAAACTGAACCAAAAAATCATCAGTCCATTAACTCCCTCAGCATACTGCCTATATAAAAATTTAATATAAATTTTCACTAACTGACCCTTCTTTGCATGTCATAGGAAGGTGAATAGGAGGACTGGCTTACTTCTACCAGATGCTGTTTTACAGCCTTCCATCAAGGTTTCTGCTTTCTCATTAACTTAACTATCCTAATCTTTCAAACAGTAAAGCTTTCTGCCTTTTCTGTTTCTAAAAGGGCAAGCATTAGTGAGGAAAACCAGGAGATGGAGAAAATGGCAGCCTTTCTTCCAGAAATGTGCCAAGAGAGAACACAGAGGTGTGGCTGTATGTAAGAGAGAGTGATCTGCGCATGATGTAACTCAGCATCACACTTGGGCTCACTGCTACTTAGAAGGCTCCAGCAGGAACTTTGTGTCCTGCTCCTGCTCCCTGTGGTGTGAAATGATGTAGCTCCACTGAAGCCAACAGTGTTGCACTGATTTTTACACCCAGCACAGTTTCCTCAAACCTTGCCATTAGCACAAAACTCACATTCATCTGCTCAGAAGCTCTGAGCCACGGAGCCTGCACCTTTTGTACTGTTCATAGCCTTACAAGACTGGGGGGTTTTGCCTCCTAAAAGATAGGCACAGAGGGGATGCAGCATAAATCCATTAGTGGAGTAAACTCCAAAGATGATTTTTCTGAACATAAATTAGAGAAAAGCTTTGGCACAAGAACGAATGTGAATTAAGGCCCATGAATAAAATTAGAGGAAATAGTCTAGTCACCAAATCGTTGAGTTTCTGGAAAAGCCTTTCCTGGAAAAAAAAAGAAAAGCAGGGAACAATGAAGACCATCAAGAATGTCAATAAAGCACTTAATTAATGGGACACATGAAGTGGGTCCAGGAAGAAATAGGATACAGTACTCTGGAGCGTCTTCCAGCCCTGTATAACTGTAAGGGAAAAAACCTTAAAAAAAACCCAAAATGCGTTTCCCTCTGATACCAGCTAGCAAGTAAAGCTAGATAAAAAGGAGAAGGGAATGGTTAGGTAGACAAGAAATCCTGTGTATTTTTAATCTCTTGCTTCTATAGGTCGCAGTATTGCAGCTGCAGCTGAATTTTTATACAGGTAGAATCTCTGAATATTTGAGTCAACATGTATGGGAGTGTGGAATGACAAATGTTCAAAAGAGGTAACATCCACTAATGTCAAGAGAAAAACTTTCACTATTTCAGGTGTTTAAAGTGGGATTTACCTTTTCCTCATGACCTATGATTTCTGTGTCCCACATTTAAAGAATCACCGAAACTAGTGTCTTCATTAGTGTGTTCACATTTCTACTTCAATTTTGTATGAGATAAATGTGCTCTCATTCTTTCTATCCATCTGTACATCCAACAACTGTACCAGCCATAGCAGCTTGTTCTGGGGATTTAACATGGGATAAATAAATGCTGTGGTTTTGTTCGTAGGTAGTCAGAGCTACTCAAAGACAGCAGTCACCACTGAATGACCCAGGCTTGAAATGAGAAGAAAAAGGCATATGACTTCTCCTCACGACAATGAAAACTTGAAGCTTTATTTCCCTACTGTCAGGAGAAAATCTGTATTTCAGTTAGGCACATACCAAAGTTAATTGAGGGGCCTGCTGAATTTAGTAAACCAGGAATCAGTCAAAACACTGGGGAGAGTGACAATCCTACTGCAGTTCTGACCAAATATTCCAGTTCAATGAGGGTTTAAACTATAATGGTTTGTGTAGTGCTAAATACACCCTATCTCCTAAAGTCCAAATCTTAAATCTCAAATCTTAAAGTAAAAATTCAAAACCATGCCTCTTTTGGCATTTGGCATTTTTGAACCCAGAACCTGTCAGATACTAGTGATTTTCAGAGACTTTATACACTCATTAACTTACTGCAAGCTACGCTTATTGGGCTACTGACCTGATTTGATACTCTTTTTAAGAAATACCTAACCAGACAATTAAATGCTTACTTTTACGTACTGCAATGTAGAAATTGTGACTAGGCTTCTTAAATGAGTAGAGAAAACAAGGCTTTTTGTATTAGTAAGGTTTCTTGTGTGCATCAGGAAAATACAGTGGGGTATATGTGCTCAGGTGGATGGCCATACAAAAGTTAAGTTGGTATCCTGCTGGGTGTATATGCCATTGCTCACCCAAGAGCACCATTTAAGCTGCTTAAGCTATGACCATTAGAAACAATTACTGTTAAATTGAGTTCATTGGACTTCACTGGGGTCTTAATGCAGAGGAGAGGTTATTAGTCATGTTAAAAACAGGCACTGTAAGCTGTGAAAATATATTTGAGTAACAGTTTATTTTAAGGATGCATTCAATTAACACTGAACTTTGATGGCAACCTCAAGGAAGCAGATGTGGTAACCACAGTTGTGCAAATGACATTTTCCATGAGGTTGGCTGATGAAATAAAGCTATACCATACATAAATATGTTTGTATTTTAGGGATTTAAACATCTTACATCAAGCATTAATGAAAACTATTGCTACAGTACTGCCTTTGCTAAAGAAATAAGAATTTGAATGCTTAAGACCAGGTGTATGACATATAACAGAAGGCAGTGCCATAGCAAAGACAGATGAGAGATACTTTTTGTCCCAAAGTTCTCAGGAGCTTAAATCTGTTTCTATAGACATAAAAAGGGTCCAGCTCCTCTTCTTATCACTCAGTTTCAACCTGTTGCTTAGAAAGGCCCAAAGTACTTGTGTATGGGACTACTCCTTGGACGCTATTATCTTCAGCTTTTCTGAGAACTACAGGCATGACAATGTGGATAGATAATGTCCAACTAGTAGCAAGGAGAGGGCATTATCCTGTTTTATCACTGAAAGCGCTCAACACAGAAACATATGTGTCATTCAAAGTGACTACAGAACTTGCAAAGAGCAAAAGATCTTACAAATATCTGAGGCTTGGAAGGTGTTGGAAGGCATCCGCATCAATGTACACAAGGTTGTTGGCTTTCTCAATTCTTCTGCAGAGAGGAAATGAAACATCAGAGAAAATATATCAATATATTGATCTTAAAATTATGTTTGTCCCATGATGTAGTGGAATTCTATGCCAAGAATTTCTTTTTGACAGTAGAAGATATGTATGATTTCAAAAAGCAGTCTACCACAGACTGGCAGAACCCACCACCTTAAGCTTTAGGCTGATCAGGTAAACCAAGTGACAGAGATAGATAAGAAGATGGAAAACACAAAGGGAAATTTCCAATGTTCCTGTATTGCTGCGAATTCTTCAATGCTTACCTGAACCAAACTGCAAAAACTTTGATATGCCTATAATGAATCTTTATAATTGTCTCCTTTGCATTTAGATTGCTCATTACTTACATTTCATGTAATTTGGGAAGGTTGGAAAACACATTTGCTTCTATGACCTCCAAGGCATCATTCTGTGAAATCTCTCTGAAAAATAATTTAGAAGTCAAGATATTTCAAGTCATGGTGAAGCAGAGAATGGACACGTGAAAAATTCACAAGGAACATATTTTTTAAGTCCAAGCTAAATATCAGATAAGAAACAGACCCCAGAAAGACTGATGAGTATTGCTCGGGTAAACTACTGTCAGGAACGGTCGTCTTCTGAGGCTGAAGTTTGTATCTGTAGTAGCAGCTCTGCACCTCCTGCTATCACTATTCCCTGTGCATTAGAAATCAGGGCCTATCCACCATGGCCTACTGGATCTTTGAAATTACTAACTACTGATAAAAATTTAAGGAAACCTTTTAATTCTGTGAATAAAATAGGGGGTGAAAGTGATTGAAATAAAGATGACTAAAAAGTTCCCAAGAAATATGGCACAACTTCAGCAATAAGACACTGCTATCTTGATCCAATGTAAAGTACAGAGACCAAAATTTAGCTACCAGCAGATATGCCCTTATTAAAAGGAGCTGGAGACCACAGACATGAAGGAGCCTTCCACATCTTGGAGAAAAACCTCTTTGATCTCATCTGTGCAGAGTTAACGCCCACTTACAGTCACAGAACTGCAGAACATAAATGGCCAGTTTACTTTTATCAATACCCTGAATGCATCTCCTGCTAGTCCAGAGTACACATTTCTTTGCTTCCTTAATCTGTGGGATGGCAAAGAGAAGGCTCAGGCTCTGGTGTAATTTAGAGCTCAGGAGCTCTCATGGTGAATCAAGTGGGCATTACTGCAGTGCAACCTGTCCCAGTTAGATCCCTTACGCTGGCAGTGACTAGGAAGGTCAAGGTAAAGACAGCTATGCCAATAGATTGCCTGCTGCTGTTTTTTTGGAAATGGTGCAAAAACGCTGTTTTCCCAGGCTGAGGTTAGCTGTAGGAAGTAAAGTTTGTAATACAGATGTAATTCAGTGAGAGTGTGATGGTCTGCTGGATTTTAATGGCAAGGTAAGTGGGCACATCTTTGGAATGAAACCTTGGATAAATAGATTACAAACTGGACAACACTTGTTCCTGGATATCTTGTTCTTTGGAAGTTAAGATGGTTGCAAATAGATTCAAAGCCTGATGTAAAACAATAGATTGTAATGTCAGTTTCACAGTCGAAAAATAATGAAAAAATTAATATGAGGAATATAAAAAGTTCCACTTCCTTCTAAGTAACAACTGACCCGTACCTGACAAATACCTGCCCATTTAAGACAAACTAAAGCCCTGCAAAAGAAAGTAAGTTTTCCATCTGACTTTTTCTGTTTTAAAAAATGCCTGAGTGCTTTAATATGTTTTAGTTTAATAAGAAGCTTTCCCTCCTGTTTCCTCAAGGTTTGCTTATGGAAGAAAATCAGCTCTCTTCTGCTCCAGGAGCTCTATCGTGACTGGAGACTAAGATAACAAAAGTACATGAGGACTGACAAGAGGTGCTTGGCAGGGTTCAATGAGAACTGGATTTGTTTAGCAGTGCTGAACTACCAGCTCACATGTGAATATGTTTCTCTTTATTACTTAATTTTCAGCAGCAACAAAATGCTTCAGCTGAGACAGGGATTCCTTCATACCATGTGAGGTACACAGCCATTGCAAGAGATGTTTCACAGACTTTTTATTATCTTCCTGTTTTCTTTAAAAATAATGCATTATAAGATATATGTAGAAATATCTAGAAGAACAGAATAGAAGCATTCACCCCCTATGATGTATTTATATGACAGCACACAATTCACTTGCATAACTACAGTCTAGAAGATTTAACAACATGGCAGGTGTCTCACACTTTGAAGATTTGGTTTGGTTTGGTTTGGTTTTGCTTGTGCTCTTTTTGGGTGGTCAGCAGTATATTTGCCATTCCCCACAATCCAAACAATCAGTTGCCTTGAAAAAAAAGAAAACCTTCAGAAAAAGCAGAACATTTAATACTAACAAATCCATTTAGCCAGAAGTGATTTCATGCTACTAAGCAGTACAGGGGAAAATGCTGCAGATTTTTGGCCTTATACAGGGAAAAAAAGGTTATTAAGAAATCATAATACAGTAGTGACCTCACCCAGCAGATAGTGCTGTTGAGGGTAATAATTTTTTATGATCCAATCTGCTACCTAACTCTGGAACAACTCGGATGACATACCTCTTTTAATGGACTGCTTAAAAAGGAATGTTTCTGCATCAGGAGAGTGCTTTGGCTTCCTAAGATTGGGATAGGTTATTGGCTTTGTTTCGATTCAAGAAATGGAAGATACAGATCTGACTAAGGCAGGGCACAAGCAGACCATGACACTTTGAAAGGCTTGGAGAATGCATGGCTTAGGGGAAGAATGAAAAGAGGTAGGAAGATAGGAATCTCTAAACTGTTTTAGCAAGATTAGGCTTTTAAAATACTAAGCTTTTTAAAGATTAAGTTTTAAACAGAATTAAATAACACTTGTATGAGGGGGCCGTTTCAGAGATTTAGGAAATTACTTCACTTTCATTTTAACATTCACATGATACAAAGGTGACAGGGTTTTTTGTTTGTGTTTTTTTTGTTCGTTTGTTTGTTTTGTTATTAACAGGTAATGAAAATACATCCATTTACAGTGGCATTTTTTTGTCTTCCACCTCAAGCAAACCCCTGATGCAGCTGTTGAAGGTATGAGTATCTCAAGATCAATAAAAGGAACAAAATGGAAACTTGTCAATAGCAGAAGATAGTAACCTTTTGGTGTTGGGCTTCATCCTTTGTGTTCAGGGATTGCAGGGGGGAGGAAAAGGACAAGACCCTCTGTCCCCTGCAATGAACTGTGCACCCTCTGCTACCCTCTCTCCAGGAAATCGTCTTTGTTATGATCTTACTCATCATCGTTCTTTGTAGATGAATTCCAGTTTACAGCACTAAAGTGCTGTTTTCTTACATAAGGCCATTGCTATTCTTGTCCTTTAGGCTGCACATACACCTGCCAAGGCTATCACTCAGGTAAGGGGATAAATAAAAGAAAATCATTCTGTTTAGGAGATCAGTCACACACTGTGGGCAATAAGCAGCACTAATCTGGTTGCATAATTTGCAAGAACAAGTTATTCATACCTGGCAAAAGATGCACAGCTGTTCATGAAAAATCAAAAGAACACCATCTTGGATACAGGTATCTATGGCATTAAAAGTACAAACCACTGCTGCTCACATCAAACAACCAACTCAGCAGACTCAGATCCTCTGCAGAGGAGAGCAAATAATACCTGCGGCAGCAGCTACAAAGAGGAAAAAAGGGATTGCTTGCTAGTGTTTATGCAACTGATTTGTCTTACAGTATAAATACACACAAACAGATGATTGCTCATAATGCATATCTCATTATATGTCATCAAGAGAGAAGATGGCACTGCTATTACGTTGTTTGTTTGTAATGAATGATACTATTAGCTATACTGCCAGCTATCACAGGAAATCCAGCCGGCAATTTGAGCATCAAAGGCTTTGAATAGATGGTATGCAAAACAGTCAGGGGCAATTTCTTTAAAAAACACGAGTCTCCAAACCACCCAGTGGTTTCAAAGTGCTTAGGTGTCTGCCCCAGCTGAGTTTTCACTGCATGCACAGTCATATTGAAATCAACAGTAATCCTTGAAAGCATAAATTGTTTACCCAAATGCAGCCTAAAAGAGAAAAAAGTATTCAGTAAAAACATTTTACAAAGGCACAAAGGACAATTGTTTTTTGTTTTTTTTCTCTGCAAAGAGAAGGCAAGACTTTAAGAGGTGACATCACACAACGGAGGGATTTCCTCTAACTCACCACTAAAGTAGCAAACCGGAATCATTATTACCTATTCACCAGCAACTGACTGCAGTGTAGCATTTCTACATGTGACAGCCAGAGCCTGTGGCAGTAGGGAGAGAGATGGAAAATTGTTCAATCTGCCTGCAAAGTTGCCCTAAGGCAGGGCTGCGGGTACATCTTCATGACGTCTGTGACAGAGCCCCGTGCAACACATAGGAAGCATCCCTCTTCAAACCAGCTGCACTCAGAGCACGACCCATAAAAATCAGGTTACATTGGAATGGCCTTGTAAACAATCCTGTTAGCAAGGAACTTATAGTTCATGACAGTTCAGGTAGTCCACTAAGGGAAAAGTCTCTTAGACTAATCAAAGTCTTACAGCAAAAGCAAGACCGTATTAAGCTCACAAACTAATGATCCTGGAGCCAAGTGTTCTCTTATTTCAAAATAATGAAAGAATAAAAGACTGGAGATTTATATCTTTTATGATAAGAATTCCTTTCAGGATCAGAGCAGACAGGGATAGAGTAATCCTTGGTAGGAAACGTGTCTATTTAAAAGAAATGTGTGTGTATGTGTGTATTTATGTGTGTCTAAATACAGACACAGAAGGTTAACACAGATGAATAAACAGTAACTCATGCCATGTCATGGCATATGGTATGAAGGAGAGATGTCCCCCTTCTTCAGTCACATGGCCCTATTCAGTAGTGCAGGAAGTGACCCACTCCCCGTAAACTCCTCAAATTCCCTTCCAGAGCAGGTACATACATGGGCTGAATAGCTGATCTGTTCACCTTATATTTCCTGTGATACATGATAATTTTGCCTTCTGGCCTTTTAACCTCAGCCTTTGAGGCAGTTTTTTGTGGCATAACTATCCTGTCGATTCCTGTGAATGCTTTTTGCCACCCTATAGGTACCTGCAAGCAGCAGAGATACTGGAGGTATCAGGTACTGACTCCCCGAGCAGGCAGCCTCACTGTGCTCTCTGCACTTCCACAAATCAATAACATTGTGTTCATTTAAGGGAGAAAGGAAGAAAAAAAATCCAACAATGCTTATTTTTTCCTCCTTTTTTAAAAATAAATCTTCTTTAGAGCAATTTGCCAGGTCAGTTTTACTCAGTGATTTGATTGGTGCCACAATTTATGTCAAGCTTCAGAAGTAAAGAGCAGTAGCGTGGTGTTGCCCAGGCAATCCTGCCCAGGATTGCCTGGGTAAGCCCCCATGAGACCAGCCTACAAAGTGTCTGAACTGGAAAATTAAACACCTGGCTACCTTTGTCTCTGTGTCATGGTTAGAATAGCTCTTATTCTTTCAGTCTGATCAGAAACAAGCTGGTCTGAAATCTCCTTTTGAAAACTTCTCTCTACAGTGACAGCAAAATGCTACTACATTGACTTAAAAAGGTTACAAAAGAAAAGCTATTTTTCTTAAAAGTATTAGAGACTTTTGACCTTTTAAAAATAGATGGTTGACACTCTCTCCTGTCACTTTCCTTGTGAACATGAAAAACTTGTCTCCCTATCATGATTTATTGAACACCAGGAAGTTCCACGGTAATATCTCTTAGCAGGTATTGACGTTTCAAAAATTAATTCAAGCACTGACTCTTCTCATGATCCCTTTACTTTGCTGAAGATACACACATCTTTCGAAATAAGTGGAGTACCCATTTAACCAACTGAACATTAATAGCAACTTCCACTTAGAGCAAAATAGTGTATACATCAGCCTTTGAAGGGGATTATTGGTAGATGCCAATGCTGTGTCTTCTTGTCTTCTCCAAAGGGCATGAAACCATATTCTCAAATAAATCAGTACAGGCATGGCAAAAAATAAAATGCAAATTTCTGGACAGCAGACAGAAGCAAAGAGGATTTTATTTCTATTGGTGCTTTAGCACCGTGCCAGCAATCCAGATGAAAGTCTGTTGAGAGTTTGGTTGCATCAAATTAATTGTCCATGTAACAGTTTTAAATTGGTCTATCTAATCTGAAAAAGCACGCGATTAGTCTACAGAATTGGAACTGATAATGACTGGATCCAACAGACGAAGCTGCATCATTACAGGAATTGATTTTATAATCAGTATAGTTTGGGTGGATAGATATCTCCTCATACTCCAGCTCTGTGGGGGTGTATTAGACTAGTTTTAGTATCTTGTCAGCAAGGCTGAAAACGCATGAAGCTTTGTAGGGTCAAACAAGTAAGGGTCTGTGGAGGAAATGTCAGCTTTCCACAGAAAGCTGGCTCCACACTGGCAGCCCAGAGAGATGGGGCTTAGAACTTGGCGCCCTCCAGCCACTGGGTCAGATATATCTGCCCCCACTCCTGCTTCAGGTATCACTAGATTTTATCTTTGACTATGAAACCTCATAGGGAAGACAGAAAAATGTCTCTAAAATAAAAACGCCTACTCTATCAATGACACTTTTTCCTTAGGTGTGATGGGCTCCAGAGAATCTTGAAACCGTGGTGGTAGACAAGGATGGTTGTCCAGCTGAGGAAGGGACATCCTTGTTCAGAAATGCTGACACAAGCTTCATACCCAAATCGTAACTCCCTCTAAGGAAATGGGCTAGCAGCATTTATTGCCACTTATATTTTATTACTTCTCTCTTGGCTTTGATAGCCAGGTTATGATGAATAGCTTATTAAGATGACCTGGGCAGATGAGGAAATTACATTTAGAAAATCATTCATGAGAGCAGCTGAACGAGGGGAAAATAATTTCTTGGCAAAATCAATAGACAGTGTCTTGGACTGGGAGAACGTGTGGCTTTCAGGACCCAAAGTCCAGTGACAGCCTTTCCAAACAATTTCGAAGCAGGTGTTTTTGGATAGTTCAACAGAGTTTTGAAATGCTTTAAGGAAGCACACTTTCTTAAGAGGCCTCTGGAGAACAGTTCATTACTAACTCTGATGTTTTACAGAAACAGGAAGATACAGAATAGCAAGTACCTCAGATAGGCACAATTAAACATTTTAGCTAAGAGGGAAAATTCTAAAAATCCCTCTTACTGCTCAATTCTGGCATGAAAAATCTTCCCAGGCTTATGAGAGAATACTGAGTATTATTCACCAGAGCAAATAATGTTGTATATATACCCACTTCTGTGAAAATAAATCTCCATGACTTGACCCATCATGAGAAAAATATTAGCATTGCCTAATGTTAAACCTAATTATGAATATAGACATCATCCTACAGCTGCTAACGCCATGCACTAAATCTTTCAAATGTCCTCCTGAAAGGATTTAGGTTTCTCTTATTCAATGCTATAGTCTCCCTGTGAAATATCTTTTCCCAATGCAGAGATTACCTTCTCTCCTCTTTTCTATTTGCATTCATTCCTCCCCTCCATAAAAACTACTTACTATTTTTGTGGTTTGTGTCTAACTGAAGCCTTGACCCTACAAACTCTATTCCTTGAGCTTTGGCACCTGGCTCAGCCAAGACCCTACTGCATAAATATTTGCATGATTGCAACTCTCAGATATAACCTACCCAGGAAAAACATATTCTTTTACACTTCCAAAGTTACATCCAAATCTCTGCCTTCTAACAGACTTCCAGAGAAAACACAAGCACCAAGACCTGCTAAGTCAAAAGCTTTACAAAACAAGTGTGCAATGAGGGTTATTAATCTGATTATGATAATACCATGAGCTGAAAAAATTACCATTAACCCCAAATCTACAGGTTCTGTATTGGAGGAGGCAGAGCAGACATACTATACAAACATGGGAATGGCATATAATCCCTAACCCTTTTGCCAAGTGGCTGGTGGCAGCAGAAAGGAGCCTGATTCAATACATGAAGAGTCTTATTTTACAAATAACTGAACAGCTGTCCACTATGAAACCTCAGAAAGTCATATGCTTCCACCCGAGTTTCTCTGACAGAAATAACCCCCCTTTATCAGCAAACACTGCAAGACTGTACACAGATAAGGAAGTCTTAACTGTGGGAAGATGTCATAAAACTTGGGCAAAAATTCAATATAATAATATATTTCTATGTTTTTGGGTGTATACACACAATATTGCAATAAAAGCAATAAAAATAAGAAACCCATGGCCACACAATAGTTCTTACTCACTAAAATCAGACAGGAGCAGCCTTTCTGCACATCTAACCCCATTTACAAGAGGCTGCTCATGTGTGCCATGAGCTATGCTGTGTAAGTCAGGATGGCAGAAGTGCCAGACAAACAAAGGCTTTCTGCTAAAATCTGCTGTTGTGGGGCTTTAACAAGAAAGTCCTCAGACTGGACTCAGCCCTTTGATGGGGAGCTCTAAGTACTGATTCCTCATGTGGAGTCTCCATAGGAACAAGGCAAAACCTTTGAGAACCCAAAGGCAATTCTTGGCCTCTTGGGAATAACCTGTTTATCCTACGTACAAGTTCTTTGACCCATGTGGGAGCCCTTCTCCTCCACCCTATGCTAGGCCATATCTAACCAGGGTCACAGGAAGAAGTTTGAGCTAGAGATGATGCAAAAAGCCTTATCAGAATTAGTTCTTTCTTCATCAATAGGAAACTAAGAGGCATCTTCCTCCCGAGCACTGCACTAAAGAAGGAGGCTGAACAAGAAATGTGGTTTGAATAAAAAGTTATATTTTCCTTAAAATCACTGTGTCTATTCCTCTGCTGAACTATATTGCATATACTTATGATATTTTTTCTGTCTAACTTCCTGTATTGATGTAAACAAAATGGAACTTACAGTGTTTTTGGACCATGCAAGCCTGGCAAAACCTTTTTGTGTTTCCAGTAAAACCCTCTGAGAAAATACAACTGCTAAGGGGGGAAAAAAATTTCTGAAGAGATCCCAAACCACAAAAAATACCATTTGGAAAAGTCATGATGAAGTATGCCTAAGAAATAAATAGAGAAAATTTAATCCATCATTTCTGATGACTATAATTTCTTTAGTCGAGACTGAAGAAGACTTCAGACCCTGCAGCAGAAGGAATGGAAATCCATTTGTTTTAATAGAGTAGATCTGTATTTAAGTTAACATTCTATATTTTAGAGGAGTGCATATTTCCCTGTACTTTTAAATAAGTGTTGTCTCTAGAAAGCACCCAGCTCGATACACAAAAGGACACAGAAGTACACAAACTCAAAGGCAATGCTGTGAGAGCAAATTAGCTCTCAGACCTACAGGAATTTCTTGCATGTTAAACACTGAATTAAAACTAAAAGACAAACACTATACTGTTTTTTTCCATCAGACTGAAAACAAAACACATGTTTTTTTGAATAATTTTAACAGGAAAATGAAGAAACATAACACATGTTATGGAATATGATCAGAGTTCCCTCTGAAAGATGTTCTATTGCGAAGTTGCCCAAATTTGGACCAGATCCCTGGACAGGAGTGCATTTTTCTTGCATGCAGAAAGGTACAGCAAAGAGAAAGCAACCAGCAGTACCAGCACCCACCACATTCTTCTACACAAAGGCAACAGGGTTTCATTATATTCTATCAGTTCCAAGATGGCTCTATAGTATGGCACTGGTCAAGAGATACTCTGTGTGAATTCCTTGTGCCCCACGCCCATGCCTTTGGAGAGGACAGATTATGCAGCAGGTAAGTACAAGGGGTTTTAATTTTTGTCTTTTATTAGGGGCTAAATTACTGGAATCATGTAGTGAGCACTTCAAAATGGCAGGACTTGTTTCCAGAGTTGCACCTATTTAACTTCAGAACCATGCAAAGCCCCAAATCAGATGTTTTGGATTTAGTTGATCCTAATAAATTCAAACATACTTCTGTCTTTTGGTTGGTTTTGGTATTTTTTTTGTGTTGTTTTGGTTTTGTTTGTTTGTGGTTTGATTTGGTTTGGCTGTTGTTGTTTTGTTTGTTTTTAAGTGGTATATGCCTCTAATTAATTTTATAACTTATTTTCAATTAAATGAATGACTGTCTGAGCATAAAAGTCCCAAGAAGCCATAGAGAGAATACTTATCTACGAGACCTGTTAAAAGAGATTAATACCATACAGTGACTTCATTTCTGCTCACTTTTGTCTCTATGTGCTGCTAAAGTTAATTTAAGGACATTCATCCACTGAAAACTGAAAGGGGGAGAGAAACTCTCCTGGAATTCAGGATATGACCCCTACTCAGTACACTCCTATCTCCTATCTCCTATCTAGACCCGTGACTCTCCTAAATACATTTTGCCTCATCATTCAAACTGTCCAGAAGGGTAGTAATGGGATGCATGCTCTTATATCCTTGTCCTCCTTAAAGATGTGCAGATGCAGACCTGCGAGAAGAGCTCAGATTTGACTGTGACATTACTAGTTAGTAAGGAGGATGAGGAAGGCCCCCACTCAACAGGGAAGAACGCACTTGATTTTCTTTTGGGTCACATTTAGTTAAAAATTAGATGTGACTGGCAAAATCTTCCATTTACCTGCAGATGAGACGCAGCACAGCCAAAGCAATTAAACATTCCCACAGTGCCCCACAAAGCAGCCTGAACACCCACTGAAACCCCAGCTCTGCTGCAGAGCCATTTCAAAGCCTGGCCAAAAGAGGTTGCTGCTGTTGAAAACCAGCTGCAGCAGCCCTAGCTTGCAATGAATCACCATCTCCTGAGGGCACAGGCTGAGATCACCATCTCATGGTATGACAGCCATCAGCCTGCCCATGTGAAAATAAAGCGTTCATCACACACATGTGGACTGGATATGAACAAATGACCCAGAAATCTGGGGGGTTTCAAGACTGCCTGACTCATTCTCCTGTCACAGGAAACTTGTTGTGACATATTTTGAGTGGGCTGCAGGGTGGGGGGTTGAGAACAACCCCAAGCCTACTTTGTCATTTAGTCCTAGAATTATGCATAACTCCTTCAACAGACAAATAAAAGAACAAAATGACTACGGAAGAGGAAAAAGTGGTAGCAAGGGAAAAACTTCCTTGTTGCACACTGTATCTTCATTTGAATTCCAGCACAGTTCTGAATGAATTATATTTTTTAATTTGTTTAACTAGGCTAATAGTCACCATGCACTGGTGGTTTTAGCAGTATTTTCTCTTTATACATATGACTCAAGAATTACCATAGCAACTTGCTTCCTAATTAGCCTTCACTTACTAACAATCAATATGATTAGACAAGGTCAGCGCTGGAGTAAGCTCTATAGATTTTTAAAAAGGCTACTGAAAGTGGGTAAGGACAGGTAGAGGAGGAGAGGGCTCCTGGACGATCTTCCCCCAGGAATGGTGGCCTGCCCCAAAGAATGGTCATTGTTCTTCTATTACTCACTCTCCCATGAACAAAAGGAATCATGGCAAATGAGAGCTTTGCCACTTACTCGACTGCAGAAAGCTTTTAGCCTGTCAACAGATTCACAAAATATGGAGAGCAGAAACATCGTTAGATCTGCAGATAAAAAGACACCTTACTGTCACATTGCTGGGACTGATGTTGATTGCACATCACCAAAATAAAGAACAAATATGTCATAGATTTTTATCAGTGTAGCTACATCTGAAATCAATCTCCCCATGTGGGAAAGATCCCTGAAATATGGAATAAGGTGACACTGTCCAGTTCACAGGATGATGCTCCCTGGGAGTTAAGCCTATGCAGTGCTTAGCTAGACCCCATTAGGAAGCTCTCCCTCCAGTGACCTGAGTGATTGCCCATTGCTGACACAATTCCCCCTTCATTTTTACAGCCTATTTCAGTAGTTAACAAGTTATCTGTTATCCTGAAAGCGCAGTGCCTGGCAGCACAGTAGGATGAAAACATAATGTGCTATTCAGAGGTACTCTGGGTCCTGGGAATACAAAACAGGATCCTTGATACTGACAGATGAAGGCTCCTGAAAAGCCACTTTACTTGTTAGAGTGTTTAAGTCTGCTACCAAGAAACACAGGCAAAACCAAGCTTATTTTTAAATTAACAGTGTGTGTTGTCAATTATGCCTGGGCACATGGCTGTTGCAGATGAACTGTGATCCATTTACTTTCCTCTTTAGAAATTCATTGCTGCTTGTCTCTCCCCTCTGTTCCTCTTTGGAGGTTACTGCTCTGCTGCAAATGTTCCTTCAGCCTCAGCTCATGCCAGCTCATAGCACTGGGTCCCCAAATGGGGGGTCAAGCTCAGGGAACGGAGGAGTCAAGACATGGCACATGGTGAAAATGTAATGACAACAGTCTGGATAGTGTCATACGATGGCCCTTCAAGCCATGAGTTTTAAGGCAATATGTCTTGACCTTCCCCTGCATAGAATGCCCAAAAGAAGGATGCAAGGGTTTTAAGCTCAAAAATGGCAGCTTTTAGTAGAATATCAACTAGGATAATGAACTCTAAAGCAGAAAAACCTTATGGGATATTAGAAGAGAACTGAGAAGAGTTTAGATCCTCCTCTGCCATGACATCCAGTGCCTTTGGAGGCTTGGAGTTCACAGAATCACAGAATAATTTGGCTTGTAAGGGACCTTTCAAGGTCATGTAGTCCAGCTTCCCTGAGAGACATCTTCAACTAGACCAGGTTGCTCAGAGCCCCATCCAACCTGACCTCAAACGTTCCCAGGGATGAGGCATCCACCAGTTCTCTGGGCAACACATTCCAGTGGTTCAGCACCCTAATAGTAAAAAGCTTCTTCCTTATATGTAATCTAAACCAATCTCCTTTTAGTTTAAAACCATTGCCTCTTGTTCTATTGTCACAGGCCCTGCTAAAATGTTTGTCCCCTTTAAGTACTGAATGGCCAAGTTGCTCAGTGGCTTATTTCTAGTGGCACTGAGCTCTGCCCAGACCTCTTTCAAACCCTGTTCATCAGCCCTGGGACTGCTCCCTGCTCTCCAGTGCAGTCCTTGGGTGGTGCATTCCCATCTCTGGCTTGTAAACCTCCTGCCTCTTGCAGTCCCTCAAAGCTGTTCCCCTCTGAACGTGCCCATCACCCCTTCCTCCAGGGAGCTCTGATGCTGCTAGTTGTTAGAAGGAGCCTTATCTAATTGGAAAAGAAGTAATAAATAAGCACATCCTTTTCACTGTATTGTGACCAGCCCTTCTCACAGCACAGATGGGAAAAGCCAAAATCTTAACAATCCAGCACAAGAAGACCCTAAAATATGGAAAAGAAAGATGAAAAACATATCAACGTAAATTCTCATTCAAAATAAAAGCTTGACAAAAGGATTAGACATGTCTAATGAACACCTTCACTTCATAATTACACTAGAAAGGACAAACATTTCCAGATAAAGATGTAAATCTCTGTGTTTTTGAGCAGACAAGCAAGACAGAAGTAAACAATCCTTCCAAGTAACAAAAACTAGTTTAATTCTGTCCCCATGCGAAATTCCTCATTATTCCTGCTTTCAGTGAAGAAACTTCAGAGCACAAGGCAACACAAAGAAACCAGTCCTGGAGTTTGTGCTGAGCAGCCTCCTACTTATTATATGTACTTCTTTTCCTCAAGAGGGAAAATCTTCCTATGAGGCAGACAAAATACATTCTTCCACTATTCTGTAATTGTTCCAGAAACATTCTCTTGAATGTCCTCCTTCAGCAAGTTGCATCAGCAGCTCTCAGAGGTGAGGTTGTGAACTGGGAAAGTCAAAAGCCTATCCCTGTTCCCAGCTCCTAGTTTTCTGCTAAGTACACTGGAAAATGCATAGACACCAACAGTTTTTCAGCTTTCTCCATTTCTCTCACAATCTTTTGTAATTTCCATCTGTGGTGTTGGCTTCCCAAGCATTCAAAATATTTTCTGGCTTAGTATCTGTCTACCGTTCTAACTCCTATCAATTTAAACCTTTTCCAGACTGCTTTATGTATATATACACACATATGCATGCATTCAAGTGTATAAGTGCATATATTCTACCACGTGGGAAGTAGTTTAGCCACAAGAGGTATACCCCTCTTAGGTATTTTTAAAGAATCAAACACATACATGGAAGCCTTCATCAAAACCGGGTTCCTGCTCTAGAAATCAAAACAAATATCCAGCGTTTTGAGAGCAAATTGTTCTTGGCTTGGTCACAAAACAAACAATGGGCACACTGAATCTCTGGTTTTACACCTGGGATGAATTAGGGCCAGCAGTGCCCTTGATAGAAAAATCAAAATGCAGCTCACTAATAAAAATAAAATGCTCAGTTGCCTCTCCACTGAGCAAAGCAGCCATCAAACTAATGATTAAATCCACATCAATCATTCAGCATAATAGAAATAAAGGCTATGCAATATAATGTTGTCAGAGAATCAACATCTCCTGCTTAGAAAATAAATGTCTTGACTTCATCTCAACATTTGTTTTCCATAAATGCTGAGGGTTATATCAGCATTTGTATAACGGGAAACACTCCTTCACTACAACATGCCAATTCCACTAACATTATTTCTAAAATGAACAGAAAAGCTGGATAAAACTAATACAGGAATGTGATTCTGAAATCCTCCTGAAACTGAATTACCATTTCCAGTCTGGTGCTGGACTTCTTCTTTCTAACAAACAACATTTAGTAGAGGCAACAATGAACATTGTAGAAAATCCCATTTAGAGCACATTTGGCACATTTTCAAGAAGGTCACACTTTTTGCACTCACTCACTGGCACAGTAACAATACACAAAAATATCAATAGAAAAAGATTCCTATAAACCCCTTTTTTCTCATGGGATCACCTCCCCTCCCTCACTTAATTTTTTAATTCCTACTTGCCCCCCCCCCCCCCTTTTTTTTTTTTTCCTAATAGACACATTTTTAAAGGAAACCTAGAAGCTGGATACACCTGGCAGGAGATGGCACTGTAATGTCTCTTGGAATGTGCTGTCACCGGAACAGCTGTCTGTCAGGTGAGGGTGGAGGTGCCACAACACCGAAGTTGGGTGGAACTGCTGCAATTCTAAATGCACGTGTTTTCTCTCAGAATTGCTTTGTTATTTGGTTTCACACAAGAATGTAGGTTTAGTGTTTTGGATTTTTTTTGGTAGTAAGAAACCTTTTCATAATCATCTTCTTACAACTCTTTAAAAAAAGTTTGTCGATTTTAATGCTGCTTACTTGTATTTATTTTTGTTTTAAAGTTAGTTTTGTATTTGCAATTCTCTCAATTTTCAAGTCAATACATTTTAATTCTGAATTCTATCCAGAAATTTGGGGGTATTAGGTAACTAACACATAAAAGGGAATCTTTTTTTTTACAAATTATTTAGGGACTTTAGAATGAATATACTGATTTCATTCAAGAAAAATATAATTATTTCAATCAGGACAATATTCTGACACATCCCATGAGAGGAATCATCTTTTGCCATGTATGAGCAATAAATTACATTTGAAAATGTAAACTAAAAACAGAACCACCAGTTCTGAGTTCTCATTTCATTTTCTGATAGACATACTTATGTTTAATAAATGTATCTCTCAGCCAGGTTAAGAATTATTTTATGTTACTTAGGAAATACATATTTTGATATTTATGAAGTCACTTAGATGGTCAATTATTCTACCTTGAAAGTACAAGAATATCTTAATAAAATACAACCTGAAACTTTCTTTACTTCAAAAAAGAGTGGAGCTCCTGAGAGGAAGAAATGAAAACTGAAGAAGTTACACATTTTGGGGAAAAATTTTTGGCTCTGCCAGCATCCATCTTTCCCTCTTCAAACAAAAAACCCACTCAAAAGTACCTGAGATGAATCTCAAACAGCTGGTAGTAAGCAGACATACCAGTCTCATCCGTATGCATTAAGGACACCCACAGGAGAGAAGAAGAAAGATTATAGTATTAATTCTGCACCACAGGATGACCATCAAAATAATCAGGCTCCTACCTCTAATGCAAGGACCTAGATGGAAGCTGCCTTGCAAAATCTAATGATTCAGAGGAAGCAAATTTCTCCCTGTGATGCCAAACCTGCAGCCTGTCTGGCCCAGCATCTAGTGGATGCAGATGATACCCAGAACACAGCGTAGGAGCAGAACAAGCCTATTGAGAAATAATCTTACTAATCGAGACAACAGTCTTAATAATTAACAACATTTTAATTTGCAGAGTGTTTTGGGGCTTTTTTTGACACTGGACAGAGACCTTTTTTTAAGAACTGTGCATTTCACCCTCAAATCTCATCTTGAATTAATGAGGCTACTGAAGACCCTACATTTAGATATGCAAATCTGAATTTACCATGAACTTAATATGTTTTGTTTGTATGAAGGAAGGCAGAGGAACACTGGATCAAAGTTTCTTCCTAAAGCAGAGTGGGAACTCACAGAAGCGTTTGCCCACATTTCATCTTTTATAACTTCAGGTAATCTGAACAGTATGTTGCTGGGGAGAGGCATTAAAGCATTTAGTAGACATTCGGGCAAGTGGATTCCACTTTTTTTTTCTCTGCCTGTCTAGACGCTGTAAAACAGGGACCAGAAATGATGTGCAAGATGATTCTCCCATTAAATACTTCAGTGTTTAATGCTGGATTCACACTAATACAATTTACAAATAAAGATTCTGCTAACAGTACATTACAACAAAGCTCATTCTTGCTCAAAAAAAGGAAGTAATAACAAAATGTATTTTCTTCTTTTTTCCTGTTCTAAATTCATTTTTTCAAAGAAAGCAAGCATCAAGATACTAAACCACACAGAAAGAATTATGGAATACTTCCTTTATTGTACTCCAATGTGTTTCAATTAAAATATGCAAATATTAGTGTGATTTTCTGGGACTTATTGAACAAAAAATTTAGAAAATGTTGATATGGACAATATTAATTGATTTTACATACCCTAGTTTCTTCTATGGGTTTTTATTTTATTTGTAATTTTGTTCCACCCAAGCATTAGCACACAATTGAGATCAGATTATGCTTTCCCCAATATATAGCAAAGCTGTAATTACATCTTTGCTCTTTGACATGAGCAGTGAGTTGCTGACATGGATAATAAATTTCTACTTTACTTTTTTGTAATTGTGCAAGGGATGACAACAGTAACTGCAAGTGCAAGGCCTCTTCCACAAATAAGCTTTGGCAGGGAAAAGCAGAATGCCAGGTGATGATGCAGCAAAATGTTTATAGGGTATAATAAAAGCACCTAGTCTTTGTTTGTTGCCTACTATGTTTAGAACCCAAGGCATAGCTTCTACTTTCATGAAATAATTTGAATGGAGAACACCAGGCTTCCTATGTATTCATACCAAACACAGAAGTTTGCTATCCAAGGGACAATATTTGCAAAGGCTGCAGGAGGGTCACCTGAAGGAATGTCATTCCTTGGAGAAGAAAAGGTACCCCAGCTGCTCATGGCCACAGAGACACAGCGGCACAAGGCACGGCTCTGCCTGGCTCCTCCACCAACCATGTGCTACAGGACCCCTGGGAGAAGCTTGTATAGCTATTCGCCTTCCAAATCCCATTTGTGGGAACCCATTTCAGAGGGCGGAGTGTTGCGATGGGCAAATGAAGACTGACATCCTGGGTACTGTTGGGCTATGAAATGGGTATGGCATGTTTAGCAGAGGATAAGCTTTCTTTCTTACATTTTGCAGCTGAATCAGAGGCCTGAAGTGCAAGCAATGCCTCCACTGTAGAAAAGCCCTGATTCAAACTCACTGATCATCATTAAACATGGGCAGTCAGCTGGGATGGGGGCAACTGGGACTTGCAAGTCCACCTGCAGGAGCCAGGAAGCCTCCTGTGATTGCTCCCTGCCTGACCAGCAGCCTGTCTGCTGATGTGCAGGACTAGACCAGGCACACAGCTGGGAAAGCCCCACATCATAACAGTGGTGCCATTAAATCATTTATTCCTTTGGATGACAGCCTGAGTTTTGAATTGCTTTGCCTATGTTGGTTATTTGCCTTAATATTTTTGAACAGTAGTCCTCTGTTCCCTGAGACAAAATGCATATTTAGACTAATTTAAATGCATTAACGAGCATACTTTCATGCCCTGTCCTTAAGGTGAAGAATGTTACACATAACTTCCTACATGTAAATTATAACTTAATATCCATAGAGTTGCATCTTGAGAATATACCCTGGAGTATTTATTACCAAAGTATGACCATCACTTGATTCAGTATGTGCTCTGGTACACAGAATGCACCATGTACCCCTTTCACCTTAGCGATGCAAATAAACATTTTTGTAAACGTGCACTATTTAACTTATATATCACAGCACATCCTGAAAATCTGTACTTTGCTGCTTGCAAAATAATATACAGCAGATTTGTCCAAATGATGCAACAAAAGATAGAAAGGAACTCCTGCCTAGAACCAATTTCCAAATATCTTGGTTACACTGAATCCTAACAATTTTCTCAAAATAGCTTTAATGATCTTATTTAAACACAGCCTTTTGCATACCAAATGAGGCAGCACACAATACACTCTGTGCAAGAAAAATTGGAGAAGCTGCAAAATGCTGAGCAGCTTTCTTGGTAGCAGAAGACACAGACTGCTCGTCCTCAGGCGACCATGTGATTCCTGCCTCCCTCCCTTCCCTCCCTCTCTTTGGGCTGTATGCTGACAAGTGCTACAGAATCACGTGCTGGAGTTTATTGAAGCTCATTTCATGAGCACGTGGGGATGAGTTGGCCATTTCCTAACCCAGGCAGCTTTGGTGGCTACCACTGGAGAAGGTCTGCATAGTGAATCCATCAATCCACCAGGTTTTTAAAGCTTGCTAAATAAAGTAGGACTTCCAATATGCCAGATTCTCCAGATGAGACTTTCACAGTCAAGCTAAAACTCTGTTCCTTCATCAGCTGCAGGGACAGACATACCTCTTGATTTAAAATACTCTCTTCTGGACCCTGCTGTCCTCAAGTAACTCATCTGAGTTTAGGCAAAACATAGAAGACAACACAGTATGATTTAATTAGGGCAAAGGAAAGTAACTTGCCTTAATTAGAGGCCAAACAGGAGAGACTTTAGCATCATACACTGTGTTGGTTTTTGTACATCAAAAAAACTGGTGTTCATGTAACTAGGTCACAGACCAGCAGCATTTGTTATGAACTATCACTGGATAAACAGTCTCAGAAAAAAACCCAAACCCAAACCAACAAAAAACTCAGAAAAGCTTGACTAAGTGATGAAGTAAATACATAACTAAGGGCTATTTTATCTACAAATTCATAAGGACGCAGTAGATAGCTGTGTGTGTAGTCCTGCTGTCTTCCATAGACAGAAATCTTCAGTTTCCAGGACTATCAACTCTTGTAGACTCCATCAGCCCTAAAAGTTTTAGCTTTCCAGAATCTCCAGAGCTCATTAAGGATTTAGCTCATCAAGCTCTGCTATCTATAGCATGGTTCATGTTCTTAAAATGTGTCTTTGCAAAAATCTGTTAAAGAAATGCCCTTCTCCTATTACTCCAAAAGACAAAACAGGGCCAATATGGTGGTTTTTTTCCTCTGTGACATTTTCGAGTTCAAGAAGGATTTCATCCTCATAGCTGAATTTCCTTAGACTGCACACTGGTTGGATTTGGGAGCAAATGATAAACCAAACCATTATGCTTAAAGCCTTCAAAAAGAACAAATAATCGATGATGAATTTTCAAAGGGATTGTGCCTCAGGGTGCAAATATGAGGCCTCTCTGGCTTGCACAGGGTAACAAAATCAGACCAAACTACCTATAAATATGATGCCTGAATCAGGCCTTGTTAGATCAACATTCACAAATCTACTTTGCTACCTTGTAGTAACAGGAGGAAACAGCAACAGAAAAAGTGAGACTTAATATTCCTTCAGATGGTCTCTCCTCCAAACTGAGCAGTTTTAGTGCAGGTTAAAGATGATGTAGCTGCTACAGAGCATGTCAAATTGATTTTGCCAGGTATGTGCCTGCATGGGACCACTTTTTAATTTAGTAACTGGAATGCTGATTAGTTCTGGGAGTGTAAACAGGTTGGTTAAGCAGGAGTCCAGACAAATTGCCACACTCCAGTCGACTAAGACTTTGATATAGACTAAACATGTACCAAGAATAACTAATCTGCTTTCCTGATGTCTATTTGCTAAATTAACACGAAGTCAGAGTTGTGCAGAAGCTGGAGAGCTGCTAGCAACAAGAAGGCAAGGCTGTTCCTCAGACCTGTGGGTTCCTGCAATAATTTCCTATATGAAAATTCAAGTTGCATGTTTAGTAAGAGAAATCTCTGATAATTAGAGCCTGTCAGTTTATTTCATATATGTAAGCATTTTATCTAAGAAGACAAGATCTTTGTCCTAGAATATATCTGGGGAAAGCTGTTGTGCTATATGACAGCCTACAGACTGGACATTTCAGGTTTTTTTTTTAGTAACTGAAATAATTTAGATGGCTGAGAGATAATGACAAGCTAGAGATAGTTCAAATGGCCTCTCATTTTTAAAAAATACTAAAAAATAGCATAAGTATTGCAATGACAATATTGCCAAATTAAAAATCAGATGAAACCCAAAGGATTTGGTCTTGGTAACTAAAACTAGAGTTTCCCAAGGGAGGGCAGATCAGCTGCTCCATGCCATCATTTCCAAGTCACACTGTTTTTTCCATGATGAGTCATGGTCCCAAGTGTCCATTCTGGAAAGTCCTTAGACAGTCCAAACGGAAAAGAAGTGAGATCTTGCCTGGATACTCTGACTGAAGCCTGATTGAAAATATTTGGTATTTTCTGGCAAAATACATCTATTCAAAGCTCTCAGCAGCTTGGGAAGACACTAAAATGCATAGAGAAAGCAGGAAAATATTATTTAATTATTTTTCTTTGAAAACCAGAAAATTTTGGTCACTGTGTTTAAAAGCCTTCATTCACTTTGAAAGTAAATGCAAGAGAGTTAGGATTCTTATGGAGAACTCATCTCTTACTTCACTTGGAAGTATAGAATAGAATCATGGAATTATTAAGGTTGGAGAAGACAGATATTTCACAGAGTATTCTGAGTTGGAAGGGACCCTCCAGGATCACTGAGTCCAGCCTTTGACCAAATATCACCTAAACCAAAGCAACTAAGTGCCATATCCAGTCATTTCTTGAACACTTCCAGGGATGGTGACTCCACCACCTCTCTGCACAGTCCATTCCAATGTTTAATCACATTTTCTACGAAGAAATGTCCAAACTTAACCTCCTCTGATGCAGCTTGAGGACATTTCTTCTCATTTTGTCACTAGTTGCCTGGGAGAAGAGTTTGAACCCCACCTTACTACAACCTCCCTTTCATTAGTGGTAGACAGTGACAAGGTTTCCCTTGAGCCTCCTCTTCTCCAGGCTAAAGAACCTCAACTCCCTCAGCCACTCCTCATACAACATATACCCTAGATCCTGCGACAGCTCTCTTGGTCTTCTCTGGACTTGCTCCAGCATCAAAATGTCTTTCTTGTAGTGAGGGGCACAGAACTGGACACAGCACTTGAGGTGTGGCCTCACCAGTGCTGAGTACAGGGGGACAATCACTTCCTTAGTCCTGCTGGCCACAATATTGCTGGTACAGACCAGGATGCCATTGGCCACCTGGGCACACTGCTGGCTCACGTTCAGCCAGCTGTCAACCAGCACTCCCAGGTCCTCTTCTGTTGGGCAGCTTTCCAGCGACTCTGTCCCCCAGCCTGTCACATTCCATGAGGTTGTTGTGACCCAAGTGCAGGACTAGGCACTTCGCCTTATGGAAGGTCATACTGCTGGCCTTGGCCCATCTATCCAGCCTGTCCAGATCCTTCTGCAGACCCTTCCTACCCTCCAGCAGATCAACACTCCCATCCAACCTGATGTCATCTGCGAATTTATGAGGGTGCACTCAATTCCCTCATGCAGATCATCAGTGAAGATGCTGAACAGAACTGGGCCCAACACTGATCCCTGGGGGACACCACTAGTGACCAGCCACCCACTGGATGTTGCACCATTCACCACCACTCTCTGGGCCCAGCCATCCTGCCAGTTCTTAACCTAGTGAAAAGTGCAGCTGTCCAAGCCATGGGCTGCCAGCTTTCCCAGGAGAATGCTGTGGGAGAGAGTATTAAAGCTTTTACTGAAATCTGGGTAAACTATGTCCACAGACCTTCCCTCATCCACTAGGCAGGTCACTTGGTCATAAAAAGGGATCAGGTTGGTCAAGTAGCACCTATAAAGGCATTCTGATTGGGTCTGAACCCCTGGTTGTCCTGTTTGTGTCATGTGATTGCATTCAAGATAATCTGTTCCATAACCTTTCTGGGCACCAATGTCAGGCTGACATGACTGTAGTCCCTTGATCCTCCTTCCATCCCATCTTGTGGATGGGTGTGACATTGGCCACCCTCCAGTTACCTGGCAGTTCCCTGGTTAGCCAGGACTGACAATAAATGATGGAGAGCAGCTTGTTGAGCTCTTCCACCAGCTCCCTCAGCATCCTTGGGTGAATACCATCTGCCCTTGCAGACTTGTGAGTTGTTCAGCATGTCACTAGCTACTTCTTCCTGGATTGCAAGGGGTTTATTCTGCTCCCCATCCCTGTCTGTCAGCTCAGGGGGCTGGTTGCCCTGAGTACAACTTGTCTTTCAGTTAAAGACTGAAACAAAGAAGGCATTAAGTACCTCAGTGTTTTCCTCATCCTTGGTGACAATGTTCCCACTCTGCATCCAATAAAGGATGGAGATTTTCCTCAGCTATACTTTTGTTGCTTATGTATTCATAAAAACACTTTTTATTATCTTTCACAGCAGTGCCATGTTGAGTTCTAGTTGAGCTTTTGCTTTTCTGATTTTCACTCTACATGTTCTAATGACATCCTTGTATTCTTCTTGTGTCACCTGCCCCTTCTAACTGAAGGTTGTAAACTCTGTTTTTTCCCCTGGGTTCCTGTGAAAGCTCCCTGTTCAGCCAGGCAGCTCTTCTTCCCTGACAGCTCATCTTTTGGACCATAGAGACAGTCTGCTCACATGCCTGTAAGATTTCCCTGTTGAAGTGTGTCCAGCCTTTCAGGACCCCTTTGTTACTAAGCA
Organism: Acropternis orthonyx; assembly: GCA_035583155.1. Taxonomy (NCBI): domain Eukaryota; kingdom Metazoa; phylum Chordata; class Aves; order Passeriformes; family Rhinocryptidae; genus Acropternis; species Acropternis orthonyx. Next base: position 12,433,174 of record JAWWEU010000111.1, on the reverse strand, counting down.
CTGCTTCCCAAGGTACTTTCTGAACCAGTGTCCTAAACAGGCCAAAGACTGCCCTCCCAAAGTCCAAGGTAGCAGTTTGGTTCACCCCCTTCCTTACTTCACCTGGAATTGAAAACTTCTATCATTTCATGGTTGCTATGCCTAAGACAGCCTCTGACCACCACATTCCAATTTGTAATCAACCAGCTCATCCCCTAAGGATGATTCCCAAGACTACCATTTCCCTCCAAATTCTGGGCTTTAGAACCTACCCCGTTCTCAGAAACACACTCAGGAATGATTTATTAGTGATAAAAATCATGTGTACATATAGGTTGGACTGCACAAGATACTGGTTTTTCTACAGTAATGCATTGAGGAAATATTGTCACTTCATTTTTAGTCTATGCAGTTCTAGGTGAGGACATACATATACTACATTGAAGTATCTCATTTGTATACATCAGGTTATCTACATTTTACCATATGTAGGTATCACATTATTAATAGCTGTTTTCCGTAAATAGTCTACAGTTTGCTTCATCTCTCTTTCTGTGCATGATCTTGCAAGAGTAAAAGGGTTTCTGTACAAAGGCTGTGTTTTTATATGCAAATCTATTATTTGATTACCCACTTTTTTGTCCCTACATTATCATGAATATTTCTGATGAATGTTTTATGGGTTAGGTTTAGGATTTGTGAGCTATTTCACATTTTATCTGTTTACCATATCATCTGCAAATATTGCATCTTTGTTGATGTTGATTGATCTCATTTACATATTTATCACACTTCTATTTTCAAGGATGTTTCGCTATAAACTGTCTGTCCCCATTTCTCCTCCACACACTACTAGAAGATGCAATTATTTTCAAATCGAGGTCATTTCTATATAAAGTTTTTTTGGTTAACAATAAATCACCACTTAGAGACAGCCTGTTCAATGCCTTCATACCTATCTGACACATGGTTTCTGAGTAATTAAAGATAACAGAAGCAGTTCACAATGCGCTTTGCAACTCCATAGTTCAGAGAGGTCAATGATTTTCCATAAGGACTAGGCTAGAAGGAACTCTGCAGGACTGGGAAGAAGTACCAACACCACTGGCAACACAGAGCTGATCTTAGTCCTAACTAGTAACTCTTGTGCACAAAAAGTAGGACTTTATTTCTTTTCTCTAGAAAGATGACTTTTACAGAGGTGCTTGATGGATTTGTGAGAGTCTGGTGGGATGCAGCATTTTTAGTTTGTACGAGATGCTAAGAGAAGACTCCTGAACCTACAGTGGTACTCTGAAATAGATCTCATACTTCAGAAAAGGCCAGATGCCATATGAGCTTTACCACTTGCTACTGACCAGAAGCTGTTCTATCCTTCTTGTATGTTACTGTTTCTTGTCCTTCCTTCCTCCCTCCTTCCTTCCCTCCCTCCCTCCCTCCCTCCCTCCCTCCCTCCCTCCCTCCCTCTTTCTTTCTTTTTCTTTCTTTCTTCTCTTTCTTTCTTTTTTCTTTCTTTCTTTCTTTCTTTCTTTCTTTCTTTCTTTCTTTCTTTCTTTCTTTCTTTCTTTCTTTCTTTCTT